>JAVLVB010000890.1:7048462-7101715 GCA_032876305.1 Orestias chungarensis | reverse complement strand
TGTTTGTTTGTCCTGTTTGTCTCTGTGTTGACCTGTGATGGCCTGGTGACCTGTCCAGGGATTAACCCCTGCCTCTCGCTGTATGTGCGCTGGTGGTAGGCACCAGAAGACCCCCGCGACCCCACGAGGATAACCGGGTTGGAAAATGGATGGATGTATAGTTACTAGTAACCACTGTAGATGGATCATTGTGTATTCACCTGTTCACTACTGTTTCTTCCTTAAATCACGTTTGACAGGCACTCACCGCTCCAGGCTTTAAACTACTCGTAAGAGCCACACTTTTTGACACTTTTTCACTTCCTATCAGCTTTATTCCACCCACGAACACGACAAAGAGATAATGTGTTATTCACTTCATTTAGCAGTACCTATAATTTCATGTCTAAACATATGCAGTAAATATTAAGTTATCCAACTTCTGACAACAATATCATTGATTTGTTTTTCTATTTCCATTTTCATATCCAGAGATACATTTAGCAACCTCAACTATCTATATTTCATATTAAATATGCTATAAATGTGTAGAAAGACACAGCTGATGTGTTATTAACTTAGAGCTTCATTAGGTAACTTTAATAAGAAAACACCTTTCATAGACATTTGCTAAAACTGATACTGCGTTGTGAATATAATAGGAGACAGATAATCTGTAAAAAAATAAATAAAATCAAGCTCATCTGTCACTCTGTAGTACTGCTGCAGTCTTCAAAATACACTGCTCCCGGTAAGAAACACCAAACCTGAGACAGGAGGAAGGTCTTAGCAGTGTCAATCAGACTTGTGAACACGATGCTCATAAATTGCTGGTTTGCTGCAGAAAATAACTTACAATTCCAGGAAAACTGTTTCATCTGCAAACATCTGCATTGATTTGTTAAGGTTTGCTCTGGGGAGCTTTTAGTTGTTTCTGACCAGGTGGGTTGTTTTTGAAAACTGCAGTACAACCATAGAGAGCAGAAACAGGAGATTATCTGTCCCATATACTGTGATGACATGGAGAAAAATTTAACAAATATGTGAAAAATAATTTTTTATAAAAGTTATCTGCTGCAACTTAAAAAGAGACACATCTTCCAGAAAGATGTGAGAGGTATTCAATAACAGTATGATGGTGGTATTATTTTTAAACTTTATGTGAAACCTGATTTTAATTAATATGCTTTTAAAAGCCTTGTTTTAAATTACTTAAAAGTGTTCATTATTGTTTTTCCCTTTGCTGGCTTGCACAAATCTACTTGTCTGTTCTCTAATACAGGATGAGTATCTGCAAGCTATCCCATGTGTACATATCAAATATAAATATAGTATGTTTGAACATAAAATTCCTCAAACTAACAAAGTGCAACATGGCTCAGCACATCCAATCATGAAAGCTTCTTTTCAAATTTCAAGCTGACATTGTCAGGCTTTTACTAGTTGGGGACCAGTCAGCCTAGCTTATTACAGCTGCTTACTGCTTGCTTCAAATGGAGGGTGGGAAAGACGGAGGCAGAAAACAAAATGAGACAGCAAGACAGATATCCTACAATAGCCTTTAGAACGAGCAAGGAAAAAATAACCAAGAATGCATGGAGACAGATTGGCAGAAAATGACATACACAGACAGGTAGCTAATGGATAAAGTGAAAGAGAAGTAGATAACAGATTTCACATCATATCTGTTCCTGGCAACATTGTCCCACTGTCAACAGGCACGCCAAAAAGCCATGATTGAATTATTCCTCTGGAAGCTATAAAACACTGAGGCCCTCTGTTGACACTCAAAAGCCCATCCACCTCAATGGGGTGGGGAAGAGTGAAGTGGATATGAGACTGAAACAGATCCAGAACACATTTACACAATAATCACTTCTGCTGAATTGTAAGTAACCATTACAATCTAAAATGATCATAATGACGAAACAAACATGGTTCTACTTTGTCAACAGGATTTTATGTAACAGAGCTACAACCAAGGATATTAGCCTTTTTACTGTGCACACACATGTTCATATACTAAGATGAAAAGCTAAGATTAGACAGAACCACAGTCTGCGTCTACTGAAAGACTTTTTTCCATTCTCAGATTAGTTTTTTTGTTGTTGTTGCTTTAATTAGACAACCTAATAATAAGAAGGAAGCTGGGATGTCTAAAATCAGGATTATTGAACTGAAAAGTGATGGGCATGCACACATATACACATCAAGAAGAGAATCAGAATAAAAATCACTTGATTGGCTCATGGACAAGGACATTATTCTGATGTAATAGTTTATATAAATAAATAAAAAAGGCAGAGAAAGAGACAAAATTCATACATGTGTGCAGAGGCAGCAGGTGTGTACCATGGCTATGTTATGCCAAAGTAATTTATCTATAGTTTATGAGTCTGGAGGCTGGGTAAAAGAAGCTGCTTTTATGGCAAGAAGATCTGGTCCGGATGGAGCGCTGACTCCTGCCTGAAGGGAGGGAGTTAAACAGACCGTGTCCAGGGTGAGAAGGATCAGATGCAATCTGAAAAATCCTAGGATTGCAGCTGAGTCCTAGAGGTGTACAGTTCCGGTGAAGATCAGCATTTGCAGCCGATCGCCATTTCCAGCTGTCCCCACAGTGTGCTAAAGTCAAGTATCGAGGTGTTGTGAAAGGAAAGCTTGGCTTCAGTACATGATAATAAGAGTAACATTTTGTCTACTTTGTAAGGCACTTTGGATAAAAGTGACTGGTAAATGCATAAACATAAAACTTATATCTAGCATATATGTTTTCATAACGTTATTTCAAAATAATTGTCTGTCTAAGCTTGCTTTATTTTCAATGGTTTAAAGAAGTGAATTTTAAACCTTAAACTATCACGTCCAATGAAAAACAACTTTTGTTTGCTGCAGCCATGAAGCTTATGTAGCCGATTTAGATGACTGGACAGGGCATCTGGGGACATTAGGAGTCTTTGTCGCAAAGTGCTAGCATAGAAATACCTAAACAAAATTAAAAAGAAAAATCTAAATCTTTATTTCTAAATTTCTAGTATTTATTATTTTCATCTAAGCCTCCAAATGTAAGAAGAGTGACCAAAGAAGAAACACATGGAGTTCAGACCCGCAGGTATTTAACAAAATCTGACATTCTTTCTCAGAAACTGTCATTGTAAACCCAAGAGATTTAAATATGACATTTAACGTAACTGCATTATCTGTTTTTTGCTCTGTTAGAGCTTCTGGCAAATAGTTGTTTTACGTAGTACATCAACAATTCAAAAAGAGATTTAAACAGATTTTTTATCCTTCCAGTCCTTGAGGTTTAGTGTCCTGCCCCTGTGTCCCAGGTTTTCTGTCTACACACAACCCCTTTCTCTGTTTGTTATTTCGGGATAAGGACCAGTAAAAGGAGCCATGGCATCTGGTCTGGGCTTTAGTCTTTTTTGGGGTTTTTGGATTTCTGGATTTTGGTTGCTGGTTCCAGTGGCCAGTTCTTCAGATCGGGCTTACCATTGGATTCTGGCATGTGGTCGCTTGTGGTGGTGCTGGCCCAGCCATGGTGTGCTTGGTGGGTGAGAAGATCCTGCTCTGGTTGGTCTGATGTGCTTTCGTGGCTCGGTGGCATTTGGGGTTGCGTGTCGTGGTTACAAGTCATTAGGACACTCTTGGGGCCTGTATTTGGGGGCATGTGGGGTAGAGCCTGTGTGCTTTTTGGGGGTGAGGTGACTAAAAACCCTCTTTGGATAGGACATGTCCATATTTTAGGTCCTGTATGGGGCATCCGGGAGGGTTTTATAAATTCCTTTAAAGTTCCAGTTTTAATTGGGCGACATCAGTTGGTTACACGAGTCAACTGCCACGTTGCAAACAATACTACGGTACTTTGTGGAAAGTGTGTCAGGCGAACACATACAACAAGGGAGCAGACAGCACAATAGCGTTGAAAACAATATGTCGAAGCTAAAGAATCAAGAATCAGTTTATTTATATAGTGCCAATTTACAACAGATGTCGTCTCAAGGCACTTTACAAGAAAATAAATTCAAATCATAGATACATCATTACAAATCAGTTTCAAAAAGTTTCCAATCTAAGGAACCCCAGCAGATTTCATCGAGTCATTGACTTGCAGCGTTCCCTCCCGTGGAATCAGCAGACCAAAGTGTACCTTCACAGATAAACTACAACAAAGTTTTACATGTTCTGGTTGGAACAAGTGAGAGTGCGCCGGTGCTATAGATCTCAAACTAAAGAATATAACTTTGTTTGTTTAGATACTATCTTTGTGTGACTCCTTCTTTATTTATTTTATTACAAAATGTAGGAGATATTAAAAAGAGATGTGTGATTTACTTACAGGTTGTTACAGATTTTATGTACTGTAATTAATTATTAATATTTATTTTTTTTAAATACAGGTTCAATCACCTGGGAAAAGGCTGTTTAAATTGTGATTATACTCAACCTCTATAACATAAAGGCTGCTCTAAAACTTTTTTTAAAGTTTATATCAAACAATCAATACTTTTTTTACATTAAATATTATTGAACTGCTGAACAGCACACTTAATAACAGAACCAACAGTGTGGGGGAAAACATTTAAATTACAAAAGAATATTTTTTTGGGGTGTTTTTTGTTTGTTTATTTTGCAAACCTCAATAATAAACATTTAGTGACATCACAATACAACTACTCTTTTTAACATTGTTTAACACTTTTCTACTGTTATTGTTAAATAAAATTACTTAGTATTTTTTTAAATGATCTGTTAAAGCAGTGGATTTAAGTGTGAATGTAATATAATAATTATAGTTGCATACACATGTTAGGGTGCCATATGTAGCAGCCAGTAACTGTGTGCAAAACAAATTTCCTTTGCAACAATAATTTTTTTCTTATCTCATTATGATAATTATCCATATCATGTTTAGAACGAAGAAACCTGCCAAGGAGCTTTTTAACTACCTTAGTGGCCTCAGCCAACTTAATGCACTCAGCTCTACTCGGGTCAACAGACTCTGCATTGTACACACAGGGCAATGAAGTATAAAATCCTCAAGAGTTTTCTTTCCCTAAGCTAAAAATATCTTCATTTAGGGTCTATAGTTTCTTCACAGAATCAAAAAATATATATTTGGGATGAACCCTGTTTTTTGCATGTGGTATTGTCTTTTTAGGCTTTAGAAAGTAATATAAAAGGGGGAAAAAAACACTATGAAACATTCATGTGAGATGAACAAATTTTTGTCAGAGAAAATATCTAATATTAACATTAGTAATACATAAACAAAGGCTTGACTTAACATGTTTAAATGCAAATTATTTCCAAAAGAAAATCATTTTAACCTTTAAAGAGATATGTAGACTGCAGAGCAAAGTGATCTTACTCAAAACATCCATACAGCTTCAACTGCATGTACAGAATATGGGTTTGCAAGACTAATCATTTGCATGTACATGAATACCGTTCCTCTTCTTCTAACAGCTGACATCCTTACTTTCTATGCACTTTCACTTATTTAGTTTCAAATTTTTTTCCTGTCACTCTCACTTGCTTTCCCCCACTTTTTACAGGGTGCAATTAATCTCTTGCTTAGACCCTCCATCAGTCTAACTTAACCTACTTTCTTTTTCAATTATGTTCTACAGATCCTCCCTCTCCCTCCTTCTTCTCTCTCTGTCTCTCTCGCTTTCCATATACTTATTTTTTTTTCTTTTTGCTTCTGGTAGCTAGGTTAAATCAACCTGACATTCACTTTTTTGTACGCAGTCTTGTACAAGGCCTTGAATTCTCTCACTTGATTTGAGTTGATGGTAAATCAGAACAAGCTTAATTATTAACGGGCTAATTAGGTCAATGCGTGGGAGTAAAAAACCAATAGTGAATTCATATCCACCTCCTGGTAGATGTGTACATTAATTTCCTAAGCAACCCAAGTTGAGTCTTGCGTTATTTTTAAACTGTTTCAGATTTTCGCAAACATTCTGAATTTATTAACATTACAGTGATCATTTTATAGCTCTAGGTCACATTACCTAAGGATAAATTCAGGGGGTTCAAGGAAGGAAGGGCTGCAGTAATTTAAGTATGTTTTTAATATTAATTATAAGGCAGCGTAGTTGCTGCAGGCAAATAACGAGAAACTATGTGACTGTGCAAAATAAAAAGTTATAAAACTTTCAGAAAGGCTTAGATATATATAGTGTATTGTGGACTGTGAACTTACCTTTATTGTACATGTTGGTGGGCACCTGGACCACACTGAGGCTGAGGTTGACTGACAAGTTGTTAAAATGATCATTGGGCTGCAGGACAAACTCTCCTCCCAGCTCTACATTGTTCCCCTCTTCATCAACTTCATTGATCAACACCGCATTAAAGTATTCATACTGTAGGAAAAAAAAAGAACATAAGTACATCAGTACAAAGACTGAATTTACACATAATGTTAAATTGTAAATATGATCTAAGATGTTATTCCCATCTGAGGCTCTCAGTCTCAGTATGTTTAGCTTGCTGAGTCATGTTGTCAATATGTACGTGAGCCTGGTCAATTTTGTGATACGCTTCAGTGACTTCTGAGTGACCTGAATCCCTGGATCATCCCAGGATGGGCATGTTGTTACAGAGAAAGCTGCTGAGCTGACAAATCCCACCTCAAGTCTCTGTGCACTACTAGCACAGGATATATTGTGCATGAGGGGCTGCGCCTCCAAAGTATTTTTAGTACTGCGTAGACTAAGAAGAGTATTAATAAATCATAGTTCTAGACACATCGAAAGGACAAGAGTCTCTGCATCCCAAAGCCTCAGAAGACGCCAGAGATTGCACTTGCGAAGGAAAGAAACACTGCAGAACAAAAGCTACTAGAATTTTAGAATTAGGTAGAATGAAATGTTTTAAAAGACATGCACACAAGTCAATGCATTTTATTGGGAAAAAAAATACATTCACCACATTATATATTAAACTATACATGTAATGCAAGCTAATGTTTTGTTTGTTTGTTGTGGGGATTTTAGTTTGTGTTTACAAAAGAGTAAAACGTAAACAAAGGTTATTTTGACAAGAGAAATAAATTTTTTATCTTTACAATAAAACAAGTTAGACCAAGGTCACCTTTAATTTCCATTCAAGCTCAAATATTTTATTAAAATTTAAATAAAAATAAATAAGTAAATAACAAATTTTGAGGTTAACCTTTTGTCAAAAACTCTGAGGTTATATGTTTTTTTAAATCCAAATACAACTTTCTAGAGGTTAATTAATCTTGTTTTGTGCAGTAAAGGCAGAGAATATAATGATTTAAATTAATCATTTTTTGCAAGCCCCATTTAAAATTATTCTAAAAATAAAACAAATTTATCTTAGGACAGTCGAAAAAAATTTGCATAATAAATATTCAATTTTATTGTCCACACTATATTTTAGATATCTTTGACAAGATAACAACCCTATATAATTTTTGATGGCGCTGCAAAGATTAACTTAATAACAATAACAAAATCTGTTAACAGAACAAGTATAAGATATAAATTATATACATTATATACAATTGTGGAAAGTTGCTTAAAGAAAGCTAACGTTAAAAAAACACTAGATTGAAGTTTTTCAGCTGGTCTTGTAAAGGTAACACAGCAAAATGTATAATAAGGCGATCTTATCAGGTGATTTTTATTTGGTCTACATACTAATTTTGATGACAAAATATTATTGTTAATCTTCACTCTGAAAAAAATAAGAAATGATACTGGTAAGGTCAGTATCAAGCTGGGGGGAAACTTTTTATTGGCGAAGCTACTCAAAGTCGAAAGGAAAATTGTTTGTGATCAGAAGAGTATTTTTTGAGAGAGAGCTTAAGGCTTTAAGAGCTTTAGTTGGTAAGTAAGCCTTATTTCTAAAGTAAATCTCGAGGACACATCATCACCAAGCACGACAATAAATCACAGCCTGTAAAAAGCAAACAAAAAG
Source organism: Orestias chungarensis (assembly GCA_032876305.1). Lineage (NCBI taxonomy): Eukaryota > Metazoa > Chordata > Actinopteri > Cyprinodontiformes > Cyprinodontidae > Orestias > Orestias chungarensis. The sequence goes on along the minus strand of JAVLVB010000890.1, from coordinate 7,093,780 downwards.
GCACATTAAAGAAAAACATTAGGCATAATGCTCCTCATTCAACCCTTAACAACTTTGGCAAACACACTTTAACCTTAGATGTAATTAAATTGACTTCTACATCTGCTCAGCTCATAGATAATTAACCTTCAAAGAGGTAAATCTTCCTGGGAGACACAATGCTATCCCTTTAGCACAGAACAACCCTCAGATAAAGACATCAATTACCGCAGTGAGCTTTGTGCCTATCAGTATAATTAATCAGGCCTGATTAAACTTTAAACCCTTTAATCAAAAGAAATACTCACATTTCAAGTTGAGAAATCGTTAATTAAATATTTTGTGTCCTGTGGAAAAGTTGAAGGTAAACTGAACTGGTTCAGGATGAGAAATTAATTTTTTGTGTGTCAGAATATAGCTTTCATTCATTAACATAAGTATATATTGATGAAGGAAAAGGTATATTTTAACATAAGATCTTAACCAAGTACTTTTGAATTATACCGAAATTAATTGTTGAGTATGTGATTGAGCAGCCATATTCTGTTACACAGATGTGTGTATGATTATTAATTTTCCTATTTCTCCTGTCTGGTCTTTTGATGCATCTGTAAAAATCTAAAGATAATTATAATATTTATATTTAATTATATGTATTCCTGAACTGTGAATGAGGTAAAGGTAAATCTTTTTATTTATTTATTATTTTTTAAATGAGTGTTGGGTCTAGTTTCGTAATTTGGTAATATCCACGGTGGTATTATTGGAAATGGAACTATTGGACCTATTGTTATATTGTTTACTTCAAATTCCTAGTTTTTTCCCCAATCACCCACCCAACACTTCCCCTTTCTCTTTTTCCCGACTTAGTTGTAAAATAGCTAGTGTTGGATGATCTGGTTTATTTCCCTGTAAATGTATCCAGTAATTTATTGCAAGTTGTGTTCTTCTCAATTAAAGTGAAATTTCTCCCATTTCTACCTTAAGTGCTGCAATTGTGGTTCTAATTGTTCCAGTAAAGATTCTGAGTGCTTGATGTCGTATATTATCCTTTTTTTTAAGATGAATTTTTGCTGCTGATGCATATATAATATTGACATAATCTACATTTGATCTTATCATACCTGTGTATATTTTCTTTAATGATATTCTGTATGCTCCCTATTCATTTTCTGCAAAACATCTCATTATATTTAAGATTTTTTTACATTTAATAATAATTTTCTGGATTTGAATATTCCATTTTATTCTTCTATCATACCATATTCTTAATTTTTTTTATATTGTTTACCCACTCTATGTCTTGCTTATACATTTTCAATTGTTTTAGTTCTATAATTGTTTTTTGAATAAATATAATTGCTTTTGTTTTTCCAACTTAAAATTTAAACCCCCATTCATATCCCAATTTCTGTATATTATTTATAGCATTTTGAATTTTCTTTATACTAAATTCCTTAGTTTTTTTATCTTTTCCAGATTGCTCCATCATCTGCAAAAAATTAACAACCAATTCCCTTCTCTTTATCATCACAGAAAATGACAAACAACTAATTATGCTTCCTTGTGGCGTTCCATTTGCATCTAATTTCCCAGACATAAAGCTGCATCATATGTATTTCATCCTTTTCTGAATCCACTTTGAAATCTTGATATACATTTTTCATTATTTAGATAATATAATAATCTGTCATTGATAATCTTTTTATTATCTTACACAGATTTGATGTTAACGCTATGGGTCTATAATTTTCTGGTTTACTGTTATCTTTTCTTGGTTTTGCTATAGATGTGATACTGTACTGACTATTTCCAGCTCTGTGGTAGATCTCCTTTTTTACAGATTTAATTGTACAGTTCTAAAATGATTTCTTTTGATTGTTCACTAAGATGATCTATCATTAAAAACCAAATCTGATCTTTTCCTGGTGCTGTTTTCTTTGTTTTTTTGAAAGCTCAGTTTAATTTTTTGATAGTGTATTGAGTAAATTATCATTTACTTTATTATTTTCTTGTAAATATTTATATTTTAGTTTTGTTGCGTCCCTCACTAATATTGTTTGTGCTATGTATTTCACTAAAAGGTTCAGCTAATATTTCAGCTTTTTCTTTATCCTGAATTTTGGACCCTTCATCTGTAGCCTATTGTAATATTGGATATCCATACTCTTTTTTTTTATTCCATTCATTTTTTAAGAATTTTCCATATTTTTTTCAATTTCTATCTCTCTTTCTATTGTATTATAAAAAAAAATCTCCATTAGACTTTATTTGCTTTCTTAATTGTCCTCCTTACTAAATCTTGTTTTCTTTTGTAATCAATTAAAGTTTGGTAAATAAGATTTGTTAAGTGCTTTTAATGGTTTATTTCTTGATTTGATAGATTGTTTACATTTATTGTTCCACCATGGCACCATCTTTCTTTGGTCTCTTCCTCCTCTGCCTGAGCCAATAAAAAAAAGAGAGAAAGTTTTTACATCTGGAGCCTTTATCTGGCCCTTCAACAAAATATGGAAAGAAATTCGACAGGAATAATTTTTGTATATGCATCAATTATTATGTTGATATAATTCAAAAATATTGTTGTGTAGTCACCTGCTTTTTTCAGGTATATCTGACAGTGTTCAACAGGGCTTTAAGTTTTATCATTAAATGATGCAAAAGCTGTCAGATGCATTGAGATCATTTCAGAAACCCTGCGTATCAAATATGATACATATGCCATTAAAGGGTTCACTGTTCTGTAGCCTCTAGTAGAATGTCAGATATTTACATTTATATTGTTAACATCTACCGTGTGTAATTTTTGATCACTGATATATCTAAATTTATTCCAATCTTCTTTACTAAAGTTCCATGACTTGCATCCTTCTACTATATTACTCCCTGGTTCTATTCCTGTTTTAATCTTAATAGGGTAATGTTCTCGACCATTTGTTGTATTTTTGTCTATATCCCATTCAAAACTACGAGATAATGAGTTTGAGACTATTGATAGATGACTGATTCTGTTTTAATATTGATTCTAGTTCCTCTACCGTCAACAAACTTTTTACTTTCCATCAATTCTTCAAGTTCTTGACCATTTTTGTAATTTATAATTTTAGACATTTTGACTTGTTGAACTTCTACTGCCTTCTTCCTCACCTCACATTTTCCAGAGTTATCTCTATGTTGTCCTCCACAGTTGCAGCATCTTTCTGCATCTTCTCCACAGTCTTCAATCCTATGCTCCTCTCCACATTTTGGACAACTCTGCTTCCCCTTACACACTGCTGCCATGTGTCCATATTTCTGACATTTGTAGCATCTGATTGGTAAAGGAATGAATGGTCTGACTGGACAGCTCTTGAATCATATTTTAATCCTTTCTGGTAATATTTTTTCTGCTAACTCTATTAGAACTAACATACTTCCCACTCTTTCTCCATTCAGTGTTTTATTCACTTTCACCCCTACAATGCCTTGTTTGATTTCCTCTAAATCCTCCTCAACTGGTATTCCTGAAATAACTCGTTCAAGTTTTTGTTCTCTCTAACTATTTTTCTCTCTATCACAATATTTTTGCAACTATTTTCTACATTTAAGGTTTTATTTTTCTGTTCTTCAGTCTTACATGTTATCATTATGTTTCCATCCCTCAACACCTTCACCATTTCCCACATCTCCTATTTTGTTTTTAATTTCTCTTGATAATGTTATTGGGCTTATTGATGCCTGTTCATCCTCCTTCCTGAATTTGAGTATTGTTTTAACTTCTCTCTCTACTTTCCTGTGAACTAATCTTTCTTCATCTAACCTATTATCCTCCAGCTCCCTTTTACTTCCTTGACTATCTGATATTCTCCAATTACTGGTTTTAGTTCTCCACTTTTTTTACCTCTTCTTCTCCCATTTTGTACCAGTGTCCAATCCTGAAAATCCATTTCATTCTCATTATCTCCTAGCTTATTCGCCATTCTGACTCAGTCCAGTTTATTCCAGCCGCCCAGTCCAAAATCCAAAAATCGTAATCAAAAAAGGTTTACTTGGTTAAAAACTTTCAGCGGAACTTCTTCAATTTACTCCCGTGTTGTGGTATGGCCGTGTTTGTTTGAACGCTGTCAATCCCAGGTAAAGCTTCTGTACTTACCCACAATGCATTGTGAGATTTTTTTTAATAAACTTTATTGTATAAACAAATCAAACAAGAATAGGCTACACACTTTTTATCGACAAACAGTCCAAAATACAAATAAAAGTCCAGAAGAGACAAAGATGACGAAGAAAAGGGAAAAAGGAATGCAGAACATGAAGGCAATATAAGATAACAGGGGATTAAGACACTTTTTTCTATCTACCAATAAACAATCCTGGATCTTCTAATCCTCTCTGATATACGCATATTTGTTCAGCCTGCTCTTGCTTTGGATACACCAGCTCCAGTTTCTTCTAAGTGTTTTCAATGCAAACAAGGGGATTGTACTGGCAACCCAAAATGCAGATGTTTAGGGGGGGAAAAACAGCCCCAGAACTGAAAACAGCAGTCAGAAAAAGCTCAAACATAAAAACTGTTTAAATGTCATCACTTTCTTCTAAGTATGTCTATTTTACACTTTAATAATAATAAAAAAAATATTATTATTAAAGAAACTAACAAGTATTTAACTGGTAAACCGACTAAATCACACCTATATTATATATCCTTCAGTTTCTAATCTATATTCCACAATTTTTGAGTTGCATTGCTGCGGGAGGTTGTGGGTGTAAGAACAGAGATACCATGACGTCAATGCACGTGTTTCTGTATGCACGCTGTAAGGATATGAGTGCCAAATAATGGTGCAATTATGCTTTTTCAGCAGTACAGTCAAGGAGTGCCCTGTGCCACTAATGCAGGCCCCGATCATGGTGTTAACAACCTGATCTTTAACTCTACAGTGCATTAAGCTGGTAGATTGCACATGTAGTATCAGCACCCACTCATTCATTGTGGGGTAGACAGAGAGGACAATTAAAGGTTAGTAAAAGTAAAAAAAACTGTAGCACAGATAGTGTGTTCCCTTGGCAAATTGAATGTAAATCCAAAAGCTTTTAACTGGATCATAAACATCTATAATATCAACTGCTTAAAGTGAGGTAAGTTAAAAGTGATGTGAAAATATTCCTACGCCTGACTGAGACATGGTCTTTCAAAAAGAGGCATAGCCCCGTTTTTGAGCAGGATTACTTAATGTCTGGATATCACCATTGTGCAAAAGAAACAAATACAATTTATACCAAGATAACCCTACTGATTCTGATGTTGGTAAAGCCTTAAGATGTATCACAGTTAAGGCTACACGGTTCTAGTTGCTGAGGAAGAACATGCAAACCTTTATCTGAACAGCAGACAGTGCAAGAAATGGATTAAAATGGGTTTTCAATTATTTATGAAACTAGTTATCTCCCAAGTACTCTATGCACATTCATGCTGCCTCTGACAACTTGAAGCAGCTGTCACCTGTTCATTTTACATGTTCTCATTGAGTTAGAGTTACTTTGTGGTGAACAAAAAGCACTTTTAACCTGTTCTGCATATACTATTCTGCCTCCTCAGTTGTAAAACTATTTTGCTGAATTTGCTCTCAGTCCGTCATCCAATACCAATCAAAACATGTAGAAGAAGCATGTCCTAAGTTTCTTATTGTTTTACTAGTCCACACAGCCAGCAGTAATCAATCGATAAATTGGAATATTTAAAATATATATTTTGTGACTATGGCATTTTTTATGGAGTGGTACATTTTTAATACGAACGTTCTGCATGTCTGAGTTTGAAACAAGTCAATGGTACAGGAACAAATAAATGCCACTTTAAAACTAAAAATCTGTACCGTCTTAAATTGATGTAATTTCATTAAAAAGAAAACGTGAAGTCAAGGGTCCAATTTGCCTTCTAAAGGAGATCTGCTTCAGTTTGATAACAGCCCAGATTTTCTAAAAGAAACAACTCACATACATGCTTATAAAAATAAAAGATTGCTTTATTTTGATCTGAAAATACTTTTTTTTTCATTGGAGCAATGCATTAATATTAACAGCCCAAAGCAGCAAAGAAGGATTTTCAAACAGAAAAGACACGATATGGGCAGCAGGATGGGTTGACCATGACGCTCCACCCTCTGCTACTCACTTTTAACTTTAATCTTGAATTTTTCCTCACCCACAATCAAACTGCATTTTTCCATGGTGGTTAAAGGGGAAGTCATCCTCTAAAAGTGTGGAAATGTGACGGGAAAATAACTAGGGGCCATGGGTGTAGATAATCACGGCTTAAATTAGGCAGCAGTGTGAGTAAATAACTTGGGGGGGAGGCCAAGTAATGGTGGATATGCAATACTTAAAATCTCACTTCATGCATTTTAGAGTCTAAGCTTCCAAACTCTGAGGGAAAAAAAATATTCCAAAGCACTGGCATGAAGTACACACAACTTTAAGTAATAGTAACGGAAATGATCTATACTAATTTTATGCAACATATTTAATGGTTAAGTATATGACAATATCAAATTGTATACTTAAAAAACTAACGAAGGGCTGATAAATGAAAAAAATGTTGAGAATAAATCCGGGTTTATCTTTCCTGTCACAACAGTTCTTGAACAGCCCCTAATCAGCAATTACAAAATCAATCCACTTAATAACAAATATTTATACTCAGATGAATGTTGAGTATGTAAGTGTGTTTGTCAGGAAGGGGCTGCTCCTAACAAAGCCCACAATTGATTCATATGAAACATTTTCAAATGAGAGAGGTGGATTACTCTAAAGATATTTTAAATAATAAAAGTTTTCTCAAGAGGTCATTGAGGGATTTTTTTCACACATCTAGTGGTATAAAATATTTCATATAAGCGTTTTTTGTCCAAGCATACAAATGGACTTACATTATTCCTTTGCTATGAAGGTAATGGTTTCACTGCGATAAATGATTGGAATTCAGGTAGACATTGCTTTTGGCTTTTACTTAATAATTAGTTTGGGAAAACTGGGCTGATTGCGTATGTCTGCCCTGCATCAAGAAGATGCATGTTACACCCTTTGTGAAACAATTGATCTTTTATGACATTTAACACGTAGGTTGATTATAAAAAGCAACGCAGCCTCAACAGCTCTCAGAACCTGGTGCCAGCAGACTTCGATACTTGTTGTTAAATTTTAACAAGCACAGACGGAAGTACAAATCGTTCTTCTAGGAAATTTGGCACCTCTACACAAGAGCTTCTAATTTGAATAAAAAGTGGTGCATGTATTGAATATCAATTTAGTTGTATTGTTTTAATTAGAGAAAAGAACAAAAAGGAAAAAAGCAAGTTCACCTATCCTCCTGTCATACTGGGGCTTCATCATCTTCAGGTTGGACCTCTTCTAACAACCGTAAGTCTCACATTACCCATTTCCACCACAAGGTAGTGTCAAAAGAATCACAGAAAAGAGGGGAGAAGTGATAATATTTCTAAGGAATTAGCATCAAATATTTTCTAGCAGAATACCAAGAAAGTTTGCAAAATATTCTAAAACTTTTTCTGCAGGCATTTGGACCTTATTGGTTTAAGTTGGAGAAATGACATAGTCACACACCCAACATAAATGCTTTTGGTGTGCAGGGGATCTCCAATTAGTAACAATCACTCAACCTGCTAATAATTTAGAAACTGCTCTCAATTGAGTCTTTTTGCTATTAGTATCCAACACCCATGGCACTACTATTGGGCTTATTTTAACTGTCCCACCCACTTTTCTGAAGGCCCACCTACAATCTAATTCCTGGCGTCACTAGTGGTATCCACTACTTCAAAAATATTACAAATAGGGACTGGATCAATCTTCTCCTTACAAATATATATATAAATGTACTAAATGTATTTGACAACAATGGGTCTAGGATATGAACAGAATATATGTGCTAAAAAGACAACTGTGTGGAGGCTAGTAAAAGAGGTTTTAATTTATTGTTTCCTTAAGAAAGGTTTTCTGATTTTTTTGTGTGCATTTTTTTTAGGTATGTAGGGTTGTTGTAAATGTGAAATACTTTAAATAAAGTAAGTGGATAAATTAATCATTGTACATCCCACTTTTTTCAATAAAGGTAACCTGGGTAAACTAAACTGCAGTTCAATCAAACTTATATTATATTATATTAATTATATCACCAAAAGGTACCTCCCTTTTAATCATTTTTTCTATAACTGACTTATCCTTTAAAAGGGCATTCAGATTGTTATAATTAGTTTTTTGCATGGGTTTTTACATAGCTGTCAAAAACCTGTTGAAAAATGTAGATTGAAACAGTTTGTGTGTAACGTTGGAACGGAGCTGAGACATTACAGCATATCATATGTTTTGAGAGCCTATACAACCATTTGAAAAGATGGTGTAAAATAATCTTTCGCATTACTGGCAGTATATGTGGCAGGACACTGAGGTAGGCAATACAATGAAAACACAGACACACAGGTCAAATCGTTTTTGTTACCACTGTGGACAGCAAATTGGCAAATCAACAGGCATGCGGCTGTCTCTGTGTCCTCTTCAGTGCCATCCCGGACAGGAAGGCAAGGGCAATGCATAAATAAACAAAGTAAAGGACAAAGCATTTCTTTTATTGTTCCCTTCAGACTGGGGTTACATTTTTTAGTCAGCATAAGAGATGGCAATTGGTTGCTTTGTCTCCAACCTCCAAGGAAGGCTTTTATTGGCTGCAGAGGTGATGGGAGACTGCTCTCTTGCTTTCCTATATACAGCACAGGGTAAATGAGTGAGGGAGGAAAATCGCAGCAGACCACTGTGCCAATTTCACATGGAAGAAGAAGAGCTCTGGAAAGGATAGATAAGGAAATTCCTATCAAACTGCTGCCAGCCAAATATGTATCCACTAGCTATAAACCACACAAACATTTTATAATAAACCCCCAAATACTGATGGAGGAGGTTTCCCCCTACAGCGTGAATGCAGTATTTTTAGTTCAGCTGGTGATAATTACCGTCTATTCACCATGCGCTGCAGTAAAACACACCATTAGGATTGCCACCATCTGAGCTATGAACACACACACACACACACACACACACTTTCGCAGGTGTACAGAGTGCTGATGAAAACATACATGCATTTTTTGATGCATATCAACAACGGACACAGCTCTAAATACTGTATAAGCCTGATTTGGGAGTTTTGTTTCATTTATATAACAAACGATGAAATAAATAAAAAACAATCAACTGAAGAACTGACACAAAAAAACACTTACAAAAGAAGATATAGTATTCATTTGGTGTACGTAAACTTCTGGTTTCAATCAATATATAAGCAATGATTATGACACTGCTGAAAGCTACGGCTTTTTTCCATCCGTTTTGGTACCAATGCTAAGAAGAAACCTTTGGCGGGGAGCTATATAACCCATGTTATAAGGCTCTCAAGCAACACTTTTACTTGATTCTTTATAGTTTGCCTATAAGGCAAGAGATAAAGAAGAAAACAATGTTTGGGACAAATATTTAGTCGTATTATTGTTTGTAAAGGGCCCAAGATTGTATGTCTAATAGAAGAATTTTATGTTGGTGGTTTTAATGAGGGAAATGATATTAATTTGTACCTTTCCATTACCCACCAACTGTGTTGTACAACATCATAATTTTGATCTTTATCAAAGTAAACGCAATAACCGAGACCATGAAAAGTGCAAAATTATATATATATATATTTATTTTTTTATTTTTTTTATTATTATTTTTTTTTTACACCATCTTGTTTTAAGATGAATTACCTAATAGATTACACTACTCTATTAGGAAGCATGGGTTCAGGCTGTGCAATTAAAGCTGTAACAAAGAGGCACTCTCCATGTTGGGCTAATTTTATCACTGCTAAAATAATTACTGGCATAAAATGTTGCTGTGATCCCATCTATTTAGTGCTGTGTCCATCAAGCACTAAATGAACAAACATAAATGACATGCAAGTGGTATATGGTATTGTGTTAGCACATATCTATAAAATGACGCAAAAACTCTTGATTACTATTACTTATAGCATGGTTGTAAATAAGGGAAATACAAATATCCTAGAATTGGCACAAGGACCTACTATAAAGAATAAACATGTGTCTAAAGGAAGATTGGTACTTCTGAGCCAAAACGAAGTAAAACTGTGACGAGGTAAAATTGTTCATATCTAATTCACAAGTCAAGAGTGCCATTGTTTAGTCCTAAATTTTATGATAACATACGTACCTAATACAAAGTCTACATCATTGACACAGAAAGCAACAATAAAAAATTATTTGAATATAAAGATATAGATCATTACTGAAGGAATTTGAAAAAGTAGACTTTGTCGATCATTGTCAGAAACTTCATGTTATTTTTCAATAATTGATTGTCTTGTACATAATCTGAGTCAAATTTGTAGTCAATATTGTTAAATCTGAATGCAATAATTGTTTTTCTTTTAGTCAACGTTTTTGCTCCATTTCCTCTGAAAACTGCTTCAGGTCCTCTATGTCCCTCTTAGTTCTAAAAAAGTTCTACAACATTCAAATATTAAAATAAAAATTAAAGCTCAATTGTTGAGAATAAACCAAAATGTCAATGCTACCACATTTTTATAGGTTAAATTGATTGTGCTCGTTGATAGGAATGTGCTTTAAAACCAGTTTGCAAGATAATTTTGTTTCTCCTTACAAACATAATCACTGTGTTGAGTAGTAATAGGACTTTGAAGGGGGTTTGCAGAAAATGCTTGTCTCCAGGCGGTAGTATCTTTCAGCCACTCATTAGCTTTTTTCAACAAACAAAATAAATGCTGTTCATAACAGTTATAAATTTGTATTTTCATGTTCTCTTTCTCATTGTAACTAAACTAAGAGAGTGCTTTTCTAAAAATGTATTCAAGTATTTGAAATCACTGTTTTGTAAGCATAATAAAGCTCCAAAACATAGTTATTAGATAAAAAACATAGTATTAGGAAAAAAAGTGACTTTTACTAAAAAGTGTAAAATTAACGCCAACTACATTTAAGATTTCCCTTCTCCTCATTCAAACCTCTCAGAAATCAAGCTCCATAGGAGTAGAAAATAACTTTTGGCAGTTAAAATACTAGAATGAACACATCATGTTATATTATGTGAAGAATTGGAGTCGATAATGTCTTATTATTGTAAACACACACTAAAGTCCCACTTTTAGCCTCTTACAATACAACCAATAGTAGAAAAGGGTTAGGTGTAGGGTTAGAAAATAATGGCAATTAAAACTATTTATTTTAGATTGAACACATCATGTTATTGTAACACTAACTAAGATAATAAAAACCAAATGGCAGGTAGATTCAGAAGTTTGCTAGAGCTTCTGTCAGTAATTAATAAAACACAATATTGCTTTTCATACAGTGTATTTAATGCCATAAACGTAACAATGCAGGCTTCAAGTATTGGAGGCATGCTCAAGGGCAAATTTTACATACTGAAGGGCAGATTTTACGCTGGGTAATATTATATTATGTGAAGAATTTGAGTCGATTATGTCCTATTATTGTAAACACATACTAAAGCCCTACTTTTAGCCTTTTACAAACACCTGTAGAAAAGGGTTAGGGTTAAAAAATTATTTTGGCATATAAAACAGTTTATTTTAGATTGAAGGCATCATGATATATTATGTGAAGAATTAGAGTCGATTATATCGTATTATTGTAGACACATACTAGTGCACATCCGTCCTAGAGCTTAGAACAAGCATGTCCATGTGATTTTCAACACTATGTAAAAAATGGGAAAAAAAGAATTATATATATATATTTATATATATATATATATATATATATATATATATTTATATATATATATATATATATATATATATATATACATATATATATATATAGTAAAATACACGTACATAAATAAGACTTGTGTAATCGGGAAACCTCTGCACAAATACCAGCACTCACAATTTATAAGTCTCCAAAGTCGACTTAGTATCATAGTTCCTCTTAAGACCTCAAGTTTTTGACACTCCACCTACTTTACCAAACTCTGTTCTAAACTATGCTTGACGTTTAGGAAACTCAGGCACAAACATCAAGCACACACAACCACTCACACAGCCACTGCAACGCTAAAAACACACATAACTCACAATTCAAAGCAGCACTTACACAAAATTAAAGCTGTTAAAATGGATTCGAGGAAGAACCATGAAAGCAGCAGCTTGGTTTGGGGGCAAACATGCAGATGTGATTAGAATAAAGCATTTATTTTTCCAAATCTGCAGAACAGAACCAGGAACTTCTTTAGAATAGTTTAGACTTTGCTCATTTGTTGTGTGCATACTTACAGGTGGATATCTCACAATTAAATAATGTCATTATTAATCATTATTCAAATGTAACATAAGTGATTATCACAGTTTACTTCAAACTTGCAAAAATATATATATATATATATATATATATATATATATATATATATATATATATATAGTTAAATAGTTCATTTGGACAAAATTATAAAGATTTTGTTTTATCTAAAACAAACTTAATCATACACTTGTATAATATAGCAGATTTAGCATTTCCAAAAACTCCTCCAGTGATTTAATGTTTACAATGAAATTATTTCGATCATTTATCATATACTGAGATGACACAAAAAAAAAGTAAATAAAAAGTTGATGAAGTGATTGAGAGACTCATATGAATATATTTCATTTTACTTCAGACATTCCATACAGCTTTAGTACCTCTTTTCTAAAATTCGAAAATGTTACTTTGTCGACAATTACATTTTTAAGTTTTGGTTTTTTTTTACAAATTTTTTATTTGTAATAGTCGCTTCATCAGTGAGGATGAAGATATTTTATAAAAATATGTGACAAAGTATCCATCTTCAAGGTACTTTGGTGTTCCTTTGTCTCATTTTAGCTTGGATTAAGCTTCTTAGTAGATTATTTTTGCATTTGCCTCAGTATACAGAACTTGAATCTGGTAATGTTATCACACCCATGTTAACCAATTTCCACTTGGAAGCTGCAATAACCGAAGGGATTTGCATTTTGCCGTGGCGTAGATACAACTAAAACAACAAAGATTTTCCGTCTATTTTATGCATTTAAACACACAAATTTACACAACCTTGGGTCGGTAAGAAGAAAAAATAAGATTATTTAAATAGCCTTACATATCTTCATGCATATTTACGCTTCTTGTTGAGTTTTTTGTTCTGTGGCAATATTTAGTTTTTCCAGTCAAAGATGTAAGAAATGGCAAAGCGTACTAGCCAAACGTCACCACACTGAGTCAATAATAATGTGACTTAATTTGTTCCTATAGAATACAAACTAGATGTCAACACTGTGATTTACTCACATAGACAATCTGAATTACTGGGGTTAAAAACACATCTTTAAATATGACAAAATAGTAAGGGGGACAAGAATAAACAAACGCACAAAATATGATTGATTTGTTGTCTTCCTTTTCAACATGACAGTTGCAAAGTAAATGTAGAAGAAATGTTTAAAGTAATAATAAACTAATTGAAAAACTGACTGGTTTAATCCAAACCTACCTGCCTTTTTGCCTATAACTTTTCAAAAATCATTTACTCAGAAACCAAAATCTGTTTTAATGAATAAATACAACTAAAAGCTGGCCTTTAGTGTCAGCTCCACTGAGACTAAAGACATAGCTGAGGGAGACAGACTGAAGAACATTATAATATTGTGTACTCTTAAAAGACGCTTATTGTCCTCTGTTTCCTCTCAAAGAATTAACAACAGAAGTTCTAACTGTGATTGTCTACAGCAATTTGCTTTAATCCTGTAAGAATACAAACGTGGTGATTGAAACAAAGTTTGAATTGAGGCAATCCTGACATTTTATATAAACCGACTTACCTGCAGATCTGGATTTTCTTCATGCTGTAGGTGGGCTTCCTCCGCTGCCTCTACCAATCTCTGCAGGAACAGAGAAAATATTATTGTAGCGTCAACAGGAATATGAATCAATTATTTCTTGTAGTATTGGTAATGTAATAGGCAAGAAAAGCTCCATACAGAAATTATCTTTATAAGTAGCTGTTAGCAGCACAACAATATTGACACACTTAAGGACAGAGACACACAGACAGCTCGCAAACATTTGGCAATCTCATAAAAAGAAGCCATTTTCCTAAATGCTTCAACAGAAGAGGTAATGACTGCCCCAGACTCTTTGATTCCAGTGAAGCCAGACATCATTGGCTCATTCTGTTTAACGCATACATTTTCATTTTCAGTTGAAACAACAATTGCCATGCACACTCACAAACAGCCACACATGAAGTCACTCCATCATCATTCTCTTGCTGATACCGTCTGCTGTATGCGGGTCGTTGTCGTTCTGCCTTTTGGTCAATTTAATGTCTTTTTTCTGTATATTTGTCATGCAGACTGGTATAGGAAGATTTGTTTATTTAACATTATTTTTAAATACCACAAAAAGACTACATCCAGAAGTAACAACAATTTCCATGCACATGTTATTTGTTTATAAGCACTAAATTTATGACTGTTTTTATTCATATTAGTGTTAAAAAAAAGTTACACTTAAAGTTTTAGTGTGTTCAATAAATATTTATCCTGTTTGGCCCTCAAACTCAAGTAAAGGATTTTATTTGAAGGAATGAGAAAACTGGGGACTGAGTACCAGCACTTGCTACACCTTTCGACATACTACACTCTAACGTGTTAAATTGGGAAGTATTTTAAAGAGTCGAGGTACTACATAAAGCTTTCTATGACCCACTTTCCTTAAGTACTAAGTGTTGTTTAGTTTTGTGTTTTTTTCACAGTTAGAGACTCCATAAGTGGAGTCAAATGTCTTTACCTCAAGAGCTTGTGATGTTTAAACCCTCATCATATTTGTCATGTAGATGGGATCCATCTCAATAAACGGCTATCTAGTAGCAGTCAACATGATTCCGTCTTGCTAAAATAGCACTGAAATAGCCTGAACGACTTTTGCCTGCATTTTGGGAAACTATTAGAAAAAGCAAACTATCACAAATACTAAAAATGTTTTTTATAGTAATGCTAAAGATTCTGCGTGTACAATGTCAAAGTTGGCTGCAAATTTTAGGTGTCTCGGACATAGTTCAAAAAATAGTAAAACCAAGTTTAAATAATACACGTGGTTTATATAATCTGTTTAACAGCATTTTATTCTATTCATGCATTTAAATGATGTCCTGATATGGGTCTAAAAATAATCATTAGTCAAATCTGGCCACAAGTACTCTAGACTAATTGCAAGTCATAACATTTTGGTTTTAAAAACCTTATGCTTAAACCATGTATTGTCCTTAAACCAAAGAAGTGAATGTTTAGTTTATATAGTTAAAATCTTGTTTTGTTTTATTATTGAACAATAAATTAAATCAGAGATCTGTAAAGATAAATTCATTTAGGTTTGTTCTACAAACTAAAAGAAGAGGCCTAATTGATGAACATGTTTATAAGCCAAAAGTTACAATATCATTGGTAGTTGGATCAAAGAGGGCCGACATTTATTGATGACTAACATGAAGAAAAATTACATTACATATTTTGAAAGTCCAATGATTTTCTAATTTAACATTAAATGTTAGCATGATTTATTGCTAAGCTCCTGCCACACATTCATGGGCTGTTTCATACTATTTATTAGTTAATTGTCTTACTCTTTCCATTACTGTATATTCAGCATTTATAATGGTCTAGTAAAAATGTGCAGTTGCTTTTCTAAGCACATACTGCTGTTTATACAAGACCCCACTTCTCTGCTGAAATCATGTTTGCCACACGAAGACTAAAGTGAAGCTTTAGACATAAAAAAGTTGCTCAATGCTTGAGTTTTTGCTAACATAAAATCTAGATTGTAGCCTATCTTGTCACAACCTTTGACACAAAAGACATTTTTATTTACTAAATCATTTAATTGCAGGTCTAGAAGACTGGAAGTGTGGTCCAGCAGTCTAAAACAATCAACTCCAACAGTGATTACATAAATATTGCGGATTGTATGTATTCATTCACTGACAAGAACGAGTTTAAACCTAGAAGAGTATAGAGTTTAATTGCTGAGGTTGTTTATTTTTCAAAAAATACCTGACAGGCAGAACGAATAAGGGAAGCAAACATAGTAAACTTTGGTTCTACTGCAAACCGCTTTAAAAATATGAATAGAATTGAATATTCGACAAATTGTTGAAAAAACTGCAACCTTTTATCAAATCTTTGATCAAATGTGGATTAGCATAAAAAGAGGGTAAATGCATGCTTAATAACCAAAGAGATTTCAAATACTTTCAAATGTATAGCAAACCCATAAAGACCTCTAAAAAAAAACCAGAAAGCTTTTATTTAAATTTACCGAAGAATAGTCGAAATACCAAAGACGCAAATGATGAGGAGCTTTGCGGTAATCTGTCAGGGCTGTGGTTTTGTCCCCTCTAGGTTGCAATCTTTTGGTCTTTTTGTTTGGAAGGTTTTAAACCAGAAAATTATGTTGTTTGTTTTAATCAACTCATGCCAAAGTTGGGGGATTAAGTTCATCAACTCTAAATTATGTTTTATTAAAAACTGCATCGACGTTTCCTTTATGATACATAAGATGCAATGCTTTTTGCCACTATGACGAACTTCCCCTGCTCACATCTGGTCTCCCTACCTTGGAGTTTTGGTAATGAACTTCCATTTCACATTTCCATTCAAATGGCTTTCAACGTTAAACTACTGCAATCAGCCATCCTATTTTAGCTGAGCAATGGGTGTGTGTTGTGTTGCTGTTATGTGTGTAGGCAAGCTGTTTTAGGAAACAAACACTGTAATCTAGACCCTTGCAAATCATTTTCTTCACCATAGCAACACACCTGGCCTTTGCATATTGTTGCATATTTTCAGATTGGTTTGATTCCTTTTTGTTCTCTGATGGTGTGGCAGAAACGGGGGTAACAGAAAGACACAGGGCATCTGTTTCTGAAAACCATTCAGAGAAGTCTAACAATATAACAACTTGGTCTGGTTTGCCTTTAGTTTCATGCTGGAGAATTTGCACCAATTCTCATTCAGAAGTAGTAAAGAAAAAATAATACAGCAAACAACAGCAACAAATGCAATTGCAGCATGTTTACTACACACAAAAAGCACAGATAAGCATGGTGAAAAACAATATAAGGATTGGAGAGCTTCCTAAGGTCTGAACTCCTATATCACATCCATGGAAAAATTAAAGTAGTAGATACCAGAACGAGAGGAGCCAGTTGAGATGGTTCGTTCTTCTGGTTAGGTCAACTCCTGGATATCTTCTGGGTGAAAACTATTTAATTGGAATGCCTAGGACTTTCTGGGAGGACTGTGTGTTTTAGCTTGCCTCAGAAGTGCCTTGGTGTCCTCCCATGGTGAGAGGAAAAGGAGGGGGAAATCTTGGCCTCTTTTAAGCGGAAGATGGATATAGGTACTTTTACAATGTTATTCAATGACTATATAATCAATTTTAATCGCGAGTATCAAAATCCACATGAATTTAAGGCTGTTTTCATCATATTTCTGTACATTTATCAACATATGTAGTTACCTCTGTGAAATTAGTAATTTTGAATTAGTAAATATTTACTAAATATTGCTTAAGTCTATGCGACAATATCTAACCAATCAATAAATAACCAGGCTCTAACTCTTGAATTACAAGTTCAATGCAGTTTCCGATTCCATCTTAAAATTACAGAAACAAGTGGCTCATTCCCTGTGGGATTACAAAATACAAGGCACATATTCAAAGCCGGTTGTACACCAAGATTGCCATTTGTCCTAGATGATCCCATGATTTATTAATTTTTGTCCAAATTAGAACAACACAAAGAAGATTTTCTACCCTGAACTGTTGAGGGCTTAATAAAACAATTGGTTAAATTCTTTGGAAGAGACCAATGTGTTTCTTCCGTAGTTTCAAATGCACTTTTATCAAGTAGAGTTCCTGTATTTGGTGCAGATTAAAAAGAAAGGAAATTCCTTTTTTCACTTATTGTCCCTTTAAGGCTTTGGCTTACAAGATGACAAGAGTAATTAAACGGATGCAGAGAAACAGACAGGCGCTGGCTTCTACTTGAAGATGCACACCTGTTTGAAATCAAATCCCATTTTCATATGTGTTGGAGGAGATTGAAAGGAAGGAGGTGAGGTGATAGCTAAAGACACAAAGATGAAAATACATTCTGTGATGATTGCATTGGACGGGTTAGAGGAATGCTAAAGGAGTATCCTAAAGTGATTATAGATTCTTGAAATTGTTTCTTTGCTGATCCGTCTCTACTACGGAGCTTTGATTCTTCACACAGCTAAAATAAAAATGTAAATATTTCGTGTGCTTTCAGTATATTTCAAAATAACAGTTGTGATCTCAAACAAAAATAACTGGCATTCTAAGTGGTTTTCCAATTAAGATTTCATTTATTGCAAAACAAAAGCTATCCAAACCAATCACACCTTATATAAAATATAATAATATCATTGTTAAATCATTAATTTATAGCCAATAATCACATTTTGTCTTTTACAATATTTCTCTAGGCACACTCCATCCTAACTATTAATTACTAAAAAAAAACACTCAAAACAGCACGAGAAAGCCAAAAGATTTTTAAAAATTCACAAATGAGAAAAAGGGCCACTAAAATCTACTATTATGAAAAGGGTTGAAAAGGAATTTCTAAGGCTTTGGAACATCATCCATGCAATCCAAAAAGAGAATAAAATGAAAATAATCTTAAAATTTAAATTGTAACTATTTTGTGGACTGACTTGAGACTCATACTTTTCACAGAAAGGTGTCTCGTTATATGTTACGTAAAACTAAAACAGAATTTTTGAAAATAAGTAATTCCAACACAAATGGGACTGGTGATGCGATTGGCTGGCACTGGTTTGCTTCGTTGGGAACAACAAAACTTGGTTTAATGGAACTATGATCTCTACCTTATACCAGATTAGCTTAACTAATGGTGTTGTGGCTTTACCTTAAACAGAGGATTAATGGTGGAATATCTTTTAATGTGGTGAAAAATCTAGTCTGCAAAGAAGAGAAGACAAAAATCCCACAACAGAAATGTACAAGATTAAATGCCAGTAATCACAAAAACTCAAATGTCTTTGCTGGCAAGGGTGTCACAATTACTAATTAGGTTTACGGGCGCTTGAACCGGAAACCTTTGTGTTGAGAGGCTACACTCATAATCACCAAATCCTTGCACTACCTTCTTTCACCCACTTCATAAAGTTAATCAAAAGCAAAGCCATTCAACTGAAATAAACAAAGTTTTTGTTCACTTTCCAATTATTATTTGATCCAACCCACTTTTAGCACCTTTTCAATTATTTATTTTTTTGGGGCATTTGCTTACTTCTTTGATTACCTGACATCTTGTAATGCTTGGAAGACTGAAAAGACCTTGCCCATAAATGGGCACACTTATTTACATTCAGAAGTTATCAAGCTATCCCCCCTTTTTTAACTGTCAGCTTGATTGGCTTATTGTTGTTTATGCATCTCACCTACTGTTTGGAGGGTTTCCTGAGGGCCGAAGGATATGACTTTAGCAAATGCTATACATTATAGATGTAGCTATAAATCTGTCAAAGTTTCCAAAGTATGTCATGTAAAGCTGAGCTATGCTAAAAGCAGCTGTCAGAAAAGGAGAGGTAGGTTGGCTCACATACATTATTGACCAGTACCAACGTCTCTTGCTTTCTTTTTGCGCAGCACATTAAGCTTTGACACAACACATTTCTGAGGGCAGTGACCTGAATTTCAATGTTCTGCAAGGGTAAGCCGGAACAGGAACCCCATCAGGTCGAGTTCTAAATAGACCTGTGTAAAACCAAACCAAGAGGTCCTGTCTGCTGCTGATTTAGCGGACATTTGTACTTTGAAGGAAGCTTAACTTCCTCTCCCTTCAGTTTACTATAGGACTGTATTTTGTCTTTTGGAGCTTATTTATTTTGATGATAACTTGTAACAGAAGAAGTTGCTTTCCTCAAGACTTTGCATAGTGGCCATACAGCAACTTGTTACCTAATTCCGAATGTTTCTAGACATGCCTTGACAACTTATGACTTTAAGCGTTTTTTTGTTTTGTTTTGTTTGTTTGTTGTTTTTTCAATTCACTAAACTTACTTCAGGAAATGTAATTATGTGTCTGCAATAAAATAATTATCTACCTGCAAAAGCAAATGCTAAGTAAGGTTGGCCTCCTTCAGTAGAAGGGCAGGTCCTACGGGTCTTGGTTCTGCCAAAGGTTTGAGATGGGTGGGATTGGCTTGGGCCAGCCCATCAATAGTAGTAGGGACAGCAATTATTATTCTCACAGGAGCGAAGCAATGGTGCAGAATTAACAAAATGGGAGAGTACTCTCTGAGACTTTACTTCCTCAGTTTAACAGATTTAGATTGTCTCCAAGCCAAGTGGGCTTAGCATAAAAAAGAAACAGAGATGATGAAGAGGAAAAGTAGAGTCTAACTGTGATGGAAAGTCACACACGGTAAGATCAGCACTTCACCACCAGGGATTCACTTTGTTTATTTATTTTTGCAGTCACTGGTTCAAATGTACTTTCCTTGTCATTTGATTTATTGTTTTTTTGTGAAATTAGTTTATTTTTCCACAGTACCGTACAATGTTTATATGGAGTGCACACAGATCAATACTGCAAGTTCAAAAGTCTAGTCTATGTCATATTAATACCTTTTTTTTTGTTCAACTTACCAGATGACTTGGCTTCTACTTCGTTGTTGAAAAGGAGGCATGGCTAAGGAGTCACCTGAAGCACTGCCAAAAAACTTTATTGGACTAAAGCTTGTGCTTCAAAGTCTGAGGGCTCTTTAGGAATTGTTTCATTGTGTTATGTTAATCTGTTATGTGGCAGCCATTTTGTTTTCCATAAAGTGTGTCATATGGTTTAGCTAAACTAGTATTTACGTTTTCCTAGTGTGTCAGTTCAGAAGGTCAGTTTGTCTGAGAGAAGTTATGATTTCTGGTCTAGTTTAAATAATAACCCACCTTTTTTTTAAAACAATCATCTTTCTCATCTATGTCTTACTGTCCCTGACACCAACTAATCCACCGTTAACAGTTCTCAGTAGTTTTGCTGACTGAAGGAAATATAGAATTCTCAAATGCATGTAATTTGTAATAAATGGTTATCAACCCAATCACAGATACTACAATGGTTACTGACCGAGGATAGCAAATGAAACGAGAAGACTTTAGGAATGCAAAAAGTTTCTGGAATATTTCCCTACATATAAACTCATACTCAACCTAACCCTACATAACAATGTGAGTCAAACCCATTTTGCCCAGTGGAAAGCTGTTTCCATATTTTTTTATGTGAAGTGCAAACCACATTTTTTTGTGATAATTTTCATAAAACCTGGCCTTTCTTGCTACCTTTCAAGTACCAAGAGGGATACATTTTTGATTTTTTGGAGTGCCCAATCAGCCTAACAGTCATGTTTTTGGACTGTGGGTAATGCTACTTGATATTTAAATCTTATTAACTTCTAGTTAATGTTTGGTACATTACCCAACAATACCTTCCTTAAATAAAGAAAAAGATTACTAAGTACAGAAAAATAACTTCAATTCTGAAATAAGAACTGAGATGACAAAGAGGAATGAAACACATCTTTTAATGTTAGAAACTACAAATTATCTAAATAATTTCCAGAAGTCATGAAGCTTTCCACACAGTGGGATTTCCTTTAAAATTCTATGTGCAATTTTCTACTGGTATACTTCATCAAACAGTACAGAGACCAGTAAGGGATTTTCTACTCTCCACAGTGACAATTGTTCTGATGACTAGAGAAATGTAGCTGCCACAAGTAAACTATATCAGCAGGTACAGAGCAAAGACCAAATGACATTACAGGAGAAACAGGGCATGGCATCCACTGTCTTTTGAAGTCTGTTTGTCACATGAAACACAGCCCTGCTTGACTTCAAAGAGGGCATTACAATAGCTCCATGCCTTTCAACTTTGATAACGCCTTCACAGTTTCTTACCATTTACCTCTTTCAGCTTGCACAAAATATTTTTTTGGCAGCACTGGCAATAAAATAGGAAAGGGTGGATGAAAGCAAAATAACAACCCATTGATTTAGTAAATGATGAAGATAGTAATTAAAAAATTATAAATAGTGGGCTAAGATCCTTCCTCCTTACCGTGCATTCCCACTGAAAGCGTCAAAAGCGTCTGTGGTCGTTCTGATCGCTCACATTGCGTCGCTTGCCGACGCATTTCAGAAAAAATGCGAAGCGTCCAAAGCGACACGATCTAAGCGCCGCAACCAAAGGGGCGGGCCTCCAGCAGCATATAAACCAATCTATTCATCGGTTCCCTCTCTTTTCACCATGAATGGCGCTCTTGGCATTCTAGTTTTCGTTGCGTTAGCATATTTGCGATGGAAACACAGGGCCCGTTGCCGTCAGTCCTTCTGGATCCATGACATTATGAGAAAGCGTTGTCTGCACGGAGAATATCACCGGCTGGTTCAGGAGCTTCGTTTCGATGATGCGTGTTTCCAGCACTATTTCCGACTGGATAAAGGCCAGTTTGATGATCTGCTCACCAAGGTTAGGGTCACGGATCAGCAGGATGGACACCAACTTCCGCCGAGCTATTGGTGCAGGTGAACATCTGGCTATCTGTCTGCGGTGAGAATGAAACCCAGCGCACACATGCACATATACACACCAATATATTTCTATTTATTTATTTTTGTTTCCCTACCCATGTCTGTTTATGTGCAAAATATATTATTATTATATGTGTTTTTATTATAGTCTAATCACTTTTCTTTAATATCTAAATACATTTTTTAACAAATACCTTGCAACTGGGGATTCTTTCCGCACCATTATATACAGCTATCGTGTAGTGCATTCCACAGTGTGCAGGATTGTTGCAGGGGTTTCCGGGGCAATATGGGATAGCCTGGTGGAGGAGTGTTCTCCTCCTCTGGTGGTGATTTTTTACTCGCTCAGAAATTTTCAGAATTATTACCAAACACAGTTACATTCAAAGCATAATAGTGATGATTCTAGTAACTAAAATCCCTCCCTCTACTTTCTGCTTCAGGTAGTACATTTTTACCACCACACCTGGACACATATGTATGTATCACATTATCTAATTCATTAATTCACTCACTTCCTGTACTCGGGTACTGTATTGACTGAAGTCTGTATTTACAAAAGAAAAAAAAAAATTTCATGAAAAAGTATTTATTACATATATGTAACGGAACAAAAAAATGTATGAAGAAAAAAACAACCAGCAAAAAATATACATATATTGTTCTTCCAGCTCCTGGCAGGTGGCCTCAAAAATCAGCTGGTGTATTTTAAATTTTAATTCGGCCTTCCTCCTTGCTGAAAGGGTGTTGAACTCAGGGAGAAGCCCTTCAAAAAACTGTTGGTCCGGGTCTGGCGGTGCTGTCTAGAAGACAGCCTTCTCCACAGCCCCCATCAGCTGCCTCTCAAATGGTAAGAGAGAGTCTTCATGGGGCCTCTTCTGGGCCCTGGGCCTGGACCTCTCCCTGGAGGTGGATTGTGAGGCTGCAGATGTGGGCGTAGCTGTGGGTGTGGGTGTGTTTTTGTTGGGGAAGGGACATCTTTTTTTTTTTTACAAGCTCTGTATATAAATAAGGTGGGGTTGTACAATTCTGGGAAACCACACACTGCATTTATTAATTTTTCCTCCATTCTGTCTTTCCGCTCTTTTCTCTCATTTTCCGCTCTCTTCTCTATTAGAAATCCAAATCAGCCCATGATTGGCTGCTTCTTCGGTCGCGCCGCTACTTATTTGCATAAAGCTGAACCTTTCTCAACTTCGATCGCGTTGCTCCCGCCGCGCCCCTCCCGCAGCGTAGCTTCTGACGCTCAAAACGCATTGCTCAGATCGCAGGCCGCTCCTCATCGCTCGTTTACATTGAAAATGAATGGCAGCCAGATGCTTGCGACGCTGACGATGCTTTCAGTGGGAACGCCCGGCTACAGTAATGAACACATTATTCATTAGCCCTAACAGTATAATGCTGTTGCAATTTTAGGATCAGCTAAGGAAGTTGGTTTTGTTAAATGTTAAATAGTATTTGTATTCTGTCAAGAAACAATCACATATTCACATACACAGAACATGAGAAGGGGACCAAGGTGAGGTTTCCAAACTCCTCATTTTTCAGTTTACTGAACTTTGAAAAGATTTGTGGAAATTTACACTCCCCACCTAACACCTAACTTCTATCAAAATACTTTCCAGGACATCTGCAAATGTTTCTATGTGACTTTGCTTTACTGGTCAAACTTTTTTAGATTGTTGAAGGTTTTGAGAGGTGGTGATAATATTACAACAGACAAATGGCAATACACTTTGTTTTAGAGCAGTAAACTCAACATATTGTTAACAGACAATAAAACCTTTTGAAAATTCAACAGGGATACACAGTGTCATACCCTTTAATAGTGGGTGTCCAAAGTGCCAAGTAATGCAAGTGGACATCTGTCGTTCCACAGCTTGGAAGACCTGCAAGATTAGCTTGAAAACTTGAGTATTGCAAACCTGAGAAGGCAATGATTTCATTTTAAGTTGTACTTTTATTGATGAAATTGGGGGCCAAAAACCAAAGTCTTTTTCACTCAGTGAGGTGTTGGTAGCATATAGAAATAAGGGCTTAAACAGTATCTGGGATCAATGCATCATCAAAACCTGTGAATGACCTAGACCTAGTATTCTTTCCTGTTCTTGCAATGAAGAAATCATTTGCATTGCACATGTTGCAAAGTTAAGAAAGATTGAAGGATTGATTAGTTGGATCCTCTGGTTACAAACTACTCAGATTTGTTCACTTCAGTAAAGTTTTTGAAAAGTATAGCTCTATCAATTGTTTTTGTTTGTTTGTTTGTTTTCCTGCACCCTTCATAATATTTTTTATCATGATGTATTAGCATTCCTACTTAAGTAAGATTTCTGGCTACTCTTCCTGTTGCAAGTATTTTACAGAAAATGTTCCAGAAACTATTTACCAATTAATGATAAAGTCAGTGATGTTGACCTATGTGTAAATCATATGTAGACAAACTTTATTCTGTTTTAATAATAATAAATTATGAACTCACAACCTTTTGTTTAATTTGTTTTATGTTAATAAAATTGATAAAGTGTGAGAGAGCTTCTTGTGGTTGAGTTCATTATATTGTTATTAGGTTATTAATTTGCATTCCTTGTGTTATGTTAGTCTATAAAACACTACAAGTTTAACACTAACGTACTGGAGTAATTTCATGAATGGCTACGTTCCACTTTAACTTTAGGAAAAATATGAAGTACCACTACTCCTTGGGTACAATATTTGGGTACTCAACCCTCTTCTGCAACAGTCACATTACAGTATAAGGCGAATTAACGACACGACAGATGACATCGAATTGTAGAAACTTGCTATGCATGGTAAGTTCTTAATTAGCCTTGCAAATTGATAAATTTGCAAACAAAACATATAAACCTTTGGCTTGTTTAAGCAATATTCATTTGTGATAGAAACTTAAATCTTAATTATTTTTGCACAAGAAATCTTCCCACTACTATATCATTTTGGAATATTCATCCTCAGTTTAATTGACTTGTACTAGATTTCAATTGGGATAAGCTTGGACATGCGTACTTGCACTATGAGTTATGGAAACTGCCTCCATGTCAGTAAAAAAACTAAGGGGTTGTGAGGTTTGGTTAAGAGTGTAATTTTGACGTCCAATAAGTGCTAGAATGCAACTATAAATAACAGCACATGGCCAAGAATGCTTGCTAGTGTCAGGGAATTAGGTTTGTGTGTAAGTTTTGTTGTGGTCCTCCTAATCTCCATTTGCAGGGATCCACCAGAGGGCAACAAGGTGACTAACTGCTGCTGGTAGGAGCTCATTAGTTGGATTTGTGTCTTGTTCCGTATGGCCATGATTATCATGGGCAGTATAAAAGGAGCGGAACGCAAGACATCCATTGCTTGAGTGTTTCACACAGTGGTAAGATCAAACCCTCCTGACTGAGTCCTTTTAGGCTTGATTTGTTTGTGCTTCAGAGTAAATTGAGCTGTCTTTTGCAAAAGTTTCTGTGTTGTTATTTGTTTTTCTTGTCCAAGATATCCATGGAACTTGTTTTGCATTCATCTGCACCTTTCTCATCTTGTTCAGTTACCACATCTGGCAGTAACTCCAATTTCTTGTCTCCAGCTTCATCCAACCTCCATATGACCTGTCTGTCCCTGTCAGCACAATAGTACCTTAGCCCTCTTAAGGCCTCTTTGAATAAATATCATCAGTGGAGAACCTCCCTTTGACTAGGACCATGAACATCACAACTACCCAGCACCTATGACTCTCAACCATGGTTTTCTCTCATTCCTCCCTGGCGGAACACCCCTTTCTGACACATAGGCTCCAGCACATCTAACTCTCTCTCTACCATTAAGGGACAATGCAGTCTCAACCCAGCCGCTTTTTTTCCCCCGATCTCTATAAGATATATCATTGAAGTGATTTGTTCTCCTGTGAGTTCTCTGAATGTGCTTCAAAAGCTTACTTAAAGGTATAGGAGAGGATATTTTCAGGAGAAAAATTTAAATGGAAAATCCCATTGAAAATGACAGCTAATCAAAAACGACCGGTGGTGAAAAATAACTGGCTGTCAATGTGGAAGAAAATTTACGCAATGACGTATATCACTAATGTCCCCACCCACCCGACCAGTACAAAGCGCGCTCATGTTTGAATTTGCGCATGCGCAGATTGTTGTTTAGGAAGTAAAACGGGACGGACAAGACGCATCATTCACCATTGAAGAGAGGTTCTTCCCGAACTGCAGCGAAAATGGAAGCTTGCAAGAGAAAAACCGTGTTCAAAGTCGCTGAGAAAAAAAGAAAGCTTGCTGCAGAGTTGAACAAAACACGAGTTTGTCTCGGAGATTCCTGCTTTGTGCGGTGGCGGGCATTGAAAGCCGAAAAGGGATTCAAAACCGATCAACTCGTCGCAGACTTTCTGCTAGACAGGTAATGTGCTTTTACCTGCTCACTTAGAAGGATTTGTGTTGGTTTGACACAAGTGTTGTAATCGCTACGCAGGGTCCGTCGGAAAACGCTAGCTGTGGAGCCTTTATGTGAAATTACTACCCAATGGCGTAAATTATTTATCACAGATAATCATTAATTACTATCAAATGTTCTTGTACAAGCGTTTTCCTAAACAAATATCCTTTTGGTAGCTAATTCATTGCTGTAAAAGCAATCAATTCTGTAATAAGTCCGATGCGGCCGCCAGAGGCTGTGATCCCGCAGATTTAAACAGAAGGCATGTACTGAGGACGTCTGCACTCCCGATATCAGGGGCGTTACCGGAGATGAGGTGGCACATGCGCAGTGTTGCAAAAATGAGAATGAAGTGAAGATCCTCTCCTATACCTTTAAACTAACTGTTGTATTACTATTACACCTGATGTGAGTGACTATATTGAGGTTTTCTATGGAGGTTACTGTATGACGATACATTTCTCAACAAATTAGAAATCATTATGTTAACACACAACAGGCACGAAAAATCAGTCTCCAGCCCACTTAAAGAGCAACCACATCAATGAACATACGGTACTCATTCACAGGTGCTCCCTCTTACAGCACCAGACGCTGCCGTCTCGTAGCAGGTGGTGGTCGGTGATAAAGGGAGTAGGGGGTGATCAACGGAAAGATAAAGCCACAATGACAGGCAGGGGAGAGCGACTGCACGGAAATTGAATCGCTGAAGCGTCACATATACTTTAGAAAAAACTGTACAGAGATGGGGAAAGACGGAGCAGAGAGAGCAAAGACAGACAAAGAGAAGAGGGATGCAAGGGTAAAAGGAGAGCTTACTAAGCCTTTCTGATTTTAATTTTTGTAATAAAAGCAGAGACCATTTAGAGCAAGATGGGAAAAAGTAATGGTAGAATATTTAATAAAATGCTTAGAATTATGTTTGCATTTATCCAACCCACTGTCTGGGAAAGTTTTACAATACAAATGTTACTGTAAAATTGTTTATTTTTCTGTTCTTACCTCTTCTCTTTTTTTTCCTATGGTAGGTGCATATTCACGGTCTTTGCATGCTACGCACCGCACAGTAGCTTGCAAAGGCTATCATTAGTTCATGGACAATGTGTGACAATGTCCATCTAAGCAAATACTGACCAGCACGATCCGGATCCCTCAAAGGGTTCAGTTCAATCCAACTATCGGCCAATAACCTGTCTCTCTACAACATTGTAACTCATGTCAGGAATTATTGTGCCTAAGATAAGTGGGCACATGGATCAATACATGAGCATGGCACAGAATGAAATCTGGATAGAAACCAGAGGAGCCAAACATCAACTACTGGTAGACTGAACAGTCGCCCAGGACTGCAAAGGCCGACATACCAACATCTGCACGGCCTGGATTGATTACAAAAAGCCTATTACTCAATGCAACTTACTTGGATCATTGAATGCTTAGAGATGTACAACATCAACAGCACTCTAAGAGACTTCATTGCAAGCTTGATGGGAATTGGAAAATCCCCCTTGAAGCCAACTGCAAACCGCTTGTAAAAATGTGTGGAATGCACAAAAAAGATTATCTGTCGCAGCTTCTGTTCTGCATAGGCCTGAGCCCCCTCAGCCAAATCATCAACAAGACTGGCTATGGATACTGACTCAGAAATGGGGCTATCAGTCACCTCCTCTACATGGATGACATCAAGCTGTATGCCAAGAGTGAGCGAGACATCGACTCACTGATCCACATGACCAGGATCTACAACACTCACATTGGTATGTGATAAAGGTTTTACAAAATGCTTAACAGTGAGGATCAAATTTAGCCCAAATGTCTTAAAAATCCCTAAAATTGCAAATTTAGTCTTAATGCGAAGCTGTGAATGTGATAACAACTTCAGGACAGTTTGTATGGAAATCCTTACAGTGCTAACACATTCATGCCCAATGCCGCTGTTTGTTTGTTCTACCGGCCACATAAAACACTGCCATGTACTTGAAACTGCTATGGGTTTTTTCAATGCTTTTGTTACTAAATGTTTTGCTCATAGTTTAAGGTACAAGCCAACACAAGGCTCTTAATGTTTGCAAACCTGAAATGAAAATGTAATAGTTTTTTGTTTTTTTTGTAATTTCAGTCTCTCTAGATCAAATTTTAAGGCACAGACCTGTATGTCTGTCATTTACACTAAAAGCTTGCACTTGGAAAATTTATGCTAAAAAAGCATTTCAATAAAACCAAAAATGAGAACACAAACCCTAAAAAGGAAAGTGGATGTGATGAAATTCCTTTTCACTATCTGCGTCCTGTCTTACTTTTTTCTGTTTTTAATTTATATCCTTGGCTTAGACCGTCAGAAAGAAATTCTATTTCTCCTAACAGCACCATGTTGTCCTGATTAGATCTATCAGCTGAAGTAGGAGCAGCAGCCAGAGAGCCAAAGCAATGTGGATACCAGTTACACCACTGACACATACGCACTGATAATTCAGAGAACCCAAGGAAGGGATAAATAGACTGTGATTTAAAGTAAATATCTTTATGTAAAATTAAAAAAAACTATTAGAAAAGAAGGAAACAATTCAGATCCTTTACAGACCAATGGAAATGCTCAAGAGAAGGTATTTATCATGGTTAGACAAATATATACTTTTCCCCACCGGGAAAATCATAAAAGAAGATCCAGACTTTTAAAAAGTGATCTTTAGAATCTCTTTTTGACTTAGATCAAAAAGCCAAGAGTGCTATGATGAATAAACTTTCACATTCACACACTTGTGTGAGCTTTACCTGATTTGTCCTCTAATATATGTGTTTGCAAGCCTTTGAATTTTAGATTTGGGAAATCTATTCCAATTTATTTAGTATGCAAGTATTTTTTAAATATGTGCTTGCTCATTTTCAGATGAATTAAAATAAATGCTAATGTCTTTTGAATGTTTTTTGTTTGTTTATTGTCGTTTTAATGTACTGGTGTATTAAATACAATGAAAAAAATCAGCATGTGGTATTGATTCAAAATTTCTACTCCTCATGCTATAAGATCTGAAGAGGCATGTACAATAAACAGTTATTAAATAATACAAGGTAAAAATATTTTATGTACTAGTCCTATGGGCATAAAACCAGGTATGCAGCAGATTAATAAATACCAGCAATCCAAAAGTAATTTAAAAAAAGACACCTTATAGATAGAAGGTCTCCTAACTAGTGAGTGAGAAGGATGCAGACTCAGTACCTTCATAGCCTGGGCTTTCTTGTGAAACATCTCTTCCATGTTCTTAGCCAGTCTCTTCACCAGTCGCAGCCCATCAATCTCCTCCACCTTCACCACCCGCTCAAACTCCTTGTATTTCTGAAAAGAAAATCACAGATTCAAATGAATATATTCCATGTCCTTCCACTGTTAAGTAACACAACTTATATGCCATATGTCAAGTAGGTGTCCCCACCTGTTAAAGCCTGTGCCATCGAGAAAAAGGCTCTGGAAATGTCGAAACCAAAACCACCAGATTCAAGAGCACCTTATAACCACGAGCAGTTAAGGTGGTCTCACCCATAAAAACACATACTTTCCTGTTACTGGTCATATAGAAAGCGTTTGCACATTAACTGGAAGTCACCTGAACAAAATCTTCTCTATATCACCATACTGAACATTTACAGTAACAACACACATAAGACTTTTGCTGCTATTTAGTAATAATATACAATTTTAAACACAACTGTTACCGTATGTATTTATTATTCTGCTCTTTAATATCTAGACTTCATCTAGAGTCTCATTCACCTGCTGATGTTGCACATTTATACATTTCTATTGATATAATTCTGTAATCTACACACCTGTGTCTTTTCTATATCTTGCCCCATTGTTTTATGTCTGTCTCTGAAAGAAGAAGTATCATAACAGCATTTCATTATACCATGCAACCTTGAATAAGTATAATGACAATAAAGTTGAATTTAATCTAATTGAACGAGGATGTTACTGTTACTGATTTTTTTAAATGTTCTTTGGCAGTGTAGCAAAACAGACCAACGTTCATAAGTGGATCATGAAGGCTATCTATACATATATGTATATGTGGGTGGGTAAGAGTGCCTAGTGTCCTGGGAAGAAAAGCAGGCAGTCGTCAAAGATAAAGGCGGTTGCAGTAAGGTCGTCAGGCCGACGCGTAAACTTAGAGGAAATTTAACAACTTTTCAGTCTGTATTTATGTCTCCACCACGATTACTGGCTTCTAAACCACATCTATATATGTCAAAACGTAAAAAAGAAGGGTTTTACAGGAGTAAAGCACATTTTGTTTTGTGGACTTTGAATAATGTGTTTGAGGAAGTGTGTCCTGACAATGCTCTGCACTTAACTATCCTATAGCGTGGGGGTTTGATTTCTGACCAGAAACAGTCTTCAGGTTCTTCCAAACCCAACAGATATTCTCCTGTAGCTGATCCTCTTTCTCTTTCCCACAGACCTTCATGAGGGGTTTAGTGTTGCCCACACAGAAGTTGATATAGTCCTTTGTGCAATCAGTAATGTCCTCCTGGTGAGGAGAAAGAGCTCCACCCACACAGTGAGTTGTTCGGCGATTATTCAGTCTTCTCACATCATCTCGTTGCAGGTGGTTATCCGTTTACTGGGAGTTTACGCGAAGGCTGGAGTTACATTAGGATAAACTAAGTTGTGATCCTTGCCCTCAAGGGAAGATAAAGGTCAAGAGGTATGCCGACTTGGTGTTAAAATAACATTTTATACTATCTGGTTTGGCAGGTAACATAAAGATGGGGAGAGAGGAGGAAAAGGAGACATACATAAAATCCTTGAATATGAGAAAAACTGTCCATGTTGATTTTTGTGTCCATTAGCACAGTTACCCACATCTTAGTCACACAGATCAGGCTGCTCTCCCTGTAGCTTCTTTTAGGAAATATTAGAGCCAACGATCTGTTCTGTTTGTTTGGAAGAGATCTCCCATTTTACATGATGATGGAAAGAATAATTATAAGACATTATATCATTTAATGCATTTTACGACAAAACAAATTATGTACTTATAGATTTGATGGTTGTTCTTGGCTTATAAAGAGCCTGAAATAATTTAGGACTATTCTAGTAATAATAATTATATAAAGAGTTTTTATGCTGGAAGTTACAATCATTAAGCCCCACAGAATTATGTTCATATGCGCAGATCTAGAAAAAAAAGGGTTTAGGGTCTTGCTCAACAACACTTTGACGTATGGTGGAGTTACAGATAAAATTGAACTTTTCCGATAGCCAGAAGACTCACGTACAAGATGTGTATTCAACAGTGGCAGAGAGAAAATTACAACACTGTTTATATACAATGTGATAAGTACTGGAGTGTTAAAGTTATAATATCAGTCATTCTGAAGTGGAAAATAACTACAGAAGAATTTTGTTCAAAACAATCTACATTTAAAAGAAACTAATCAGCTAAACCAGAGA
The DNA here is from genome assembly GCA_032876305.1 of Orestias chungarensis. Classification (NCBI taxonomy): domain Eukaryota; kingdom Metazoa; phylum Chordata; class Actinopteri; order Cyprinodontiformes; family Cyprinodontidae; genus Orestias; species Orestias chungarensis. The sequence goes on along the minus strand of JAVLVB010000890.1, from coordinate 7,061,170 downwards.
TTATCTGCTAGATTCAAGTTTTACCTCTTACTGGTGCAATGTGCAATTAATGAAGATTGGCCACCAGGCTGGTCCAATTTACCCATGAAACCTCCAACACTAAAATGACAGGTGTTTTAGTTTCATTGTCCAACCCCTGTAATAAAAACCTAGAACCCTTTATAAAGATACTGACTTACAAAATGAAAGACAGAAACCCAAATTTTGATCTTTTTGACATGTATAGCTGTGGTTTACAACTAAGTGACTGTATCTACAAAAAGTTCATTATGGGAATGGGAGTTTAAATGTTTGTGAATGGGTGAATGAGTGAATTTAGTGTAAAGTGCTTTGGGGAGTTCGCAAGGAGTTTGTGACAAGAAGGGCAGACTATAAGATGCTATAAGATACCAAAATTATGTGATTCTTCATCATGCAGCTGCAACAATCAAAGATGATTTAGGCAATTCCGCCCGACCATGCCAATAGAAAAGAAGGCCAGGGAGAGAAATGCTAAAGCTAAAAATGGGGGACAATTAGATCTTAAATGTGACATTAATAGTAGAAGAGAGATTATATTATTTAATGCGTTTTCAGAATCAGAAATACTTTAATAATCCCAGAGGGAAATTGGAGACAAAACAAAAAAACGACTAGTAGCTGTGATTAAGGAACATGGAAATAACCTTGGTCTAATTACTTTTACAATAAATATATCAGGCTTATAGAAGGCATTTGCTGTTTATCTTCACATCCACATTACAATTGTTGACATAGACTGATAAAGATTCAGCATTAGTAACTTTTTTCAACATCTGTTTTTCAAAGATCCATCTTTTTTTTTCTAAGGATTTTTTCCTGAAATATAGTTATTGTTTTAATTTTCTGTGTGTCTGAAGAGTCTCCTCCCTATTTATGTGTGCATGCTAAATAAATCACTAAATAAGTAATTTAGTACACAGTTTAAACATGTTTTCCAGGCTTAGCCATTGGCAACCAATAAGAAACAGATAAGTGTAGAAGATACGCCAAGAATATTAAGTATGGTTTAAGCATTGTTGTGCCTTTTTATCACCGCAATTCATAACATGTACACAAAAAAGCAAACAAACTGATTCAACCAGTTTCAGCAAGTCTGAATTAGACATTTCACTGAATTGGAAGGATGGTAAAACAAAATACAAGTATGAAATGAGGTTATAAATTTGCGAAGGAGAAAACTGATGCCTTAGCCAGACTATGAAACATTATGTGTCACTTTAAACTGCTGCCAAGATTTTGCTTTTACTGACTAAGTATTTTCAGATGCCACAGTCAAATACCTTGAAATCTTCAGAGAGTTCACAGTTATAAAGAAACGCAGGAAGTATAAAAAGAAAGATTGCGAACTAAACAGAAGGCTATTTTAATCCCACTAAAAAAGTTTCAACAATTTTAGACTCTCCACAATCTTACTACTTCCTTCATCAGCAAAGCTAATTAATTGCTGCCTCAAGTAATCTGAGCTGTAGCCAATCAAAGTGACTGACTGATGACTCAGATGCCAAATCACAGCGACCATAACGGTGGAAACATGGGAACGCTAATCCCGCTGGCTGTCTGAGCGCAACTCAGTGACACAGGGATGAGAAATCCAGGGTTTAAAGTGATCCTGCTCCCTGGCTAAATCAAGAAGGCTGTTAATGCTGACAGTTTAGTGCAGGCTCGAGCACAAACTGGTCTGACAGGTTTCTTCGCCAATTTCCTTAGTCCATTTTTCGTCTTCCAAGGGCTTCTTTTTTATACCTCCTACTTCACACTTCTCTCTTTTCCTCTATCCTGTTTCCACTTTCTTTTTTAAATTATACAATAAATTAACATTAAAGATGCAACCTCAACTAATAACATTTGCATTTTTTAAATTATTTGCTGATGTAACTAAAACAGTTTTAGTCAATATTTTCACTTAACTGACATATATCACAAACAGACCTAAAGATCAAAGATTCTTTAGCAGTCAGCAAGTACAGTTCATGTGTTTTTGATAATGTTTGATTGGTCAGTGAGACACTAACAGGACTGTACTGACCACACGCTGTCCGCACCGCTTTGTTCAGTCAGCCTGACTGGAGCAGACCAGGCTCAATTAGCCGAAATATACCCTCTTCACATTGAATCATCATGAAAGAAAAGCCAATTGCCATACAACCAACAACGTTTTGTTAAAGCAGGGGAATGGAAACCTTTCACACTGAGATGAAAGGGCAAAACAAGGTTGTCAGATTGGTTTATTTGGAAAGTTATGAATGGGAATTGGGCTATTGTAATATGTAGCTACCATGTTTAGAGAAACAGAAACATCCCTGCAGCTTAACAGTCATTTCTTGTGGTCCTTCTGTGGTAAAACTGTTTCATAAGCTTGAAAACACAGACTCAACTCAGTCTCCTTATAATACAATAGTCTCAAACTTAGCTGAATACTCATTCATGGTATTTTTCATCTGTTAAGAACTAGAAAGTATGCCACAAAAGGTTTATTTTCTATAGAAGACAAAACTAATTTATACTTGCTTTATTCTTGTAACCCTTGTCATACCATATGACAAATCAATAGAAACACCTGTCAGCTTATGTAGAAAGCACAACCACCGCAGAATTCTTGTAGGTGAATATAATAGCAGACGTACATTAAACATGCAAAGTAAGAAAACTGATAGAAAAGTGATATCTGCAGAAGCCCAAAGAATACAGTAACTACACATTTTAAAAGTAAATGCTCCACCACAAAGGATAATTGGCATATATCAGACACAAACAGCATCTAAAATGATTCGCTAGTATTGAATAATGATTGTCACAACACATCTTAATTTTCTCTGCAGCACGGCGAGCCCACACTTAGAAAAACTTGCATATAGCAAACATAGTCAAAGAACTGGTTTAGGATTTCAGCGTATCCAATGATCACATCAGAGTTTATTATTTCTATAATAAATAACACAAATAAACCCATGTTTCCGTGGGCATGTTCCACACATGACGTACATAGATTTTGTTGTTTTTTTCCGTCTTTGTCTTACCCACATACACATAAACCCGCTTTCAAAAATAGCACTTACAAGAATCTGTACACTGGTACAAGATATTAAAGAAACACTTCACTCAATTATTGCAGAGGCATTTAAAGCACAGAAATAAATACAGCACTAAATCCTTATTAAAATTGCATACAATTCGAACTCAAGTATGACCTAAAAAGACTTACATAGAAATCGGATTATTGCTTATTTTATTACATGAACACATGCTGCCTTTTCTTCTTATTCATCAAGTTGGCACATTTTCATAACAAAGGAATGGCAGGATATAGAAGAATGCTGCAAAAAAACAGCCATTTTATGAATGATGAGTTTATAGAGCAGTGATATGCCCCTCTCAGACTAGCTTTTTTGTGTTTCATTCACAATAAGGGAACTCTGTTTGTTTTGTTGGCATTTGTTTGCTTCTTAGACTCTGAAAAGAGGAGGGTTTTGATGAACAAAAGTACAGTTACATTGAGTGCCTCCATGTGAGAAAGTAATTGGCAAAAAAAAAAATATGAAAAGACAAGGTAATGGACTCGAGCAAAACCACTTAGCAGACTGAGATGTACCGAGTACTTGAAAGGACCGACATGACATAAAATGAGAAAGCTTGGTTTTAAAATGGGAACCAGAAACAGAAACAACAAGCAGGTAAAAACAAAGAATGGATCCCAAAGTACATATTTTTTAACTTCTTCACTGAAGATATTTATTCTGTTCACCTAACACTATAAAAGTGACAAAAATATTTAAAAGCTTTAACTTTAGCTTTAGTGTTTTTGTTTTTATCTTTGCCAAAGTGCTGCTGTTTCCTTCGTGGCCAAATTAATATATATATATATATATATATATATATATATATATATATATATATATATATGTTTTGGGCAGCAAGCACATATTAATGGAGTAAAGAGTTATTTATTACTTTTTTTATTAATTGATTTTGTTGACCTGGTATCGCTTACCCACAAGATGAAATACTAAAAACAGTCACAGATTAACTCATATAATATTTGTTTTAAACCTTTCTTTAACCTTTCTTTAAATATTTAACATGTAATCATATGTAAGAAGATTTGATGTAATATTAGAATGATGTCAGCCTTATTTGAGCTCCCAAAATTTCAGCAATATATTACTGCATAGCTAATAAATAGAAGATTTGAACTCTTTAAAAATTGGTCCTTAAATCTTTGTGAGTGTGCATTTAATCCTACCTGTCTGCAGATTTACAATCATGATATAAGTTGCTACACATTATAAATTAAGGAAAGTGTAGTTCCATGAGAAAATATTAATTATTCATCTCTAAGTCTAAAAGTTTTTAATTTTCCATTATGAATTTAATTTATTCATAAAAAATTGTTGTTAAATTAAATCCTAGAGAAAAAAAATCAACAACAAGGAATTAATTTCTTGAAGATAAAAATGCCTTCTTGTTTTATTCCATTTCTTCTTAAATTCAAAGTGTTTCCTTTAAAAATGTATCTAACCATGTTAAGAAAAAGCAGACTTTCAGCTTCATGATTACATATGAAGGGGAACAGATTCCCCAAAGCCATGTTTGTAATTAAAGCTAACACGACTCAAGGAGGAGGAGACTGCGGGGGGTGGATAGACAACTGCAGCCGAGGTAAGGGGTGGAAAAGAGAAAGGCAAAACCTCCGGGTTTCAGGCACTTGAAGTTAATTTCCTTTCAAAAAGTCAGCGGGTCAGCAGCAACTGTCTCTGTGTGCGGAAATCTGGAGAGAAAAAAGGGTGTCTGAAACCTACTGAGCTCTGACTGATGCTGCATTTTGAATCGTTTAAGAAACTAAGAGTGGATATATGGATTTAGGATGGAGGGGTCAACCACATTCAGAAGCAAGAAATCCCTATCACATTACAGAATTTCTGAGAAATGTCAAACACCCTTCTGCCTTTTTTTTTTTTTGCCTCCCATGTACACAAGACAAGATTTTTTTTCCCCTGATGGAAAGGGCTGGCTCGAGATGCAGCAGAAAAATTCATTTCATGCTTGTCCTCCTCATCTCCAAATCATGTTGGTCTGAGTCAGGTCTCCTAAAGCGAACAGTCACACATGTTGTGAAATACACACTACTAAATGTAAATAAAGCTAATCAAACATAACAGTAAATCGTCATTAAAAAAGTCAAGAATCATCGATTATTTTTGCCAGATTGACCACACTTCATCGATACCTATCAGTGGTGAAAATAAAGAAGAGTCTTAAAGTCCAGAGATTTTAATGCTGTGTAAAAGAGATGGAATCACACACAACACATGCTCCATGTCAGACCAATCAGGGTGACTTAAACTAATTCGACATTTGCACAGCAAACATTTGTATAGATAGAAGTGGGAATAACAGATATTCCACATTCAGGGAGAAATGTGGAATATTTGGAGATGATGACGCAAAGAAGGATTTTACATAAAATCAAAAAAATTATTGACAAATATGAACGTCCTCTTCATGACACTTTTACAGGAAAACAAAGTCTCTTCAGTCAGAGGCTTTTCCAGCTTAGTTTTAAAACAGACCGCTACAGAAGAACTTTTCATCCCAAATCAATCATCATGTATAAAAACTCTTTAGTTAAATGAGTTACTTCCACAGCATTTATTTTTACTCTGGGATAAATAATGTTTTTTCGATTTGATTGATTTATATACCGGACTACCTAAAAGGGTGGTGGCATGTTGCAGCCTGCTAGATTGATGTCGTTTTTGTCTTATGAACTAATTATTTTTAAATGTAAAAAAAGCAAGTCTAATGTAACTAAACATACAAATTCATAACAATACATCAAAGTACTCAAAACAGTAAAAGCAAGCTTAATCCTTAAGCTTCATGAAGACATTACAAATTGTGAAATCTCTTTCCTTTGATTAATTATTACTCTGTTATGTCTAGACAGATACAATTAGCTAAATAATTATTTTCAGTAGTCCCAGATTATCATCATTGACACTAAATTCCTATAGTGGGCATTGTGGTAGCAGTGGTAGTAGGTGGCATCTGAAATTAAATTCAGACAGATGGACAGAGGCAAAATATATTTATCTTAAATCAGCAGTGGCATTGTTTTTATGGATTTGCAAAATTTACATCATAATAAAGTAATACCATACCAGAAATAGTCCAGATATCAAATTTTGTTCCTAATTAAAGTCAGACTAAAATGGTTTCGCTTATTCTCTTGTCGATTTTCTATATGGGTTTCTTGCTATAGAACTTGCATGTAAAAGTTTTTAGGAGAAATCAAAAGGTATTCTTTGGGATGAATGTGTTTGGTTATCTGGTTGTTGTTATGCTGATCTGGTGATGATATGTGGGTGTACTCAACTTGTGAGACTTGCCTCAGCCCCCTAGGACCATGAACTGACATCAACTAGATGCAAACATGGTGCTAGTATTCCTTAAGCATTTGCCAAAAAGGTTTCTTGCTGCTTCTTGGAGATCCTATACTCTGCACTTATGTACTCTGCTTGCAGATGACACATGTGACTCCCACCCTTTAATACATCAACAATAAGCCTAATTTTATGAAAATATGAAAATAAAAACTTGCGAAGCCAATGCACAATGACCCCTCATGCCCAGTTAGGTGTGTCAACTATACTGTAAACCTTAAATTTAATGGAAGATAAAAAACCTGGTGGAGAAAAAGTAAAGTCTGGTGACCCACCATGCTTCTAATACACTTGGTGGAATCCACGGACGTAATTTTTTTGGGGGGGGACACAGGGGACATGTCCCCTGCACTTTTTCAAATGTCCGATTTGGTCCCCTCCACTTTTTACCTTCCAAAAAGAATATTCCGCTACACTACACCAAAATTGTCACCAAGCAGGAAACAACCGCTCAAGCTGAAGCCCACTTCTCTGAGTTTACACCGCCCACCAGCACTTGATTGGCTGTCTGTTGTTTGGATCTCTTGTGTGATTGGCTGTCTCCACCGTCACTTATTAGAAGCTAACGTTGTCATCATCAGCGCCATAGAGAAAGAGTTCGGACACTCCCCTTGACTTCCATAGAAAGAAGCATGGAACTCCAAACACCAGCAGTTCCAGCATTGGACGTAGTGCATTCTCTGTGTTTTCGGAAGTGTTTTCTACGGTAAATTCATAAAAATACAACTTTTTTTTGCTGATGTGAAGCGTTAGCTGACTGTTCTGTATCACAGTAATATTTTATATTGCCAGTTTTTGTTAATTAAGCATTTTAACTTGCTAACTTAACTAGCTAGTTGTGTTTTAGCTGCAGCTAGCTCATTACAAGCTTGGTGGGTTTAGACGGGTCCGTCTGATTCAGTGTTCAGCGACACGATAGTTTTAGCAATATACATATTTTAAAGTTTGTGTTAACTAGGTTGAAGTGAAAACCATCTCCTAATATTTTTTTTTATCATTAATTCTTTATCTTAACTGAAGTGAAGTTTTTAAACACAGAAAAACTGCTACATATTGCTTCAGGGCTTTTTGAGAGGATAAGTAAAACGACAGCTGTACTATGACAAAAACACAAGACTGTATTGCGTTGCTGCTAGCTGTGCTGAAGATTCTGTCACATGGCGCACTGCCTCTGTTAGGTATCCCCCACTGCCACTCGAAAGGGGGGGGCAGACAAATCTGAGCTCTTTCTAATGACAGCAATATTTTACTGTCCTCGCAAGCCACGAACCCAACCACCTATGGTCAAACACACACATTAATACTATAATTAAAAGAGTTGTATTCAAAACAGCATTAATAAATGTGAATTGAATGCAGATTCGTTCCTTCAAACTATCAGAGATAGGTTCAAGAAGTTCTAATTTACCTCCACTTTTTTCTTTAAAAAAATTATTGTCACAAAAAAGAAGAAAGCTTGTGGTCTGGATCATTCTTATCAAACAGAAAAAATGTATTCAGTTTTTCTCAAAAAAATCTTGACTGCTTCCCTATCCTACTATGCCTTTTTTTTGGGGGGGGTAAATTAATTTGAGCATTAAGCAACTTAGAAAATATAGAGTTCCTGGGTCTAATTTTTCACATGCTTTTGTAAATGACAAAAAATATACATAATAATTTCCGCATGAGAAGACCTTTTAAAAACTGTTTTCTGTTTTCTTGTTCTTCAAATCAGCTAACCTGATCAGTTGTCTCCTGACTTGTCCTCATGCGTGTGGGTCAGAGCGGTTATTAAAACCTTAACAAACATTTTAAAAACAGAAAAAAAGATGGCAGTAAAAATGTGAAATGTTCTATTTTTCACCTGAATGTTTTTAGTGGCTGTTCCTTGATAATAAGTAAAAAGAAAAGCTGCACTGTTTAGTAGCCACACCATGCTGTATTGATGTTTGTGTTTATATGAGCCAAATACTGGTGAAGGTCAAAAGGTGGAGCCACTGCTGTCTTGCTGAGCTGGTCTTGGCAGCAATATCAAACTGTGACAAGTGTGTACATTTTTGTGCAGATGTGTGTGGGTGCAGATATAAAGGGTGTTAGTAATCTGAGATGTACAGTGGCATGCAAAATTTTATTAAACTTCCAGTAGCTCTTATTATTGAAGACGGAGCAGAATGAAGCTAAAGATAAAATAATTAATAATTAAAGTGGTGATTCTGTTTGCCTTCATTAATTTAAAGAAGCAAAATAATAAAAATCTGCATATTGCATATTACTGATATGTACTTGCAGAACAGTGTATCCAGCATGTACCTGTTAAGTTAAATAATACTAAAGGAAATAAATTCCTTGCTCTGAAAGTCTTTAAATTTTCATTTATGGTTTCTGTTTAATTTCCCTTGCTGTCTGGATTGGCTGTCATGTATTTTAAAAAGTGTTTTGTGAAATCACAAAACTTTAAAAAATCTTTGTTCATTTGGGAAGCTGTACACATATTTAAATGACTACGGGGCCAGATGATTTAACTCAATTCATAAATATGTTGCAAAATGTATTTTGAAAATCAAAATTACTGGAATGTTTTTACAGACCAACTAAACGTAGTACATGACAGGTAAGTAAAAGAAAAACATCATTTTCAAGTCTTTCTGTGGATTTTCAGTATAGCTGTCTGGATCATTAAAACACATGATCTAAACTATTAGCTGTTCATTATGGAGTTTTTGTCCTGCAAAAATGAAACATCCACCCTAGTTTCAAGTTGTTGTTTTTTTTATTTAAATCTCTGTGAAGTTATTTACTTGAATTTAATTACAAATACTGTACAGGGACAGAAAATCTCCACTCTTAATCTCAGTTTGTGGTTGTCAGAGTGACATCTGAGTGACATGGCTAATTTATCACTTTTCCACCCAAAAACTACATATAAGTAATATTAGACGATGCAAGACATGTCTGAGAAAATTTCAGCTAATGTATAAATTTTGCAGCTTTTGTACTTAATTATTAGTTTTAATTTTAAGAGATTCTACCACATGAGCTATGAATAACTGCGTTACCATGATCCACTTTAGTGCTTCTCTGATAAATGCTCCCCATGGCCTTTTAGTTTAGTTAGACAGCTATATGTTGGTACATTTAAAGCTGCGCCGTACTCAGCTCTCATTTGAGCTGAGTATGACACAGCAGTTCAGTGAGAAGTTCATTGCCTGGGATATTTTTTTACAACCTGACCCCCACAATATTTTATCCACAACAATAACTCTGGTTTGTGGTGTTCCTTGACAATTTATTTCACTAATGTTCCGTAACAACCCAAGCCTTCACAAAACAGCTGTATTTGTACTGGGACTACATTAGATAAAGTTGGACTCAAAAACACATGGTAGGTCAAAAATCAATTTTGAATTTTATTTATCACAGTAAATGGGACACAAATGCATATTTTAAATTTACAATCTATGTTTATTCCATCCATCCATCAATTTATCCATCCATTACCTTCCACTTATCTGGGGTCAGGTTTCAGAGGGAGCAGCTTAAGCGAAGAGTCCCAGACTTCCCTAGCGTTTGATTGTGCCAGTAACATCTCAACAAGAAGGGGTCGAGGACAGGCACCGACCATCCACAGTTCTGGTTGAAACCTCGACAATGGCATCATTGAACATAGCCCACATGGCCAACTCAATGTCCCCCACCTCCCTGGAAATGTGTTCAAAATTGTCTTGAAGCTTCGTCTCACAGGGGCCTCTTACAGACATCCTCAGCAGTTCCTGGAAATATTTTTGAACCTGCCAGGTTTGACCAAGTCTTCCACCACCAATGAAGCCAACTCACCACCACGTTGTGGTCAGATGACAGTTTATTCAATTGTAAAACACTTCTAAAGTCACAAATACACCTAATTTCTCTTGGCAATCATGCAGTTTGTGTCGGTCCATCACGTGAAATCTCAGTAAACTACATTTATGTCTGTATTTGTAACTTTACAAAATGTGAAAATGACACACAAGGTGAAATTTGTGATTTACAGCTGCTGCAATGAAGTCTGATGCTATTTATCTGTTTTCCGTGTATATCTTTATAAGTAAAATCTTCACCAACAGCACACCGCCTGGATTCAGACAAGTGGCTGGATGATTGATGTGGATGGCAGCAAGTCACAGACAGTCCTTCACACATTGCTGCACACATTAATGTGCTTAATGGCTTTCCCCCCTTAGCCGCTGTAGAATGTTTGCAGGAAAGTTTGCAGCATACTATAAGAAAGATTTATCATAATTAAACAAATCTGTGAAAGTCTGGGTCTGTGTGAGTGTGTGAATTCCCTAATGTTGGAGAAACCTGTGTGAAATGCTCTTTATCTACAGTCCAGTAGCTGAGGCAGATACCGAAATAAGCAGCCAAAGATAGATGGTAGCAGACACTTATCTTCAAACCTTAAATTAATTATCTTAGCAGAGCAAAATGGTGATTGGATATTTTTAAGCAACTTTCCAGTGTTACACTATAGATGTGTAACTGAAATGTGTGGAAGTAAAAAAAAAAAACTACAAACATAAGTTCAGTTTTCATTTTGTTTGCTTAACTTAGTTCAGAGATGCTGGGGACAAATCAAATAAGACATCAACATGTACAGACTATCAAATCCCACACATTCTCTGTCACCATTTCAGCTTTTTAGGGATCGGCGTTATTCAATCTGGGACCATAGGGCTTTCTGCTGAGCTCTCTTTTGTAACGGCAGCATGTTTGATTCACACAGTCTTTATTCCTACTTTTGTCAGCAAAAAAGCAGTAATTACACTTTGAGTGGGTGCCTGTGTTGGACGAAGCTGACCAGCTAGAACATAAAAGAAGAGCACCCTACTGCTGTCCTGTCTGCTAACATAGTAATTAACTCTAAAACAACACCTTATCAATTTCTTCTTTCTCAATCTTTCTGTTGCAATTTACGCATAAACACATCTTTTTCCTGATTCTCTCACTCCACACGCAGGAAAAGGATCAAATTTAGCCTAATCACGCAATGAGGAGATGGCGGGCGGGGTGGAGGAGGGAAACAAGAGAGGAGGTAAGAGGATGACAGGAGGTTAGAGAGGGGCAGCCATCACCACACACCCCTACTCGCCCCTCTTGCTCAAGTCGTAGCCAGCCATGCTGAACCTAACCTGACAGCTATTCAATTTTCCCAAAGCTAAATCTAATCTGCTGCTGTCTCCTGCTCACTGACACACTGCAACACTGGAACGCTTCAGCCGTCACCCACCTTTGGCAGCAAACTGTATAGATCAAAAATACTTCCTAAAGCGGTATGAAAGAAACACACCAAAATAAAACTTTACATTGGGTAAATAAGCTAGTGGGAAGCCATAAAGTGAATTACACCTCCAATAATTGAATTAATTATGCAATAATACTGGTAATGCCTGGGGATACAAAACCAAGTTGCAAATACATACATGTACTAAATGAAATGAAATGAAATTGACAGGAAGCAACATTAATGTTTGATAGCTTAGCCACATTCCAGACTTGCATCTGAAAGAGAATCTGTAAAGGCAACTAAAGATTAGGGTGATTGCGAATAGGTTAATCAAGATATATCATCAAATTAACAAAATTACAAGAGGAAACATGCTAAAAGCTAGTCAGCCATTATAAGAAGGGTCTAAGTGCTGTGAAAGCATCAAAGATTTTTTTTAGAGATTATGATTTCTGACGTGTCACTGTTTGATCAAATGTACAACAAATACAAAATGTATTTTATTTTATATTGTTTTACTTTTTTTTAAGAGATGCATGATTAGTTTCTGAGATGGTTTAAATTTGACCTCATGTGTACAAATCCACATACACAGTTTCTGTACATTAGATATTTTAGTAATCTTAGTCACAGAAGGTTTAGCAGTATAAAATTAAAAAAAACAATTACATACAGAAAAAATCTAATTTACAAGTAAAGAGATAGTCTGCACTGTTGCAACTTTGATAGACGGTGAAGGTTTAACTGATGCATCGGCACTGAAGCGCTGAACACTAATAGGGATAATTTCCCTTTAGAAGTAAACGATATCACGCATCACTCTTAAGACTCCTGATCTCTCTCAATTACTTGATCAATAGTGCATTTTTCATCCCTGTCTCTTAATTTGAAGAGTCAGCTCTCGGGTTGTAAAAGAAAATGGTGTGGTTCCTCCTCTAAACACACACACACACACACACACACACACACACACACACACACACACACACACACACACACACACAC
>JAVLVB010000890.1:6994364-7048362 GCA_032876305.1 Orestias chungarensis | reverse complement strand
TTTGTGTGTATATGTGTGTGGGGGGGTGGGTTGTACTGGAGCATTCTTAAAGTAGGTATGCAGTTAACACGCATCTTTCAGCACACACACAAACACAAACGCTTGTTGCCTATTTCTCACCTATAGATGTGACCCCTGCTTTTAAAAATAGAAAACAGACATGCACGGGCTAGCCACAGCCCCGCTGACTGATAATTTCTCCTTTATCTTCTATTACCAAGAGTTCTGAAGTTATTTTAGTGTAGAAAAACATGTTTCTCCTTGGATTCCAGCAAAACCATCATTTGGGGGGGAAACCTGCAATGAACACATAGACCCAGGCATCGCAACCAGACTGGCTCGTCTGGACAGGTTGTTCAATGATACATGAAATTAAAGATTTAAGCAGAATGACAGTAAAGGGGGAGAAACCACAAAGCTCATTCTTTTTTTGTCATTGGTACATTTTTAATGTTTCGGAAGCTAAACTCTGCTTTTATTTTTATTAGTATGTAAATGCTTAAGGCAACATTGGAGTTTTGTTGCACATCTACCCTGTTATTAATCATGGTTTAACTATCTATTTATTTTTGGAAATACCACACATACCCTGACACACACACACACAAAGCAGTCGTGACTGGTATAACCTTGAAACAAGAGCCTTTTCCGATGGATGTAGGAAATATACAAGGTGGTGGAAATGGGTCAACAGATCCAAGCAGGTCAGAAGAGATAAACATTTTTTACAAATCATTAACCATTATTTTGCTTTTATTTATCTTCGCTAATTAAAAACACCTACTGTTAGATCTATATGTCGCTGCTATTTCGTTTAGATAATGAAATGTCATTCAAAAGCTCTTGTTTGGGGAGGTATCTGTTTAGGCTTTTAATGTATTTGATAAGGACTGCACCTCAATTAAAAATAATTAAGATGTCAATTGCATGGTTTTGTGTTAGCAATTTTAATTAACAAGTCCTTTTGTTGTCGTAAGCAGTAAGCTTTACAAAAGATAATTAAAGTGGAAGTCAAGCATCAAATGAAGGCAGCATCAACACAAAGGCAGATTCACATTAAATTTGTTTCATTTGATCTTGGAACAGAATTAAATAATGAGAGTAACAAAAGTTACCACATTGTTACACCTGTGATTTTTACGCAGTTAATGTTACGTAAACAGACCCACAACTTTGAGTTATCGCTGAAAAGAATGACAGGTGATGTTCCTTTAGTTTATCCCCATGACTAAGTGTTTTTAGATGGAAAATACTGTTTTAAAAGGTTCAATTTGTCTTTTCTGTAACCTAAGTAAAGAAGGATATCTTTTATGTCAGTCAGTTATCCAGCAATGTGCAAAACCAGCTGGGGGAGGGGCAGCCCTGTATTTTTCTATGTCATATGAAACAAGTAGAAACTAGTTCTCTGTATACTTCTTTAAATAAAAGCCTGCTGAACTTTCCTTTTAGTACATATATCTGCAACAATTTAATAAGAATTTTTAAACTAACTAATATGATTGTTTAAGTTCATTTCCCTATAAAAAAAAATCTTTCTTGTTTTCACATAAAAAATTAATGAAAAAAAACGTCCTGGGACAGATTAAGAAAGAGCATGTAGTGTGTGTTTATGTGTGTAAAACATTTGTAGATTTAGTACTGCTTCCATGGATGTGAAGCTCCACCAGGGTCAAAAAGATGACTGAAGAGAGACCAGCTCCATCTGTCCTATGCCCAGAGGGAAAAACTGCACACACTTCTACACAAACACACCCGCACACATGCCAAATGTGTGCCCAGAAGTATTTTCTCCTCAATACCAAACCTCTTCTCCAAGTACAACAGATCATGTGTCTCAGTCTGTCTGCCTGTTTAAAAGCATTTGTACCCTCAGGTCGGTTTTAGCCCCTCCCCATGCACTATTCTAGGCTGCAATCAACATACAGGAAGCTGTTAAAAGTTTTCAAATCTAAGCATGGATTTATGCAATCTGCCGACATTTAAAAGAAAAAAAAATATTTGCATCACAACAATTTTGGTGCACTTCATTGACAAAGTAGCCCTCCGCCGTTCTTCGCTCAATTAACCTCAAGGTCCTCATCTGCAATTCATAAGCAGGTCATCTCTTTGTGGGGTGGGGGTATCTCCTTTTTGGAAGCATAGAAAGATGAGAGGGGTGAGCTGCCTTTCTCTTCTATCGTCAAAAAGATACCAACACTCATCTGCCTTGTCACCTTCTGATGCTCATGCATTCGCCAAACTGAGCTTGTAAATTTGTAGTGCTTCCTCAAGACCTTAAGCATTGTGCAAGTGGGATTTAAATTCTGTGTGCAGGGCACATGACAGATATGGTCCTGCCAATGCTTGCCTTCACGAGTGCTCTGAACCCTTGGCCTTGTGTTTCTGCATGCCCACTCAGAGGTTTGCTTCATGTTGGCCTTTCATCCACTAATTAACCATTACCCAGTTTTAACTCAAGCTTCATCAACTGACCCTCCATTAGGAAAATTTGCATTTCATCACACTCAAATCCTGCATTAATGCCACAAAATACAGTGGAATAGCAACGAGAAAGGACAGCAAAGAAGCATAAAAAGGTAGCT
Organism: Orestias chungarensis; assembly: GCA_032876305.1. NCBI lineage: Eukaryota > Metazoa > Chordata > Actinopteri > Cyprinodontiformes > Cyprinodontidae > Orestias > Orestias chungarensis. The sequence continues at coordinate 7,045,780 of JAVLVB010000890.1, read as the reverse complement.
AAGAGGAAAGATTGCAATAAAAGTTTTGTTTTTTTCCCCAATTGTAATTTTTAAATGTGCAACAATACATGTGTGTGTTAGTGTGTACTTAAACAGATCTGCCAGAGTGCTTTAAAGCTGACGTCTATTTAAATGGCACATGTTTTGAATAAGCTTTTAAATCAGTGCCTACGATGCTGACAAGCATTACCGATTCCCAAGCTGCTAAAAAGGTCCTTTAATATTAGAGGTGTAAATCTTAGAAATTATACAAACCCAACAAATGTTTGCTATTAAGCTGTTTGATTATGTTAACATGATGTTTTCAAAGGCAGGCATTGGTCACATAGCTTCAGCTTGCATAATATAAATGATTCGGATTGTACTAGCTATGTTGGACTTATTTTAACACTAGTTTAACTTCAGCTCACCTTTTGCAGCAGCTGAGAGCCAGAGTACTTTGCAGAGATGGATTTCATCTCCCCACCAAATGCAGAGGCCCAGAGCTTCACCCTACAAGTGTGTACACCAGAAAAAGTACGAACTGAAGACATTGCTGCAAATAAATTAAAGCTGTGACTTAAAAGAATCGGTTATTTCTTCACTTTATTTTATGTTACCATCCTCTTAGAAAATATGTCGACAATCAATCAACAACATGCGTTATTTTAATAAACTATTATTTCATTTAATGCAACACATAAACCAAACGTGGAAGTGTTTTAAAAAAATGCCAGCCAAACAAAGTAACGGTTTTTTTTTAAATCTATTTTTGCAAGGCTTTGAAACAGCGCATGTTTGCGTAAAAGTACTGTGAACTACTTACACAGACGGGGGAATGCTCTGGTGAGTGCCTCCAACTCCGGTTGCCCAGATGCTCTGAGTAGAGAAAAGTAAGAGGAGCCACACAAGCCAAGCGCTGGAAGCCGCACGGCTCGTACGCACCTGCATCTTTGGCACTGATCTCATTCTCCTGCGCGCACGTTGCGAGTCTCTGGCTTCTGCTGCCAGCCGCAAAGCCCCCGACGAGAAGGGTTTTTATTTATTTTTAAAAGGAGAGGGACGGTGGAGTCACCTGCACTGACTGACTAAATAATGCATGGCACCAGAGGAAGCTTTGTAAACCGGGGCCGGATGCAGAGCAGCGATGCGCCTTGGCTTATCCACGCTGGCGCGGCGCGGCGCGGCGCACTGTTGGGCTTCCAAATACTGGAGTCGACCTTGACTCCTCCCGCGAAACGAGAGCCCTCTTAGTCCTTTTTGATTTGACCCACCGCAGCCCCCGTCAAAGCCACTCTGGAGGTTCAGTGAAGACCGGGTGAGAAAAACAAACGACGCAGAGCTGGAGTGCACGCCTTTTCCTCCTGACTGATGGGACTAACCTTCTCTCCCTTACTTTCTCCCTCCCTCACACAAAACTCCACTTTCTCTCCTCCTTCCTCTCGGACTCTAAGGATGTATGCTGGTGAGGGTTTTGTGGCATTGTTGTTAAATTACTTGGGATTGCCTGACTCATTCTGCCCCCCACCACCACCACCACCAACCCTCCATACCTCTATTCCCTTATGTTTGGTCTCTTAATACTGCAACAATAGCTTTAGTGTTTAGCTTTCGGGTCGAATCAAATCATGCACTTTACGGTCAGCTCACTGAAGCAGGAGCTGCAGCTAAAGTGCAAGAAGAATTGAAGGGTGGGAAAAAAGCAAGAAAAAAGTAATATAGGGAAAAAAAAGTCTTGGTGTTTAGCCTGTTTGGTGGAAGAATGGGAAGAACCAGAGGATAAGTCAGTTCTGCTGCATTAAAGCATGCCAAATGCACTTCGCAGTGGTGATGTGGCACTGGCAGCGTGTGGGCATATGGGTTGGGAAAGACAATGAGAGCCCCCAGGCGACAGACCCTATGTGATGGATTGCATTTCACAAAGAATCGGGGAGTTTGTCAAAGCACTGGAAGGGGATCAAGTTTGCCTCAATAGCCGTGCATGTGACTTAGTCTAATGCTTGAATATCGAAATGGAAAAGCATTGCTCAAACATCTATGTATAACAAGTGGTCGACAGTGCCCCACACAAGTATTTTCCACCATTTTTCTTTTCATTTTGTAACAAATCAATCCTGGATGGTGTAAAATTTTCGTTATTTTATTGTGTGATAAACGTAGGGTAGTTCACAATTGTGATGATTTCACTTATAAAAATCTGAAAAGTGTGGCATGTACGGTGTATTTCCTAGCCTTTATGATACTCTTAGCTCAATGTTCTCTGACATCTGAGGCCTACAACTATTATACTCATACCGTTGTACAAGACTGAACTACATTTGCTAGTTTGACTTCTTAGTTGACGTTGTAATGGATGTCGTATAAGAGTGAAACTGTGGTGAATATAAAGTTTTTAAGGTTTTATATGTAAAAGTTTGTAGAACCCTACAACACCACAATGATAATGGATGGATGGAAAATCATGTATAACTCTCTTGCCTCTTCAAAATTGTGTATTTATTTTGTAAAGGTCAAAATGAAACACAATAAAGTACATTGAAGTTTGAGTTTGTTACGTGATGTGAAAAATTGCATAAACGGAAGTAACTATGTGGGTTGCACAGTAATGGGTAGCACTGTTGCCGTGCCGCAACAAGGCTCTGGGTTCAATTCCACCTTGGGTCTTTCTACGAGGAGTTTGCATGTTGTCCCTGTGCATGCTTGGGTTTTTCTCCGGGTACTCCGGCTTCCTCATACAGTCCAAAAACCAGGACTTTTAGGCTGATTGGGCACACTGATTGTTCTTAGGTGTCAGTGTGCGTATGAGTGGCTGTTTATCCTGTATGTCTCAGTGTTGCCCTGCGATGGACTGGCGACCTGTTCCTCTCACCCATTGAAAGCTGGAGATAGGCACCAGCAGACCCCTGCGACCCCACAAGGATAAGCAGGTTAGATATTGAATGGATGGAATAACTTTGTAAGACAATGCAGAAATACCATTAAAAATATACTTTTGGGATATAACATTTTTCACATACAGATGAATCTTATAATGTTATTTTAACTTTAAATAAGCATGAAGAAAAATGATAATGAAATATGAATGTCCTCTGCCTAAATGTATCATTTTTGTGAGGTTCTATGCAGTTATATAAAAACTGAAAAGAAAAACAAGTATTGATAGTAATAATAATACAAACAACAAGTAAAATACAAGGTTAACAGTAAAAGCAATCAAGAGCAATCAAGTCAGTAAGAAAAGGCTCTCCTAATAATTATGTTCTCTAGATGCAGTTTTAAAAGTGACTTCAAACCATTTTGAGATACAGCAGACCCAACAGAGAAAGGTGATTATTACCAGTCCAGGGAAATGTCCCATGCATTTTACACATTAATGAGTTTGTTAAACCCATTTCAAACCCTTTGTAAAGGACAAAGGGTTTGAAATGGGTTTAACAAACTAGCATATTGTTGTGTTTTGTTTGTTCTGGACTGCTGAAGCAAACATAATTTATAAAACTTATTTTTTTTTATGCGCTTAGTAGTAGTTGTGCTTGAGAAGCATTAGAAGCAGATTCTTTTTTTCATTTTTGTAATCTGCCTTGGGACATGTTCTTAACTCTATTGTTGAAACAGTTCTGTAATATATCTGCACAAATTATTAGTTTCAAAAAAGCTAAATTATTAAGTATCTAAAATAGTTAGATTAACTTGTACTTATGTAGAAAAATAAATAAATTTTTAATTTGACAAAGTATAATCTTTTTTTAGGTAATGATAATCAACAAACTGTGCCATAAATCCTGCAATTTATATAAATAACAAACTCCGAACATCGGATATACACACTTAAAAACAGATCAGGTTTAATTTGAATGTTATTTTAAAAAAAAAAATGTTCTTTACCAGAGTGTTTTGATCACTTGCGTTCTGTTTGAAGTCCTTTCACAGAAAGTATGCTCTTGAAATTAGTGAGAAACCAGAATAAGACTTAAGTTGTTGGATGTGCGGTGAATTTCTGGGACTATAATGGAAAAAGCAACACTACGTAATAGTGTCAGGGAAGGTTCGAATGACTCGAGCAGAGGTGGAGTTGAGTGATAATAAATTTATTGAAGTAATGGTAGTGAACAGAACACGAGAGGAACCATACAGGGAACAACGGACAACGGAACAGTGCGAGAGGAAAACTAAGGGCGCGGAGGCGGAACTAAAAATAACAACAAGAAAGAAAACAATAAACACCGGACCCAAATGTAACACAACCAAAAATACTAAATAAATAAACAACACTAACATGGGAAGAAAGAACTAAATCAACTGAATACAAAACAATAAACAATAATGATCACGGGGGGGAGGTACACAGGAGCTGGAGACTAATAAACTGGGACACACAAGGAACACGGAAGGAGACAGAGGAACCGAAGTGACGAGCCAGGACTAGAGCTAGAGCAAGAGACTTACCAGAGACACAGGGACTGAGGAACTAAGAGAGACAGGCGAGGGACATAAGAGAGGAAACTCAGGAAGGACAACAGGGGAATACCAGAGGGAGATGATGCAGGAGGCAAGGCTAGAGGCAAAGAGGACTAACAGGGGCAAGGCTAGGAGTAAAGAGGACTAACAGGGGCAAGGCTAGGAGTAAAGAGGACTAACAGGGGCAAGGCTAGGAGCAACGAGGAACAATAGAGGCAAGGCTAGGAGCAACGAGGAATAGCAGGGGAAAACAACAGACGATCCAGCGGTGAGTGCATGATTGCATGTGGCTTAAATAGTGAGAACCGGGATGTGATTGGTTGAGAAGGGGAGTGAATTATTGCAGACAGCTGTGAATGAAGGCGGAGTGACGAGACACAGGGAGGAAACGGAACCAGACAAAACACACATCATGACAAATAGTGTGTGGATTGTCTTTCCTTTTGTTCGTGAGTCAGCCTGTCAATTTTGTTTTCAATCTTCAAAGAAACTGAAATGCCCCGAGCAGCTAAGCGATCGTCTTAAAAAGTGCTTGATTGGCTAGGCAGTTTCATTATGTGCAATAATAGGCAGCCAGTGGAAGTATGATATTTGCATTGCTCTGCGCGACAGAAAAACAAAACATACCTGTGTGTTACACTGCATTCAAAGCATACACCCTACCGATTTGCCCAGAGCATCCAATTTCATTTTACAATTTCTGGCCACTTCAATTAAAGAAAACAAAAATGTAACTTGCTATAACAAGTTGTTTTCTTACCTCAGTTATTCTATGTTTTTCTCTTATTATTCTCCCTCCTCCTGTCATCAGCATGTTTCAGATACACAATATCCTTTTCATCGTTTTTGGAGGGGGTTTCATTTGCCCAACCTCATTGCACCTTATTAAAATTTACATTTTTTATTTATTCTTTAAAGAAAAGATGTTTGCTTAGAGAACCAAAGCAATGCCCCATGTAACAGGAAATTATAGCACAAGGGAGCGTAACCAGATATCCTGGGTCTTTATTCTTGTCTTTTTTGTTTGTTGCAGATTGCAAATGTTACATTGAATAACTTCTACAAAGATGACCAAACCATGGTAAAGAAACATTTTATGCACATTTTACAATGTTAAAGAGAATCTACTATGTGTTATACAATTAAATGATGTTTTAATACATCGCATGTAATTTATTTTATTATTTTATTTATTTGTCTGAGCTCCATAGACTATGCTGTCTCATTTGCAATCATAGCATGCCCAAGAGGCTAAAATGAGGCCATTTACTGTAGCTGTGTAGATAGAGGATGAGGAGCTTTGAGGATGTGATTGGTTCTAATGGGATGTTCAATTAATAGTCAACTCACTAAGCTCTTATGTACATCAAAGCACTCCTGCTGGGCTGAGTCATTGATTGACATACAGGAATAATCCCAAATATGAAGTGCTCAGTGAGAGCCTATTATCTATAGTCATTATCTAAATTAAGAGTCAAATATCAGTGTGTTTAAAACTTTTCCAATCATAATTGGGATCGGGTTGAAGCGGATGATAGTAAAGTTTCCTGTCTAACATTAGGAAGTATTTATAAGGGCACAGAGAACTTAAGAACCCAGCAGAAAATGATCAAATATAAAACATGTTATTTTTTAGATTGCTAACCCTGGGAAACAATACATGACACAAAGTCCAGTAAAGACAAAAGCTTTCACATCCAAGTCACCAGCTTAAATCTGAGTTCTTAAAGGTTTTTTTTAAGATGGTGATTCACTCAATGAGGTGAAAGAAAAATGTCAAGAAAAATGTCTTTTGACAGTAGAAGTTAAAGATCTAACAAACTGGTATCCCATGTGGGACTCATGTGATATCGACAAAACTGACATTTAAGACGATCCCATTTAGATAGAAAAAGTCATTTGTATTTGAGTCCTCACAATACACAGGCTACAGTTTACATAGGTTTTATTTAGTCTGAAACAGTCATGTTTACTCATGAGTAAAACACAATCTTAACTTGGTACACGGTAATGTAGCTGTTAAAATCTTTCTTTCCAAATATTTCTAAATAATTATAACCTAAATCTAATTATCATAATGCAAACGGATAATTTTACAAAATAATTTAACATGATCATCAGCAATCAGACGTATGTGTAAGCCAAGAGGTACTGTTGAAGAATACAGTTTTTAATATTATTAACAACAGCTGCACACTCCTCAGTGGACTAGCTGTTGACTCACTATTATTTTTCATAAGGCAAGATTTTTTTTTCTAAGCCTGGAAATAGCTTTGTGGCGTCATTCTCCCTAGGATTTGGGTTGTTTCATTTCCCTTAATTTAAAAGTTCCAAATATTTTATTATCAAATTGCTTATCTGCTATTAAAAGGTAAGTTTAATTTCTATTAAAATATCTTTAATATCAGGTTTTTCGGCTTCAGAATAGGACTTCAACAAACAAACAAGGCAGAAAAAGATCAAAGTACTTAAAGTGTTAAAGAACAAAATAAAACCAGAATGGAAAATTGTGTTTTTGCTGCCCTGCAAATTAACCCATGGTCAGCTTTGTGATTGATGTATTTTCATTGATTCATATAAAGGTCAAAATTAACCCACCTGTTGCTGTTGTACACCCTTGTGCAGCTTTCATCAAAAGGCGCGTAAATGATTGGGCCAAGCTGAGAAAGTTTTGCTTCAACTGAGACGTTATATGAGGGACCCTATGGGATGTGCTTTCTGACTGGAAGCTTTACATATAAAAGAGGCAGGCCTATCTGTCTCTGCACAGGCTGCATCCACAAAGTCTGAATTCCCAGCTTTGAGGACTCTGAGGATCCTAGCTGTAGAGTTCTGCATAGGAAAGAGATTAACAACAGACACTAAACATAACTCTTGTGCTCATGAGTAGAAAAAAAAAATCATTGAATTACTGAAATGCAATGATGTTTCCTCTCTTACTGTAAACCAAACGTATGATGTTATCTATCAAGGCTGTATATTAACATTTCTTAATCTGTGTTGCACAATGTGTACATTATTTGTTTGTTAAGATGTTAATTAATTGCCATGGTATAAGTCACCACAAATTAAAATAATTTAAGCATTTACTGAACTTACAAGGTTAAGCTCCAAGCCACCTGAACATCAGATAAAAAGTAATCAACCCTCCTAGCCTACTTACAACCATGTAATCAGGGTAGAAAGTGCAGCACAAATTTTAAATAATCAGACAGCAATGAGCTCCAACACAAGTGGATACTGACACCTACTGGATAAAATATTTAAGTACACATTTCGATAAAAATAGATGATTTGACAGCAGCAACTAAACAAACATGAATGTTATTGAACTCAAAATTAATACAGATTAATTACGTAGAGACAGAGGTTTTTTTTCCTCTTAATATAATATTTTTTGTGCCTAAGCTTCTATTTCTTTGATTAGATTATTACTTAGAACGTTGAAAACAACATTTTCCGATATAGATAAATGGGCTTAAAATGAATTATGTTTGATAACAGCTAAAAGGTAGGTAATCTGACAAACAACCCCCATTTAGACATATATTACAATTTACTGAGATTTACAGTTTATTTCCACTTATGTATTAGAAAATTTTGGACAACATTACTGATAAAGTTGACAAAGAAGGTATTTGATTTTTTTAGCTAAAAATATGACTAAAAGATTTTTTTCCCTCACTTTAAGGTAATTTTTTTCTATTTTGAACAGAAAATCTTCATGCTGTAAACTGTGAAGTCAGAGCAGTGTTCTGCCTAAGGAAAGCAGAAGTGAAGTATGCCGAGGGTAAAAATTGGGAATTATGATACTGCATACTGGTCTTTACTGTCCTACTTAAACACCTCGTGGTTCTCAGCTACTTTGGCCAGCGCCTATGTGGGAATCCCAAGGTGCTCCCAGCCCCGGTGAGAAACAAAGTCCCACCAGCGTGTTCTGCGCCTTCCTCTTGGCTACCTTCTGGTGGGATGGGCCCATAAAACCTCACAAGGGAGGCATCCAGAAGGCATCCTAAACAGATGCCTGAGCCACCTGAACTGGCTTTTCTTGATGTGGATGAGCAACAGCTCTACTCTGCTTCTGTACCGTAAAAGCCATGAACAGAATTAATGAAAAAAGCAACCTTGGTGTTGTTCAACTTTAACCACAAATAAGTTTGACTTACTGCTGGCATTAGAAACCAATCCCTGGTATCAGTCATACAGGGACCTACGATCCTGTATCAACAGGTCTCGTACCTCATACACCTAGAGTACCCCCCACAGAAGTTCTTAATGGAACATGATTTAAAGTCTACAAGTCCACAAAATACATGTAGACTGGTTGGGCAAATTGTCATACCCCCTCCAAGACCTTGATAAGGGTGTAGAGCTGGTTCAGTGTTGTACAGCCTGGATGAAAACCACATTATTCCTCTTGAATCCAAGGTTAGACTATCTGATGAACCCTCATCTACAGAACACTTTAACATACAATGGGGCTCAGGAGTGTGATTCCCCTCCAGATAGAACAGATTATGTTCCCATTTTTTGAATTGGGGGATCACCTTTGTAGGGAATTGCCCCCAATGTCCATGCAACATTGTAGACATGCATCAGCCAACTCAGCTGCAAAACACCCCGAGCACTGTGAGATCTAACTTTGCTACAATCTTTCAACATCTACTTAGTGAAACCATTGTGCACCATCTCAGATGGCAGATGGTAGACTACAACCACCTTGCCACATCTTCGACCGGTCTGCCTTGACAATGGTTTTAAAAGCAGCAGCACTACTGAAAACCAACAATCTGGACATCTTTTCTCTTTTCTTTTTTTTTCCCGTTTTGTGGTTGCAGTCAGGACAGATTGCTGCCTACATGCTATATAATTACAGATCAATCTTAAACCTTCAATTCATTAGCATAGTGACAAAAAAAGGTGTCCTTCATCAGTTAAATAGGTTGTTAAGAATTGTCATCACAGTACTGATGCCGTCCTTGTGAAATAGACGAGTTCGGAGGTAAAGTGCTGGTACTGTTTGACCTCAAGGCAGCATTCAACATCATTACCCTGAACTACTACTGAAGCAAAAGAAAAAGCGGTGTCAAAATTTCTGGTACAGTACTTCACAGGTACGAGACCTAGTTTCTTTTTTAATCAAAGTCTTTGTCTCAGACTAGTTGTGACAGAGAAGGATTATACGCAATAAATAAACATTGACTTGAACATGTAACTTTACATTGGATTTATATACAGAAGTCAAATCCAGGGTTGTAGAAGGTTCCACCCTGGAGTCCTTCTTACTTAATATCTACATCAGTGTTCTGATGTAGATATTTCTCAAGTTTGCATACATTACTGGAACTACATGTTGTTGGAATAAAAGAAATTATGATAACCAATGCAACTTTGTTTTTCTATGAACCTCATATAAACCTTGCTCATGAGTTTACCCAAATTAAAATGATTAATCTTAATTAGTTTTCTGAGTAGAAAACATCTCTTTTCTAATCTTAGGGATAGGGTTGTCCAGGGATTTAACTCCAATACTAATACTTGCCATTAGATGTCACTATGTTTTTAACAAGAGGTAGTGGCAGAAATACAAATGCTATCTCTGGTGTAATTGTATAGACCCATTCATTACAACTTTAATACAAACTTAATACATTTACAGGTTAAATACTACTCTTTGGATGTACAGAACATATCCTTAGTGTCCAAAATGTCCCTCTCATAAAACTGAAAACATTCCAATAATGTCTATGATATAGGAAAATGTTAGCTGTTGTGCAGAATTTTTGCAGATGTATTAGCAGCAGTCAAGGTTTTTTTTTTTTTTTTTTACTGTTGTCAGCTGGATGGTCAATCAGCAAACCACACTTCAAAATCCTCATCTGACTGGTGTAAATTTTCCTGAAAAGGGAATACAGTTTCAAAATAAAATATATCCAAAATGAGGGTTGTTTCTTGTCCTACAGTGATAGTCATCTTTTGTCCAAACTCCTTTATTTTTTTCCTGGACCTTTGTGGTTGGTATTTTCCTGATATCACTTTTCAACATAGGGTCTCTTAGTACAAATATTTAACATTTTTTTACTGTTTAAGAAGTATGGTTCATGAAGTTGCATAAATTCGATAAGTTGATACTTACAAATGTGCTGAGATTGTCATACACAATACACAAATAGAGAAACAAAAATTGCACTGCACCATATTAAGATATCTGGGACCTTAATACTGGCCTCGGGAACTGTAATAGTTAGCAACATAGAGTTATCATTTGAAAAGACAGAATTCAATTTCCAGTATTTTGGTAAATTACAACAGTAAACAACAACTGTATTGTGATGATGTTCCGCATTGGAGTTTGTATGGTCACATCCAGTATTACTCCAATTACTTTTGTGGCATCCACTGAAGGTGAGTAGCCCCGTTATATAGTTTTACGCACAGAGAAAGAAAGTGTTGTGTCTGAAAACCTACTATATTTCAGTGTCTAAGTAAGATATCTAATCCAAGAGCTTTTATGGCTGGAGTGACCCAGAATGGAAAGGTATGTATGCTAAATGCATTCACAGACAGTGAAACTTCCAGGCCTCCATAAAAGGAGGTGTGCAAAGACAATGAAAATGGTTAAACATAATGGTACTGAAAATATGGGAGAATGATAATTCACAGTGTTGTCTATAATCTGTAGAGAAATGCTGATTGTAGCTCTTTGGGAAACTTTTTAATGGCTGATATTTCCTTGAGATCATGCCCATCACTAAGGCTTTAGTTTTATTAAAAAAGTCTTCGTGTCAGACTAGATCTGACAGAGAAAAATTATACATAATAAATAAACATGCCACTGACTTTAACAGCTCTTTTAAAATAGTATTTGAATGGATAAAAGTACAAATAAAAAGGAAAATATATGGTCACATAGAAGCACAGCAGATCTGTCCCTCAGAATATCAATTTATTGTTGATTTTACATCAGTTAGTCCTTTGGACAAACTGCCTCCAGTCAGTTCATCGATTGTAGGATACATTTATGACCAAAGAACACATTTCACACTGCTACAAACCAACAGAACTGCCATATCGAATGTTAAGATATCTATTTACTGTCATGCTGATTGTTTTTTTGTCAGTAATTATGGCTTACTGATTCTGTAACTGCTGTTAACGAGGCTTCTGGCTTAATAATGGCATGTATAGATCCCAATAACTAAACGGCATTCAATAGTGACATCCGGCTATGGTAGGAATCTTGACTTATAATTTACAGTTAGGTAAAACCGAACCCCATTTTGGTCCAGGTTAAAACAAACATACCGAAAATGTAACATGTTCACCCTTGTAGAAAAAAAAAAGTAAGGTATTGATATGTTAACCAATCTCAGTAGAACAATTGTACAATTTTATTGTTTATTAGTTGTGCAGTATTTGAAGAAAGTAAACAGCTATGATCCTAGAGAGATGTTATATTTACAGCTGTGGATATCATTTTGGTTATGAGTTTTAGCATAGTCAACCTGTACCTAATAGTGTTTTATGATTACACTGGATATAAAAAAAGACTTCCGCAGAGTGACACTTCTGTACATGAATGCGTTTTCTTTTTTAATAGCTTTAATAGTTCGCTTTAATTTTCACATTGTCTCACTGTGGCAACTCATTTGTGGCTTTACTTTGGCAGTCCGTTTGAGTAGTCTTAGTTGAGGACCTACAGCCCCCTTTGTTCAAACAAATGAATAGGATTATCTGTTGTATCCCAAAACCCTGCCTTACTGCCATGCCCTCGGACGGACCGTCATTTTGCAGCATAGCTCTTTGTAAAGTCTTTTTGAAGTCTGTTGTTAGTGCCCCTGCAACTAACAAATCTTGTGCTAGTTTGTTGAATCCTCTTTGTCCTGTCTGGTCTGTAAAAGGCCATTTCACAGTTAAGTTCCCAGCAGCAGTTTCGTTCAAGGATCGACTGAGAGAGGCCAGGGCCTCTGACGAGCGAGTAAAGTTTGTCCTTCCACCAAAGATGTTAGACCAGTGATTCCTAATAGTTGAATTCATTTTTCCACCAAAAAGTTTTCCAAAATCCTCTGACATTGTGCCATATCTCTCTAATTTAAGCTAAAACACAAGCAGGAGACCATCTTAACTTTGAATATTAGGGAACACTGTGCTAGCCCCAGAACACCAGCATATTAGGACATGCAGCTAATAAGGCTATCTCAGCTAAAAGAGTGGCTGGTTTAAGCTTACCATTTTTGCAGTGTTGTTAGACAAAATATACAGCAATGAAAGCTGGAAGGACAATGTTGGTGATGGTTTCTTGCCGTATAACACTTGGGAGCCATGTAATACACTAAAGCTTGAGCATCTGAATTAGCTGTATTGGCTGCATCTGTGAGCCTACTGTTTGGAGGGCCAGCTGGGACAAAGACCTGTGCAAGTCACTATCCTTCAGCATCCTGGGATAGATGCTGGTCCTTGGATATTAAGGCCATGAGCCATCTCTAGCAAAAGCTTGGACTTTCCCAGGAGATGCCAGTCAATGAGGAGAGAAGAGAAAGTATCCGGCCACACTTTGCATTTACTGAATAGAGTTAAGATTTAGCTTTTGACAAAAACAGGCAAAGTTGTCATTAGGTTGATGAAATTTCAGTTGAACATACTTTTTAACTCATATAGTCACTGCAGCCTTGATTCTCAGCGTCCTCTTTCCCCATCTCTCCTAATCATCCTCTGTCTCGTCCTTCTTCTTTACAGGCTGTTTTTGTCTGGTAACTCTGCCTCGGGACTACGGGGGAAGTAGACAGTGGCTTTGTGTTCCTCGTATCGGTCAATGTGCTTGAGGTGTACCACCATATGCAGGGCATAGGCTAAGACCAGAAGCAAGATTAATGATGTCACCAGGCCCATCAGAATAGCTGGCGTCAAGAAAGTAGCACAGTCACTGGCAGATGCAAACTTCTCTGACTGCACGTTGAAGGCCTGGATCTAGAACAACCAAGAGTAAGACAGATATATAAGATTAGGCTAAAGTAAATAGGACAACTAGCTCTTATTGAGCTTACACTGCATACACCCTGTACAGATGGACAGGTTGAGACAATTGAACAGATGGCTTATTAAATAAAACAGATTGACAAACTGCCAAACAGGTAATAGACAGACTCAAAACCAGCACACGCTACACATTAGAAGCAACTGGCTAAAATACAACACATGCATCCATGTATAAAAAATTGGGGGAAAAATTACACAAAATCTGAACATGCAGACACTATCAGAGAAGTCAAGTCTGCAAAGGTTGTGCTCCGTGTGCAGGAGTGTACCTGGAAATCAGTGAAAGTTATGTGCCAGTTAGCAGATGTGTCAGTGTGGGAGCTGGGCACTAACAGAGTGTCATATTTGTGCAGGCTGCTGACGTGCTGGCAATGGTAGGATGAAGTGGCAGGAGCGTAGACCTCACTGGCGTTGAATGTAGCCTCCTGGGTCCAGTTGTATTGGATGTGAACGCTGTCTAGTGTGAACCAGTTTTGACCCGCAGCCTCATAAAAAGTATTGGACATCTGAAGCCTTGTGAAGAAGAAAGTGCAGTTAGCTAGCTTATGCACTTGCTAACATTCTCATATATTGTCTAATAACAGATAAAGATTAAAAACATTTGAGTATTAGGGCCTTGCCATTTTACCTGATAACTAGTCCTCTTAAGTCCTCAACATCACCAAACCTTAACGAAAGTCTGTGGTAGAAAAAACCAACATGGTGAAATTTAACTCAGCTGATATAAAAACATTGTATTTTTAAGAAAAGGCCTGCATGTTTAAAAAATCGAGAATTTTTTGGCATTGTTTATGATTTGGGACTTACGTTGCTTTATCCTTGGTGCAAAGTGAACCCTTAGTGTCAACAGGTAAAGTGGGGTTGAAGACCCTCTCTGTCAGATCGATGAAAGTGTGGTTTCTGTAGCGGATTGCTAGTCGTTTTGCCTTAAACAGAATGCAAGGCTTCCCGTTGTAAGACACACTTAGTGGGCCATAAGGCCCCATTAGAGACTGCAGTAGCTTTCTTTTACTCAGAGACATCCCAGACTGATGCCATTTAAAAGGCTGCAAAGATACAAACACATGGTATTACCTAATTAGCCTGTACTTTTATAGCACTTTAGCACATTCACACACGTATCTAATTACAAAAACACCTTCATCCAACATATGAACAAATGTTTAGCATTGTCTTACTGTCCTATTGAGAACAATACATTCTTATTTTATTTTTTTACCAAGACATGGCATATACAGTACCTTGCAAACGTGTCTCAACCCCTTGAACTTTTTCTGTTTTTTCTCATCTTACTATCTCAAATAAGAGTGCATATGTCATTTGTTTTTAGGTGACCTTCTCAAAGTAGTACATGATTTTGAAATTGGAGGTAAAGGATTTAATATTATTCTATAAAATATGTTTATATTTACCCCTATTTACTATCATACCCCTAAAAATATCCAGCACAAGGAATTCAGATGTTGCAAAGTTAGCAACCTTCATGTACTTTAATTTCAGTGCAAATGCAATAAATCTGCAAAGGCCTTGAGGGTGGTTAGAAAACTTTAATTAACAACATCCCACATCATTCAGGATAAAAATGTGGAGAAGTTTAAAATAACATTGGGTCACAAAAATTGATTTTTAAACTTTTAACATTTCTTTTTTCAGTTTCCTCTGCATCCATTTTTGTATTCAGTCTCTTCAAAGCCCCAATTGGTTGCGGCTATACTGAGCCAGGTTCTGCTGGAGGTTTCTTCCTGCTAAAGGGGAATTTTTCTTCTCCACGGTCGCTACATGCACGCTCAGTATAAGGTATTGCTGTAAAGTCAACAACAATGCAAGCTATTGTTTCAGAGGATTCCAGAATGCTGCAAGTCAATAACATGATGCAGTCTGTTGGGTTTCCTTAGATTAGAAATTTTAACTGATTTGTTTATGATGTATTTATGATTTTAATGAAATAATTTTCTCAAGTCCCATGAGACAACATGTGTTGTGAAGTAGTAGAATATAAATAAACCGATTCTTCTTCTTCTTTACACTTTTTAAACTACCATATAAAGTGTATAGTTTAACTGCAAAAATCCCATATATTTTCCTAAACTGACTGGCCAGGCATAGAAAGAATGAATCAGAAAAACAGACAAGAAGTGTTGGTAACTGTGTAGGTCCTGCAGAAATCCACAAAGAACAAAAGACACAGATGACAATTTGTAGGCTGAGACCAAAATAAACATTTTGGCAAGCAGGTAAAATGTTTTTTGGTTGAAAGAACCAATTAGCATTAGCAAGAGTTACGACTGAATGTTTTCAATCACATAATTGTGTAAAATTTGTGGAGTCAATATCCAAAACCTAACACGACTGAGACTCTGTGGCAGATGTTATCTAGCCAGTGTAACTGAGCTTGAGTTTTTTTCTAAAGAAATATTACGAGACACACCCCAAAAGACATAGACAAGTTATGAACTGAATGTGTAAAAGCAAATTCCTACTACACTTAATAAGCATTAAATGTAAATTTGTTGATGTTTGTGTTAAAAAAGATTTACAATCAAAATCATCTTTATTAGCGAAAATTGGGTCGAGAACAGGGACTGAATATATTAAAATATGAACTTTAAGGGATATAAGCAAAATAGAAATGAACTGATATGTATTTTCCACCAGATCTTATTCTTAAGGGGTTAGAGTTTGTTTGCAAGGCAGAATATTAATGTCTGTATTTAGCTTGTGTTTTGCAATGGTTCGGACATTCATTCATACATACATACCTACATACATACATACATACATACATACATACATACATACATACATACAAAAGCTAAACAAAATCCTAAGTAAACACTGTTGAATTCTAGCGGATTTGATAAAGTCAGACATGCTGAACTCTATACTTCAAGGTATTCTACATGACACATCTATATGATACATTTAAAAGCATTTCCTACTCCTGTTTTCACCTACAACTCCTAACTCTGGAGTGATTTTGTTTGATGATGTGTCATTTAATTTGAAAGGCCAATTTAAAGGCTTGCCAGCTTCTATGATCAGAAAATGTCAACCATGTTTAAAGTTCAATGTTCTAGCCACCACTTGAATCCAAATGGAGATGGGGCAGCACTAGGAAAGCACAAGTCTTTTTTTGCACACAACTGTATGTGGTGATAGAGAAAGCACTGGCAATTTAACATTTTTCTTTTTGTGGGTAAGATTATAATTACACAAAAACAAATGCGCGAGTCAACTAACCTATAAAATACAGACATATTGCCTGTATACAGAGGCAAATATACAGGCATAGTGTGGAATGTTATTGAATTTTCAGTCACCGTGATCCTGTGTGTAAAAGATGTTTTACCTCTGGTGAATATGAGACAAAATAATTTTTTCATCCAAGGTCATCCAGTGGGGCTGAGTGAGCATGCTCAGTTTAGCTTGTGTGTTCCAGCTCGTGTGCATTTGTATGAACCAGAGACAGAGAGTGAAGAACGCTGAATACTGTACCTGCAGTATTCTCCTGAGTGGGTTTTCAGCTTCAGGCGTCAAAAACACCTCTTCGCTTTCCAGGCCATACTCTCCATCTTTACCTGAAAATGAAAACAAACAAATAAGTCATTGTAGTTTATGTCAATGAGCAGATTATGCTGATTTGAGTAACTTTATCAAGGAATGCAGCATAATCATAAAAGTTGCGGTGATTTTATGTAGGCAGTGCATAAAAATGCACATGCATGCACACAAAGAACAAAGAGACCTGAATGCACCTCACTGCTTGGGCTGGTATCTATTTCCAGTGGTTTGCGTCATCGCTCTGACTCATCAGCAGCTTGTTTCAAAATACGTTCAGTATTTACGAACACTGTTCATTTCATTCCGGATGCCTGGCTATCCATCATGCATTTCACATTTCATAAATAAAGTCCGGTCTCCTACTGAGGAGGTTTGAGTCGCACAGAGGCCACTCTTAAAAACCTTATTCTTGTACAAAGTAGCAGAGGTGTTTGGGGAGTTAAAAATCCAAATGCCATATTCAGATCTGTACAACTCAGTGTCAAAAGAACCATGGCAGGTTAGACTGAGTCAGGCCTCATGTCAGAATGGATTTGCTACTTACGTGACGTGATTCTTATCGCTTGATGAGGGTTCTCTTTGCTGTGGAAAAGACAGAAGACACAAATGATTGTTGCACATCTTTAAAAAGAGATGGTTGTTCCTGGATATTTGTGATAATCAAAAATATTTTAAAAGTAAAAATGTAAATGGCAAACCATCTTCCTTTTAACAACATTTTTTTTTTATATGCTTTATTTAATTTGAATTTCATAGTGAAAAGAACAATAAACATCCAGTGCCTTTTACTCAGCAGGAAACCATTTATTAATCTTGGCCAAATACAGTAAACCTATTTATAAACTACATTTTTTGGAGGACTGGTAAAATTTAGTATTGTTATATGATTCCAGAACTGAATATGTATGGCTTTACACATTTAATCAGTAGTTTACACAATCATGCATGTTATGTAAATTTACACAAAGGATAGGTTCAATTAATTAAAAAGATTTGAACGCTTGAGCATTTTGTACTGTTAAAGCTATTTAGACTTAATATCAAACCATATTAGTTTATTTTTTAATCCCAAAATCAAAATGTATAGTAGAGCGTTGTTTTGTGCCATGAGAAATGAGAATGATTCAAGATCAGTTTAAGACCAGTCTTGGTTTTGTATAGTTCACCTGTTACAAATATTATAGAATCACACATTTTAAAAGATTTGTTATTTCTGACGGGGTTTACGCTTGCAGAAAAATAATAGATTCCAAGATTTAGTCAGTTTAGACTTTCAAAATATTGTTCGGCTTTGACTGATGTTTGCTTTCTAAAATTATTCGGACTCACTACTTGTACATGTGACACAGGACTAGATGTTTCCTTGTTCTTCACGTTAGCCCAAGCTGTAGAACTCCCTGTCTGAGATTAAACCCCACAAAGCATCAACCTCCTGAGGCTAATCCTAATCCCTTTTTAAATGTCTAATCACAAACATATTGTGCCAACTGGCTTACTGGGCAGCTCTGGCATGTCCGGTTGTGCCTGTTTTTGATGGTCACTGAGATGCTCTGTCTATGTTGTCTGTCCTGACCTGGTCTTTGTGATCATCTGGGTTGCCCTCTAATCACCGTACAATAGTCAGTAATATTGAGCTTGTCTGAGGTAAACCTTAATACCTGTGGGACTAGGAATAACAATTACTGTGTGTCACTAGAAGTCATTTCCATCTGTTCCTTTCTGGTTTCAACCAAAATTGCATGAAATTTGCTACCTTCAAATACATGTTGTTTGAAATTCCTGAATGTACTCAACAAAAAAGAACAGTTTATACTATCATCAAAGCATATTTACACATTTCTCTCCATTGTGTACAAAAGCACTAATTTAGAAATAACAATTTCCTGACTTTGTGTAGATCACTGAAGAAGGCACAGCTTTAAGGTGGGTTCATATCAGTTAGCCACCCAAATGATGCAGTGTTCATCTGGGCAATAATATGTAGTTTGGTGCCAGGTGGATTAGGATTAGCGGTAAAGTCAGGCAATGTCCCCTGGAGCCCAAAAGTGGAGAGACATTGGCCCTGACCTAGGTGAAGGGATTAAGTCATGATGTAAGGAGCTACCGCAGTCTGGATGGTTCAAGTGCAGCTGTCCTGACCTCTGAGAACGCTAATGATTGCAGGAAGGTTCAGGAAATTCAGGATTCTTGTCCAGTTAATAAAATTTGTATTTCAAAATTTGTTTTAAGTATATATTACACTTTTATACGATTGCAAACTGTGGGTACCTTTATTGTTTAATAGGTGTTTGTGCACACACAGAAATATCCAGTTCATTAAGCTCAAGTAAACAATCTTATAGAAATCAATGTAACTTGGTCCAACTCACGTGCAAGTGTATTTAGCCACCTTGAGTATTTTGTAGGACCAATAAAATGAAATAATGGCAGCAAGACAGTCAGCATTTCTTTTCCATCTTTGCACATCTAATGACTTGCCTGTTGCCTTTTTATTTGCTAAATAACCCAAAGTCCAACTCTATGTGTAACGTCATTGCCTTGCTAGAAAATGAACATCAGCGTCAAACAGATTTTCTTCCAGATTTACCCCATATCCAGCCTACCATAAACTAACCAGCTTTCATGTCACTAAACAAAAGGATCCCCATAGCATGTTGATGCCACCACCATCTTTCAGTTTAGGGATGGTCTGTTCTGGGTGATTTGTGATGCTAATTTTCCACTATACAAGCCAGATGTTACTTAGATGGCTTGTTGGAACCTTAAAATAGAGGTGTTTATTATCTTTTCACTTGATTCAGTTTTTCATAATGGTCAATTTGTCAAGGGCATAACTAACTTCTCTGTAAATTTGAAAGCCGTGTTGCCACAAATAAGCTCTTCAGCCTACATTCCAGAGTGAATCTGCCAACTTCCACCTGAGCATCATGATTTGCTAAAATCAGCAGGACCTGTGTTTCTTGGTGTGTTTGTTTTAGGGAACTAATGCAACTAACAATTGTTTTCATAATCCATTAAATTGTCGATTATTTTTATGATTGATCGCTTTTTATTATTAATTTTATTTAGCCTTTACAGTCTTATATAAGCTATTAAAATTAACTTTCATTAAGAAAAAGGCAAACACAAGAGAAGTGTGCCATTCACTTTAATTTATTTAACTTTGTTTAAAGGTGACCTGAACAGTGTAAAATATTTGTTCATTTTTAGGCATAAAATACAAAAATACGTAGAATTAATTACAACTTTTTTAGTGTTCAGCATATTAGCAAAAATCTCAACCATTATTATGCTGTACATGTAAATTAACATTAGGCTTTATCTTTATTCTGAATGTTGAGCAGGAGGCTGACTTAGTTGGACACTATTTCTACAAATAATATGAACTGCTGTCTCTACCAGCGCGTTTAGTAGAGATTTTGTAAGTGGGTGGTGAGCGTCTTGCTGCATATGTATTAGTTTATTGTTGCTTGTTTTTTCTGCGCACCTGCAATCCTAAATAATATTAACTGAATTTATTAGCGGTATTTAGTGAGTTTATTTTCTTATTGGATATAGTTTTTTTTCCCCGCGCTGGCTCTTCCTCTCCCGCTTTAACTCGGACATGCTTTCGTCTCAGATGTTAATTTAGAGAAGAATTTCGTACATTTTTGCTTTCCAACACTTGCAATTTGCACAGGTCAAACGATTGTATGCCGCTTGAGCCATGTGATAGCGAAACAAGGATAACGATTGCTTGATTTCTTCTTCTAGTGCTCCACCGGTAGATCACAGCATTACGTAGCTCGTTACTGCCACAAATTCACCGCTGACATAACAGATTGTGTTAAAAAGGAGTCTGCTTACGGTAAAATGTGATTATAAACCTACTGATTACTAAATTAGTTGTCAACTATTTTAATCGATTTTAATCGAATAAATTGATTAGTGGTTTCAGCTCTAGTGGGCTTGTGTTATCGGACGTGTATTTGCTACATGATCATTTTCCAACAGATACTGGGCCCCACGAGGAGAAGAGCTGTTTTTGGACTACCTTTGTGCATGTTTGTGGATACATTGCTTTGTAATGTCTGCCACTGTCATTCTCCAAGTAACAATATAAGAGAGTATTTATGTAATAAGCGCAAATATTTATATTCTGCACTGGTGAATGCTGGGTAAGCACAAGTATTTAAAAAAGCTGCCAAGTCCAGGAAACATTTGGCAGCAGGCAGTTGTGACTGAAACCTAAGCAGCATGGCGGCGAAC
The DNA here is from genome assembly GCA_032876305.1 of Orestias chungarensis. NCBI lineage: Eukaryota > Metazoa > Chordata > Actinopteri > Cyprinodontiformes > Cyprinodontidae > Orestias > Orestias chungarensis. Next base: position 7,024,498 of record JAVLVB010000890.1, on the reverse strand, counting down.
TTCGATGCTGCACACTTATTGCCTGCATTGATATTTGAGACATCAATGATCTCAGAGTTAAGGGCTGCAGAGAGGCTTGAACGTCCCCCAGCACCCCCATCACCACTTCCCTACCCCCAACCCACTCATGACTACTACTTTTAATATGATTGTTGAACAGCCTAATTAAAATAATTAGGCTGTTCCACCTGGTTTCCAGGAGCCTCAGCACTGTGAAAAATGCGGGAGCTTTGCGAAGCCCAATGTTTTGTTTCTGTGCGACTTTTGCAGGGTCAGCAAACATGAGCTGTTGCGGGGTCCCATCATTGGTTAGTTTGTCACACAGTGGCTCGGTGCTGAACACACCCTTTATATAATCAAAGCCAAGCCAGAGCCACTCCTTGGCTCATCTCTACTGTCTCTAACATCAATAAATATGTTTGCACAAATGTTACCTGCACAATGTTCATAATACTAAAAGCAGAATGTAACTGTTATTACTACTAATTTTACCACTAGAGTCCTTGGTTTTAAATATTAATGACAGCGCTTCTTTTGGTTTCTCAATCAATACATTTTCACAGAATGTCCTTCTTCAGGCAGACGGAAAGTCTTTTGCACAGATGACAAAGGGTAAAGGGCTGCTCCAAAAATTTATAAGCGAATCTTGTGTGCCTCTGTAACAATACTTAGGCATTAAAGTTAAACATCCTTCTATGTTTCTTACAGCAACATCGTATTGCTGAATACATGTAAGGCTATTTGCCCTGGGTGGCTTAACTTTGTGGCTAACCAGAAATTATAACTTTTTTTTTTGCAGGGTTTAACACTTTACAAAACTCTAGTGTAATACTGACTTAATTTGAAATGTATATAAGTTCATTCAGAACCTAACTTTAATGCTATTATACCTCTTACTTTATTTTGAAGTTAGATTTAGCCTGACTTTTGTGATGAACTATATTATATCTGTTAATGTCACTGTAACATTAACAGTATAAAATAAAGTTGAATTGTGTTTTTTACTGTTGCTTCTATTTGTATTTCAGCTTTTGTTCTCATATGTCATTATATTGAACTTTAATGAAATTTAAAACTCATGTTTTTTTTGTTTGTTTTTTTGCCCCAATAGGGATCTCATATTTAGTATGAGTTGTGAATAATAATGTGTAAATTATATATATTACAAAAAAGTAAACTGTGGTATTGAATTTATGTTATGAAAACGTATCTTTATTCACTACTCTCCAGGTGCTGTTTTATAAATAGATTTGTTAGCAGAGATTAAGATTTAGGCGTCCACTAAGATGCCCGTCAGGCCCTTGCTGCCAGTTTCAGTATAGCTGTCGTTGAAGCTTCAAATTAGACCTCACGTTAAGCACTCGACTCAGTTAGGGCTGGAGCACCTGAGCTTGCATCTTAAAATTTTGACTACAGTTTTGACGACCACTGCTAGTTTATTAATTAAAAGGATTTTAATAATATTGGTGAGATTTTCACGTCTGTTAAGATGTTTACATACATTCTTTAGTTTGAATTTTATTTTTAAAAACAATTCTGAAAGAGTTTCTTGTCTTTAAGTGTTAAATCCTCTTCCTCTTAGCAATCGCTGATCAATCTTCTCAAAAAACTATACCTTTTTTTTTATACCTTTCTTTAACCCAGTGTGTCACAAATGAAACCATATGCTTGTGATCAAAACTGAATCGGATCGTAGAATTCCCCTGTGTCATTTTTAAAAGATATCATATTTCATAATCTGAACTATTTAAAGAACAAAAATTAGCCACTGGTCTTTTACCTCTTTAATCTCTGTTTAAATACTCTTTAGGTTGCCCTGTAATCTGTGTCTATGTTTTAAAGGGTTTAACAGTTCAAGGTGCTTCTAAGCACTTGTTGACCATATAATGTGTTGGTGGAAACATTTGCCAAATATGCTTTGACACATATTGGCAGATTTGTCATAACCCAGATGTGGAGTAAACCAGTGTGCAAAATCTTGTTGAAATGACAAAAATAAGATGAGCCACCCTTCTATTTAAACAAATCCAAAAGTATGGTTTACAAGAAAATGTTGAAAACATGTCCTGACAACTGATGCTGTTTGGGTTGAACAAGTAGAATAATCAAGACTGACCTCTAGTTCAGGGTATTTTTGAACAGGACTGTATATCGATAATAAGATTTCCATGGACATCCAGAGTTTGAGAGTTGGTATTACTTTTAACGTGTTAGTATTAAAACCAGAACTTTACATTGGGATTATTGTGTAAGTGATTCGGTCCCTGTGTAAATTGATATTGACCTGCAAGAAGATATTTTTTAATGGTGACCAGCATAGTCAACCGGATAAGTAGGTCAAAATTAATTGGCATGAATTGTTTTAAAAGCTTACCTCTGCAGCTGGGACACACCTTTAGTAACTGTACTGGCTGAATGAGGCTTGTTTCTTTTTGTTCGATAAAGTCAATTTTGGAATGGCAATAAAATGTATTTTATCACCAATCAGACATTGCACTTAAAAATACCCAACGGTAAACTAAAAGTTTAATTCAATAATGTTTTCAAACATTATACAAAAAATTTAGTGATAATCTCACAATTTACAGTTGGAAAGTCTTTTTTGTAGGGTTTGCAATCATCATCCATTAGGTGTTGCGATTTTTAATTTTAATGCATAGTAATTAGAAATTCAGTTTAAGTTTAAAATATTACCAGTTTCAATTATTGTAGCCCTGCTACTTCTTAATGGGCTGTACATGGACAATTTCTAAATTTTTTAACAAGACGCTTACAAAATTGCATCTTAGTTAGTTGTCCTTTAATCTATAGCCATATTTGGACCTCCTCTTCTTTCAAATATACTCAAATAAAATTACTCTATAACCCTTGTGCGCATCAGATTTTTGTTGTTTCACTATTTTATCTAATTTCTTAAAATCTGATGCAAAATATTGCTTTGAACTTTCAAGTCGGTTCAAATTGGAACATTATCATCTGTAAAGCTTGTAAACAATTGCTGTTTATTTACATTGTACCACATTTTGCTAAAGGTTTCTGATTTTATTAAAGGCTTATGAATGATTGTTTTTTTTTTTTTGTAGTGAACAGCTTTTAAGGTTTCAGTTAACCCAAACAAATTGTTTAAAAACTTTTTTTTTTCTTTTTATTAATGATCATCTTCTAGTACAACTACAAAAAACGACTAAAGGGAATCTGCCTGTTCCTTCAAGCTGCCTTCCCCCGTGTCCTCTAAGTCTTTTATCACTAAGACTCTAACTCATATTTTCCTAAAACATATTCGGCTCACTCCAAGGCAACTAATATGTAAGGCATAAAAGATGGCTATTATATAACAGCATCTCTGAGTGAGTCAGAGCTGAGATCGTAGTGCTGACCTGTGACTGTTAGCTGTTATGTTGCAGAGTTACGCACAAAGTTAGACAGTAAGATGTAAGCTTCAAATCACAGAATAAATTAGAAAATGTTCTTCCTATTTTTAGGCAAACTGTGTTTACAAGTTATACAACTGATCTGTTAGGGTTTTATTAATCCTCCAATAACATTGAATAAGAGCAGACCTATAAGAATATGAAAGCTCAATGTTCAGTACAAGCTACTTATTACGTGGAATTGCAATTATCAAAAAAACAAACAGAAAATGCAGCTTTTTGTGGGTTTGAATCAGAGGACTGTGTGAGCCATCATACATGGCGTGGTTTCAAGAGCCTTACATGGATTTGGCACAGTTTGATGGCTCTTTGCTGGGATGTCTATGTAGGCAAACAGGAGAGTGCTGCTAAAGGCCCTGAATGTCTTGTGACACTCCTGTGATCTCTGCATTTTTAATCCACATTTGAATTGCGAGGCTACATGTGCATTAAAGGACTAGAACTCCTTCCTAATGGCTGCATCAGTACACCCCAGAAGATGCATCATCCTCCATCCTTCCCTTTCTTTGCTGCTCCCCTTTCTTCTCCGGGTTTTAAGACCCAATGTCTGAGCCTTATGTAGCTCCCTCTTGCCAGACCAGCATTACAGTATGAAGACAACAGCCCCATCTGTGATTGATGAGTGCCGTCTGATGCGGTCCCATTCACTGAAACAAACAAAGCCTTGAGGCTTTGCGCACTCCAACACATACCAACACAGCTAGAATTGAAGTCACAATCCAAGATGCGTCCAAGGTGAGCTGTAACTGAGGAAGGTGAGGTTGGCACAAAGCCCTCTTAGAGAAAACGTACACATCAGCATCAGTACCCCTCCCCCCCACCACCCCATTTCACCCTGTACCCCTCCACTGCTTCACAGTCATAGAGAGTGAGGATGCACTCACCTTCTGTCCAGGATCAGAGGCACTTCCTCATAGATGAGTCCCGGCTGGAACTCCTCCTCAGTGAAGGATAGTCCAGGCCGGCTGAGGGCGGACAGCAAGGCGAGGGAACAGATGAGGAGCGCGTGTGCAGCCATTGAGACAATGAGAGGTGACTGCTGCTGGTCGAGCACAGCTTCATAATCTGCTCTCCTAGCAGCGCCTGGATCCCAGCTCCTCTGACAAGCAGAGGCCACAGCCAATCAGCAGCCTGAGCACAAGCCGACAAGCGTGCGTCACAGTGCCCCTCGCTGCATTCATCCTTCCTCCACCCCTCCGTTTCTTCTCCTTTCTCACCCTACTCCCTCCTGTGTTATCCTCTCAGTCTGCTCAGCCTCCCACATCCTTCCCTGTACTGCTCTCCTCTCCTGTTTCATACACACATAGCTGCAGGCGAGCCCAAAGCAGTGGACAGCAGATTGTTCATTTTAATATTAATGATTAAAAAAAACTCATCATACCTGAGTTTACCACAAACAACAGGCCTGCTTGAAAGGTAACTGACATGCGCATCAAAAAAAACAAAACTAAAAACCCATAAAAAACACAAACGTTAGAGTAGGCTCGTTCAAACATTCACTGGAAAATCACCTGGCAATGTCAAGGTCAGGTTTAGTGGGAGCCGGATGAGATGACTGTATGTTTATGTCTTTAGCTGGCCGGAGGAGAAAAAAAAAACTATGAAACCCAGAGCAATGACTGCATGACCCAGATCTCCAATGTGCTGCCACAGTGACAAAATAATTCACTTGATGTGTTGTTGTGAGCACTGAAAGGGCCTGCGGCTGAGGAAATTGTCCACTGAGGCAAATATGGATGACAGAAGCAGCTGAGCCAGATGAGGATGAGAAGAGGAAGAGGGTCCAACACTGACGACCCTCAGGGGAGATCCCATTTTTCGCTTGTTATTCAACCTGCCGCCGAGATTCTGATGTTTACCTCCCATATCTGTTATGTTCAGTTTCAAAGATGTGAAGATTTTTTTTTAAACATACAGCTCAGGGTGGTTATATAACTAATTATTATGGCCTACTTTTAGATTTATCAGAATGGTCTGTTTTATGAAATCTGCTTAAATAGTATAACGGCACAACGTTTTATATTCTGTTAGTTTTTTAGGTTGGTTGTTTGTTTTTGATAATGAAACATTTACCTTAATATCCAATGCTATTTTCGGCTACTGTTTAAACGACTCAGTTAGATGCTTGCATACAAGATGGATGCAAGGACCAAAGTCTCTCTCTCACTTTTGAAATCTTAACTCAAACAAAAGCTGCATTAAAGAAACACTGAGACAGTCATCTTGTAATAAAGCTAAAAAAAATATGGACATTATTTTTCCATATTGCATTGAAAAGCACACCACATAAAACAGATAAAATAATGTAAATAAAGTATGTTTTTCATCTGTGTCCATATGTAGTTGTGTACACCTTCCTAAGATAATGGGGTTTCTCTTCATCTAAAGGTAAAAAAAACTTTTGAGAACTGCCTTTACCTGTTTTTCGTTTATGAAACATTTAGCCATTCGTTGTTGCAACAGAGAAGGGACCATGTCAAATTGGATAAGCAGTAAAAATTGATTTTCCAGTCTTACCACATATTCTAAAATGAATTTTGCTATGGACTTCTGACCATTGTGACACACTGACTTTAGGCCAGTGTGACACATGAATGTGCTACTCTTACCGTTTATCATCTGTGACATTTTTCTTTTCCTGCCAGGATTTGAACCTCTACTCCGTTTTATGAATTCAAGGCAGCTTCTAACAGGTTTTTAGGGAAATTTTACTGCACCTATTTTAGCTCTATCAATCTTATCAATAATCGTGGCCAATTTTTCAGCCTCTACTGAAGAAAATTGTCATAATGTTGCCATGACCATGTTCTATGGGGTAAATATACATAAAATATAAATGACCATTTTTCTTTTTCAATTTAAACCAGACTTCTCATGGCTTTTATATTTATTTATTTTATTTTTTTGTCAAACTTTTACATGTCTATAGTTCATTACTGCCACTAGCAGAATCTCGCTGAGTTGCAGAGCTCATCTAGACTTATCATTGATCTCTTGGCTGCTTCTCTATAGGGTTTTGATGGTTTTCAATGCCATACTCTTTCTAGGTCCAGATTTCTCTATAGGACATTTTAAATTTGGAAATAGTTTGATAATCCAATCCTGCTTTAAACTTCCCTGTATCTTTATGCAGCTGAGTTCATTTAGGAGGCTATTTGTTTAGTTAAGTACCCAAACCAACCCATCAGGCCTCCGAAGAAGAGTTATATTTATACTGAGACTGAAGTTATGGAATCTTCTCAATAAATACGTGATCTTGGTTGTACGGGATTTTTTCTAGGACAAATAGGAGTTTGAAAAGAAAAATGACTTTTGCTAGCTGAGCTGAATAAAATATGACATGCAGGAAGATTTTTTAAGAAATCACTCTTTCCCATTGACTACTGAGAACACGCATTCATAGATCCAAAGGCAATTGGATCATAAAAAGCTAGACTGTTTGAGAGTGATACTATCTACTATGAAACAAATCCTTGACCAACATGGACTGGAAGCCCGCTCAGAGAGAAGAGGCTATTATTCTAAAAACAACATAAGAAGCCAAATTACAGTTTACAAGTGCACTCGCGGAAAAAGAGATGCTTTTTGGAGAAATGTCCTGTGGTCATATTAAACTAAAATGGGTTTGTGGAATCATTTGAGTTACTGAAGCCAAAATACTAAATGTAAAAACGTATTCCTGGATTTTGTTGTAATTATTGTGCGAGTTTGAATATTTTTTTGAGTGAGTCTGGTGTTTGTGCTGAGGCTAAAAAAAATGATATGAAAGGGTCAGCGGCATCTCCTAGAACATGCAGTAACATGGTGTGACTAAAGACTGCATCAGCCGTCCGCAATATGTCAGTTTGCCATGGTCAGTTCAGCACGCCCGACTGTCAGTCTACGGATAAGCATTGCAAACTACTGTTGCTGCTATGATCAGAGCCTAACAGAAAATATGCAGATGCATTGGCTTCAATTTTTTTTACTACTCTGTAAAAAATGTTAACATACTTCAATTGTATGTTTTTATTACAAAAGAAACCCGGTTCTCTAATATGCGGTGTCCTTATCAGACCAGTAATGGTTATAAACTGCAATATTTGTCCTTTCATTTTTTTCTAAGTGGCTTAAACTGTGCTTGTTCTCTCTGAATAAAAAAGCTGGTTCTTGCAAACGACATAATGATCTGCTAAGTTAAGCAAATCACATGAAGCTCTTTTACTTCTCACTATTTTCTTTTTCATATTAAACTCAGAAAAAAACATTTTTTTAATTTTTCAAACAATAAAATTATGTATTTTCAAATCTTTTAATTACCTCACACTGGCACAGCTGAAAGCCCTATGTTAAAACCATCTTCCCCCTACTCCTTTGCTCTTTGTCGTGCAACAGGGGTCACTGCTTGGACCTACCCATTTGTGCATATACTCCTATTGAAGCTATGTTGATGATAAAAAGATAGACATCCCAGAACTCTGGTACTTACATACATAGCTCCCTTCTCTATGCAAAGGATCCACAGAGAATAGTAATTATAAAAATCTAGATAGGAAAGCAAAAGTTGAAGGGTTATTTCTGTTAAGTTTATCTATTTGCATTTAAATACTTTTTTTTAAATACATCCACTCCCGCTTTGGGCATTGAGAGACGTTATATGCTTTTGTTTCATCTGTCCTACACTACCAAAGCTCGCTCTGTTTCCCAATTACTAAACGAGGCCCCGGTCCAAGCTCACCTCACCTCAGTTCTTTACTTTACTCTGAGCTTATTAGTCATTTCAGGTGATCGTTAATTCAAGCAACATCCGGAATTGATTAACTAGGTAAATGCAGCAAGTGCAGCTTCAAGCAGTGGATTCCTTTGTTTATGTCTGTGTTTGGATAGGCTGTAATATTTGCCTATTTCATAAATTTTGCCCTCTGTTGGTGAGTCACCCAGTGTTTTAGATTATGAAACAGATCGAACAGTCTGGGGAGGTGGGGGGTTACTATCTATTTATAGGGAAGAGCTCATATCCAAATTTTTAATCCAGCTCTTTATGCCCACATGGAACATCGAGGTCTGCAATACACAGTATGATGTAACAGGTCTGTGCAGTCAAATCGCTCTGGAGCATGTGGTTCTGCTGCTGCATGATTGCTAATCTATCCGTCTGGTGTAAGTATCTCATCTCTGCAGCGTTTCAGCCGGAGCAGCTCTGCTCAGAATGCTAACCCACATTCATCAGGAGGCTGTGAGTGTGGTGGGAACTGGATCAGTGCAGGCTGCATGGATTCACATATATATATTACATATGTTGTTTTACGTTGAGGATGGAACATGAATATTAGTCACAGAAATAATAAAGGGAGACGTTTTTTATTTCATTGTTTGTTTTTTTATTGGTATATAGATTTGCTTTATGTCACAACAAAGCCCATATAATCTTCTTTATCCTATGGCCTGTTTTGCTATGTCATGTAAATACACACACAAAAAATACATCTTCTTCAAGACAGTAAATAAGGCAACCGAATAAAAAAAGAAGAAAGAAAATCTCAGTGGTTTTATGCTATGGGGTTCTCTTTTTTCAAATAAATCTATGAGTAGTCCAAATATTTAACTATAGTTTTTATCCACTGAAATAGAATGATTTAAGAGAATATTTAAATGAAACAGCACTCCAATTCATCACGATGATTATCCATTCATTTCTGTATCCTATAAATGCTTTTGCAAAAATTCTTTATCAAAACTAATGTATTCAATAAATATATAACAATCTCACAACAAGCCCACAGTTGCTGATTAATCTGCTGATATTATATTTCTTTAAAAGTTTTCACTGCATCACTCTTGCGCATTAAAAAAGATTTGCCCCCAGGTATATCATAAACAAAACATAATCTGTAAGCAATTAAATATCAATGTTTTTTTTCCTTTATATTCGGATTTGTCTCTTGGGTAATAGTTTCAAAGCTATACTTTAATATATTACTTTATATGTAACACAGATCATCCACATATCCATTCATAAAAGTCATTTGCATCATATAGTTTATAATTCCACTGGGTAATAAAATTTTGAGCCGCTCTTCTCCTTTAAGCTGAGGGGATGGTGGTCATGTGATAGTGCGTGAATAAAAGAAATCCCTCCCGACAGGGCGATGAAGGGATGTGATTGGCACAGAGCCTGTGAATGGCGGCCGTTAATGATTAACATTCCTGTCACAACACTGCAGTTTTCATTCAGTGCTTGGGTTTATCTCGCCACGATGTGCCACATGAGGGGGCTCACGTCTCGCCGTGCAGCACACATCAGGTTCTCCTGTCATTATAGGGCATTTCTAATTGATTTATGAGGCACACATTTAAAACACACACACACACAAAAAAAGAAATGTAGAGATATCTTACAGCAGTAAAACAGGGTATCGATCTGCTGTAGAGGACACTTTTAAAGATCGCCTCAAAAGTCAACATACTTAGCTCTGTTAGTGATAACAAACAATTTGAGAAATTGAATACATTCAGTTCAGACAAACTTATTCGTAACCTCTTAGACTGATAACAAAATCCCACGTCATTAGCTAAAATACTTAAGTCGATGCTAGATTCAGCTGGACAGTTCAAGATAGCAGTAAAAAATCAACAAGTGATCAGATTTAAGACAACTAAGGTAAAGAGCCTTGCAAAAGCATCCATACCAGCTGAACCATTTCATATTTTGACACATGTCAGTCCAAACCCTCAGTGGATTTCATTTGACAGACCAACACAAAGTAGTGCATAATTGAGTTATGGAAGCTTTTTAAACAACAATAAAAAAATCTGGCAACTGTGTCAGAGATTTGTATTCAGAGATCCTAACTCAGACACCTTCAAAAAAAATCTTTCTGAGTTTAATTTAACCTCAGTATATTTGCAGCTAATTTGTAAAAGGCTTTAGATTTTTGGTGGAGGATAAATGCTAAAACTAAGACAAAGAACCTAGCAGCAAGGTCAGGGATACATTTGTGGACTTTAAACCTCGTTAAAGCTTTAAAATGTTAAAGTCACTTAAATTAAAAAAAGTATTTTTTACACATTTGTTAAAACTTTTATTATGTTGTTACAGTGTAATATAAAACGCATAATCCCTAAAAAATAAATAAATCTACTTATTGTGTGAATCAAGGGACATTGGAGAACACTGGACTAGCCAATTTTAGTATTGGCAGACAAGAAAGTAAAATAATGTAAAGTATGTTATAATGGTACAGTCAAAGTCTAAAAAAATTTGATGTTTACTAATTCTATCCATACAATCTGACTGAGGTATTTTACAAAGAAAATTAGGTGAACATGTTGGTCACTCAATGTAGTTTTGACTAAGGGAACATTAGAAATGCACACCACACTTTTTAAATGCTTTTTTCTTTCAATCGCCTTCCACTCCAAAATCAATGCACTGCTATTGTTTCTCACGGACACGAAATCCCATAAAACACCCTGACGTTTCTGGTAACGTGTAATGTGCCAGAATGTGAAAAAAGTTTAAGGCGTATAGATGCTTGTGCAAGGCACTGTAAATAAACTCAGTTTTTCAAAACACGGACGACAATGAACACTAAAGAGTACATTCAGAACAGCTCATATTTTACTAAATGAAGTTAAGCTGATGTTAGTCCTTACAAGTAGACGATATCCTACATGCATATCCTGATCAGATCAGAATTTTTACAAAAACAAGAATACTTTTGAGTTAGAAACCTTTCCTTCTTTCTTAATTCAGTCAAGCTTCACCGCAACCAAAGACAAATGTAAAGATGCAAACGTTTGCTCGTAGCTAAATCTATGCACAGTGTTTTCGTTGTCACCATAATCACTTTAGATATTAGACCGCTGGTTTGACATTTTTCTTGTTGTGCGCCTTGTGTCACTATCCGCAGCTTTCTTCTTATTCTTACACGCTAGTAGTCTAAAATAAGACAATTTAAAAAAAAGAAAACACAGGTAATATCAGAAACACAACTCTATCCGTGTATCAATATAGTCAAACTAGACAACAACTATCATGCAACGTCATTTTCGTTATGTGTTTGAATATGTTATACACTCGTATAATTTGATTGTCTCTAAACTAAATAGAGAGAGAGAGAGAGAGAGGCACCCGACTGTAATGAAGAACATTAAAACTAAAGGAGTACACAAATAAAGATGTCTGTCTACATATACATATATAAATATAAACTCTAGGAAATTTCAGGAACTATGGAGTTGAGCTGTGATTGATCGATGCAAGCAAATATATAAAAACAGCAGTTCTGGAATGAGAAGTTTGTTCCAGTCCAGATTTCAGCTTAAACCTCCTAACTGGAAGGAAAAACCAAACTTAGTCTAGCTTAGCCTCTAAAAGCATCCTTATCCGTCTATAAAATGCGCATAAAAGAGAGAAGGCACAAAAACACAAACCCACCGTGGAGTGAGGCGGACAAGACAGCAGCAGCTTTTTTTTTTTAGTACAAGGGGATCAGAGGTGCCGACTGATTGAAGTTGTAGCTCTGCAAATGAGTTGCCTCCGACTTGTTGTTCCAGTCTTTGGAGGTTTTTATATGTTACTATCTCATTTTCAGCTAGCTTTTTGGGCCTTCACATAGGTGCAACCGAGTTGTTTAGCTTTCTATTGCTGGTCTGAGAAGTTCCTTTGCCGCTACAGTCCGCGGATCATAATCCAACAAAAAGGGGTTTAACATTCCTGAATGCACGTCTGTAAACAAAACAGCTTTAGTGTTTGTGATCCAGTGCATAACTACCCTTAATACAACATGCCAGTGCTGCTTACTGTCATCTTGTCTGAGATCAAAATGAAGAGAGACGCAACTTTATGCTACTGATGCAAGGTTATTACCTAATTAACACTTCTTACTTCATAACCCCTGCATGTTCTTGAGTGGTTTGATTTACGATAAACCCTGACTTTTCACCAGATGGCTTGGCCTGAGTGCTATTTCTTGCCGCCGCTTCTTCATGACTTTTCACTTGCTTATCTTGTCCTTTGTCTTTGTTGGAGCTATGAGGGTGGACAGGCGTCGCTTTTACAGCACTGTGAGCTTTACTCTGAGTCAGCCGGGGGTCCTCTCCGATGTTGACGGTCAGGTTGGTGTAAAGTGGCTCCAACTGTTTGGAAAGCAGCTCATAAGTCAAGGAGTTGAGGCCGTCAGAGTGCCAGTTGAGTCTGGTCTTTTTAAGGAGGTCGAATCTGGAATGGTATACAGCAAATAAAGTTTTTGTACTCCGTGGTTTCTGACTTCAGTTTTCTGAGTCAACTTTATTTAACGTTAACTTAACAAAAAGTCCTGGTTCTAAAATGATTAGACCACTGACAAACTTTTGCTACAGATCTGCTGTATGGTTTTTTAAAAGATTTTTAAAATAAAGTTCCTAAGTTTTGAAAAGGATTTGTTATTGTGACTTAAATGCCGTGATCATGGCCAAGAACAGCGGCACAATTTTTAACATGCACAAAGAAACAGCTCATCACTTACATTTTTGTTTTTTTTAAAGTTCTGTAATGGTCTTCGTCCCGACTATTTGTCAAACTTGTTGCACCCTTACTCCCCATTTCGTTCTCTCAGGTCAGCCAACAAAATCCTGCTGATAATTCCGAAATCAAAGACGAAACTGAGGGCTGATCGTCCCTCTTCTGTTGTGGCTCCAAAGCTGTGTGACAAGCTTTCTTTGAATGGTAAACAAGCTCCTTCAGTGGATGTTTTTAAGTCCCGTTCAAAGACAAAATTTTATTCTTTGACTTTTAACTCAACATTGACATTGATTGTGTGTGTGTGTGTGTGTGTGTGTGTGTGTGTGTGTGTGTGTGTGTGTGTTTCTGGTGGAGTTCCTTTTCTCTCTGGTTTTACTGTACAGTTTAAAACCACACATTTTAAACCATCAGTGGTTTTAAACTGCTATGTAAATAAGATGGTATTGTATGGTAAGAATAAAGTCATGTGGAAGTTATGTCCAATTACACACAGTCTCACGAACATACATAATAAATAGCTAATATATATATATATTATTTACCTCTTTAGGTATGGCTTGTCTCTCTCCTACAATCTAGTTTTGCGTGAAAGTTGTGTCAGACAACCGTCATTAATCTGAAAAAGACCTTTTCATTAATCAGCTACAAGCTACAAGTATTTTTTTAAAGTAAGTTATCGATCAAGAAAATGAGAATAAATATAAATTTATATAATTACTGCTATACAGATTATATCTGTTGTAAAAAACTATATTTAATTTGCAAATCTCCGTAATGTTAAATAAATGTATTTCATCAGAATTTAATTTCTAAACAATCATTTGTTTTTATTTTATGTCTTTTTTTTAAATGAAGGTAGCATATACTGTGAAAAAATGATAATATGTGTAAAAATTGCACGTCAATAATTTTGTCACTTACGTACCTGCGTGGATTTTGCTCGTTGCCTTTGTCTCCTTTATGCTTGATCATCTTGTAATGACCAATGGCCACTGGAGGGCGCACAATCTTCATACCAGACAACCGCACTCTGGATTGGCATCAAATAACAGGAGTCAACAAGTGGACAAGAGACAACAGATTCCCAGTCACATATTTGAGGAGGGACAATATCCCAGCATAATAAATATGGTATCTAATTAGCAGAGCTATTTTTGCTTCTCCTATAAAGAAATGCTGGGAAAAAAATAGTAAAACGATTGACAGTTAATCCCTTTTTCCATCTCTTGCTTACATGCAACATCAATTCTCTAAGTCAGTTAAAACACGATGCAACTTCTGGTGTTATTGTTTCATCTAATAAACTTTAAACACACATAAATTGGAGTGACTTTGTGATTAGGCTTAACATTTTATTGTGTTACTTTTCTTTTGACAGGATTTCCCCTTGAGTCTGTTAAAACGCCAGCAAAAATAAAAGAAGCAAGAGTGGAGAGAGGGGATCCTAAAAGACACAGAAGCTCTAAATACTGTTCACTCTAAATAAACCCATTCTAACGTAGCTAATCCATGCAAACATACCCACTGAGATCACTCCAAGCAACACAAAGAAAAGTGGCAGCAATGGAAAGATGATGATGAAAGATGTTAGAACACATACAAAAAGTAAAAATATGAACCAATGAAAAAAAAGTGAAATAAAAGTTATTGATGCTTATGAATGTATTATCTTAAGCTCACAGCATGTTTATGTTTGCCTCAATTATGTGTTTTACCTGGCAGCGATGTCATCATCCTCTCCACCCCATCCCCAGTACTGGTTGGGGAGGCCATTCATCTTCATATACTGATCCGGGGTCACTGCAGACACGCCACCAAAATACTGTGGGTACGGCAGCCTAAAAGAATCACATCCCGTTTCAGCCCTTGCATTGCAATAGCAATGAAATTATTCAATGCAATCGCTCATGGCGCTCTTCTACCTGTATCTAAACTTGTCCATGGCCACAGACAGGTGCGTGGGAAACTGCTTGTGGCACGTGTAGGTGTTGTGGTCATTCTCAGGCAGCAGGTCGACATCGTGCAGGAAAATGCAGCTCCAGTCTTCATCTTTCAGAGCCTCCCGCACCCCAACGTTTAGCAGCTTGGCTCGATTAAACGTACCGTTCCCCCACTGAAGCCAGTAACAAAATTAGATTAAAATCTTACGTTTTTTTCTTTATTTATTTTTTTAACCCGTACTTCTAGAAAGTCTTGATTACTTATGCACGACTTCTTTTTTAATACACATCAAATGCTTTTACCATATACCACTTCTCTTAGCAACTTTTGTAAATGGGCTCAGGCCAGACTAATCCATATTGACACTCATTATTCAAATAATGACTAAACAAAAATTTCTGATCTTGGCCTTATGAACAGCAGCAATTGAAGTGTATGGAAGATGGCAAGAGAGGCATTTGGGGGTCACCAAGTCTTCATAACAACTATTAATTGCCATCAACATACCAACCAAATTTTCAAGTGACAATACAACAAAAAATCCTTTCTGTCTTTACATGGCAACTATAAAACTAAAGTTTATAAACATCTACAAGATCTACAAGATTTTGAATAAAACCCCTGTTAATATAAAAAAAAATAACAAGTGGGGGGGAATAAAACCAGCAGGCTGGGCAATTTTTGTGGCACCTGGGATTATGGTACGCATAAATGTACCTAACAATATTTTTTTTTTTAAAGCTTTTTTAGTTAGCAACGCAAAACAAATTTGAAAAACAATTATTTATCATTGGTGCCAAAAAGTGTGGCGGCTGCATTTTGAAAAATGTGAATTACCATTGGTTAAAATTATCTTCAAACAGCCAAAGATAATACAAATACAGATAAAAAACACATCGCTTCACCTGTTGTACAATGTAGATGCCGTAATGTATCTGCTGTCTTTGCAGGAAAGGGTGCAAGTGATACAGCAGAGAACGGAGGTGGCTTAGTCGATTGCGAAACGGGACCACTATAGCCGTGTGGTGGCGTGGTTCGCAGTCTGGCGGCCGATATCGTCCACCGGGCAACACTAAAAGGTTCCTTTGTTGGATATCCTCAAAAGACAGCGGGGACGAAAGCTGGACAGACACTGGTCCAACTGGAGGACAGGAAAAGGAAAAATATGAAGTTAGCCAACAGATTTATCTGTATTACTATTAACCATACCTAAAAACAAATATATATAACAATGATCTTTCTCACCCAAGAGTGGGGAAGGAATCGGACAGTCTCTCAGTGGTTGTCCTGAGACAGGAACCCCAGCGCTAGAGTTTCGAGGTGGGGGAGGTGGTACCCCGAGGAGACTGAGGTTGGTGTAAACGTCATGAGGTCGAGA
Organism: Orestias chungarensis; assembly: GCA_032876305.1. NCBI lineage: Eukaryota > Metazoa > Chordata > Actinopteri > Cyprinodontiformes > Cyprinodontidae > Orestias > Orestias chungarensis. The sequence goes on along the minus strand of JAVLVB010000890.1, from coordinate 7,008,264 downwards.
ATAATCAAACTCTGGCTCTGTTGAGTGGACCAGGACAGACACCAGTCCTCTAAAGCCTCCGAGGGAGAAATAGAGGACAAAGGCAAACTGAAAGCCTACCAGTAAGGCTAGCGTGCACGGGGAGTCCAGAGAGCGACCAAAGCAAGCCATCATAAGTAAGAAGACTTTGCAGAGAGGTTCCAGGATGAGGAGGTAGATGTTATGACGAGAGCAGGAAGAGAGGAAAAGGCAAGGAGCACCTAAATGAGGAGGGTAGGGGGATTTGTATGAAATGAGTGAGGAGAGACAGAAGGAAAAGACGGCAGGATGGTATTCCAGATTTCAGATGACGCCTCTATGCAGGAAGCAGGCATCTGTGAGGTGGAACGGGTAGAAGTAAAGGTGAAGCTCTGCCAGCACTGCCATCACCTTGTGACCACAGATAACACTGTGGGGAAATAAAAAAAGGTCATTAGCTTTTGTGGATTTTTCTAATCTATAATTCACACTTTCAAAACTATCTGTGCATTTGGCGCAACATCAATGTTTCATTTAATTTCATGTTCACTAAACCCCATTTCTTCTATTTGTACATTTTCCTAACAGATAAGTAGTAGTATGACCCAAAATAATGTTTTTGTCATAATTACATATGTTTACACACAGTGTTCGTAGAAAACTCAAAATTCCATATTTCAGACAGACTATAACTCCTGTAAACTCACGAAGAGATCAGATTAAATAAAAATATTAAGCATTAGTAATTAATAATTACCAGATTATTTATGTTGTGTGAGATTAGGTCAACCACAGCACAACGTTTTGGACTCGGGTTTTGCATTGTAAAGAAAGAAATAAAGGGGAATGAAGACTTGGCCAAAAGAGAGTAAATAATGTGGAGGTACCAAAACAATGAAGGGGCATTGCAGTGTGTTCTGCAATTGCAAGCACTGGATCGGTTCTTTTCTTATGACATATTGAGCCCAATACTGATGATGTCCAAAAGTTTCTGGATTGTCTCAAGCAATGTCTGGTACCAAAGTTTTAGAGGGATCAGGTGGATGTAAACATTAAGACCTCTGTGATTACTGTGATCCTATGGAACCCCAATTGGTTGCACTTTTCCTTAATCACAAATTTCCCTTCTTGACATTATGGACATTGGCAGCTAGGACACTTGTATCTCTAGTGGATTGCTTTACTGATTATTAAGATAAAGCCTGTGGATTATTTAACCCTGATAAACAAAACAGACTCAGAAAACAGCATTTTTACCCATTCTTATGGACTCTTTTATATTTATAATTGTCCAACTTTGGTCGTCGTCTGTAGTTCTGACATTTATGTTTTTCACTGTACCATCTTTTATTGTATCAAAATTATACAGAAAAAAAAATTATAATTTGGCCAATAGTTTTTGGGGGGTTTTGTTCTAGGTGTGATGCGGTGTCAAACTTACACTATTTAAACATATTACTGTAGGTTTATTATAAAAATTGGACACAAAAATCTTTCTTTTCCTCATTTGGCAAAATAGCTTTTTCAAATAAACAATCTGGGCTCAAAAAAAAAGATTTCACTGACTTTCAGGGCTTTAAGCAGAAAAAGTGGAAAAAGAGCAGAAATGTGGAAAACATTCCAATATTAACAGGACAGCACAGTATTAACTTAAAAGGTAGCTGCCAAGCTATTCTACGTCAGTGGTACTCACTAGACTTCACTCCATGTTACTTTATTGGCCAAACTTCACCCTATCCTGCGGAGATAGGGCCAATTTTCCCCGCAGCTTTTTTTTTCTTTGTCAGGTCTGTGTGGCAGATGCTTACTCCTCAGCTGGCAGAAAAACTTAGAAGCTCATCCAACTGCAAAGTCTGGATCAACTGTCCAGAGACAGTTCCAAGTAGTTAGCTTACACCAGAAGGATTCGAAAGCCAACTTATTCCCTCAAAATACAAACAGGACTACGAAGTAGGGCAAGTACAATCTAATGTTTGACTACGATGTATTAAATCAGAGCCTTGTCAAAAGATGAGTCAAAATGTGAGCTCTCTCAATATGAGGCTTTTATTTTTGTACACTGTCAGAGAGATTAAAGCATGTTTCAACAGTGAGTCATAAAGCACTGAGGATAAGGTATAGTTTGAGGTTTTCTTCTGAACACCTTGGGGGAATCAGGAGAAAGTAACAAAACACAGCACTTCAAGAACCGTGGAAACAATGGCGTAGATGGGGAACATATATTTTTTTGTGTGTTTCGTAAAAATATAAGGCCTGACATGTGTTGAACCTTTATGTTTCCAGACTAACTGTGTTGTTTCCAATGAGTGATTCTTTGATTAGAGCCACTGGTTCCTGAGACAACATCCTGTTGTTTGCTTAAAATCTTTTGGAAACATTTTGACGTTAGGTAAACTCTTTAATGGTTGGGGCTGATTATCATCCAGCACAGAGCACAAGCATGGATGATTACAGGATTAACTGTAGATTCAGCAATGGATCCAAAATTTTCATAAAATACCAACTCAGCTGCTTATGCGGGGATGTCTTTCCATGTCTTTTACCCTCTTTTCTTATTTTAGAGTCCCAGTGAATATTAAAATAAAATAATTGTGGCAGGCTGTTCACTGGCAAAATATGTACCCCAGGTATTCATTCATTTCAATGTGACTGGCTTTTGTCATCGTTTCATTGCAAAAACAATAACATGTTGCATTCAAGCCCACGATGAACATTATATTATCTATATTGAAATAAATCTAATCATTCTGTTCGAAAAATCCAATCACTTCCCTTTCTTTAAAACTATCAAATCAGAATATAATTGTTACACGACAAGTCTGAACCCAGTGTGGAGTAATAATAAATGGTCACACTAACTGTCTATATAAGATGGACAGTTTTTAGATTAGACTGGAAAATTGCTCATGCTGACTTTGGACACAAAGACTTAGGCACTCAAAATCCTTTTTAAAAAACAAAAACCGAATATGGCATGTAACATAGGAAGAAATGAAGAACATAACCGGAGCTGTTCGTTCTTAGTGGATTCTCTTAAGATCCTTGGTCTGGTCAGCGATAGTTAAAAGTTTCGATAGCGTTAGCATGCTAAGCGCCACTACAGACTTGACAGTTCGTTTTTCTCAGAATTCAAACCGTAACATCTTAAAACATTAGGCTTAGAATAATCACAGATTCAAGTACACATTTCCAAAACACCCCCAACATCTCCAGAAGGTTGCAATGGCCAATTTGATGAATAATAAATAAATGCATAAAGGTTGATTCTCCACTCCCTTGTGAAATTGGCACCTCTCTTCTTCTATTATACGATGGGCATTCAAATCTGGGTGTCAAAAACCCCCTGACACACCCTCTATCTGCGACCCAGAAGGCCTCAAATGTTTGTTAGAGAACGTCAGAGGAAAAAGATAACTTCCTTAAGACCAAGAATCAGAGCATTTTGAAACAGAAGTAGGGTTTGGTATTAAAACAATATCCAAAGCCTTGACAATTTCATACACTACTGTTCAATCAATCATCATATAATTGGAAAAAAGGACAAAGGCAGCAAAAATAAGACGCAGGGTAATTTGGGAACACGATCGGAAACCCAGAGCTCAGTAGGAAGAATGTCTCAAAGTATTATTTCTTAAAATATTAATCATGTTCCCCATAAAAGAAGCTTTTAAGGATAAGTGGCAATAAGGAAGCAACTGGTGAAAGGAAACCATGTGAATTTGTTTTGTTTTTTTTCACTGATCCGGCTGGGAGCACATTAAAACTGTAAATGGTGATGTGTCCTACACTAAACTCTCCGCACAGTGAAATTTGGTGGCGGCAGAATCACGAAATGGGGATTTTTTTCCTTCAGGTTGGAAAGAGAAGCTGGTCATTGTTAAATGTACAAAAATAAAAATAAACTATGGACGAGTTAGCCATGTAGCCTGCTCTTTAATTAAATGGTTTAATAATTTAATTTATTTGTTTGTATAGGACCTGTGCTTTCCAGAATATTTGTAAATAAATGAAAAACAAAACAATACTTTTTCTTCCACCTCACAACCATGCACTACTTTAAGACTGTCTTATAGATAAAACTGAACAAGTGGAAGTCTGTGGTGATCAGTGGTCACAATTGTAATAAACGACACTAATGAGCAGCTAATTTCTGCCACTGTGACGCTTTCTGACAGCTAAAGCAACCTGGCTTTTTGATAATAAGTTTCAAACTAAAGCCATATTTGCTTATTTATATTATAAACCTCCATCCATTATCCAACCCGCTTATACTGGGCGAGAGGCAGGACATGGCTTGTGTGTGGAGGTCTAATTGAAGGCTGCAAATCAAATCAACCCAACATATCTACTCCCTGATAGACCAAGCAATAATATACCATATCAGAGATTGTTAAAATGGGTCTATAATATAACAATTTTAATAAGAATCTAATTTTAAGATGTGGATACATCAGTTACATCTGGTAGAGAGGCAGCAGTTCCCATACAGGTGAATATCATCCTACTGAGACCTTTGTGGCTATGCAGTGTGCCTTAGGAAATCACAATATTCCACAATAACCACTCCTGAATCTGCTAGTCGCGTTATTCCCGACTTCATCCTTGTCCTGCAGTCCCAACGAACTCACCAGAGCATTCCTGTGTCCGTGTCAAATCCAGCCCCCGGCTTCATCCGACTACCCGCAGGCCGCTGCCATCAGGACGCAGATTCCGCTCTTACCAACGCTGCGCAATCGGCCTCTCACTTGTCTCTCCACCGATGCGAAATCTCTCGCTTTGCTGTTCAGAGATCGCTGCTGACGCTTTCTTTTGCAAGAGCATCACCGCACATCCGTCCACTTGTCTCATGCAAGCGAGCTCCTGTCTACTCCTCTCCTCTTTCCGCGCCTCAACAAAACGCGTCGGCTGGAGTTCAGGCGCATCAGGGTGACGCACTGAGCGCCACATTTAAATATGATAGGGAGTTCCACTGAAATAGCCTCTAAGTGAGACTAAATTAGACATGTACCTTTATAACTTTATACCTACACAAACACGCGATAGATAGATAGATAGATAGATAGATAGATAGATAGATAGACAGATAGATAGATAGATAGATAGATAGATAGATAGATAGATAGATAGATAGATAGATAGATAGATAGATAGATAGATAGATAGATAGATAGATAGATAGATAGACAGACAGACAGACAGACAGACAGACAGACAGACAGACAGACAGACAGACAGACAGATAGAGATCTATCAGCTTATCTGGTAAATTCCCTATAGCTCCAATCTATCAGTTTAACTGGACAGCCAGACCTGCATTAATCTTTCCATTTTTGGAACATACATTGTGTAATTATCATCCTGACAGATTCATCCCTGACTTGCCTGATGTGTTTTTTCGTCCACACAGTAACGTTTATCCATCATTGTTCTCCTACAAGCATGTGTGGCCTTCCCAAGGCAGGTTCGACTCTTTTTAGGTGACTTCTGCAAACGTGGTGAATGACATTTTATTTTGGGTACCTGAGTAAAGGGGGACTGAATATAAATTGCAGTAAAAAAAACAACAACTATTTTTTATTATAATTTTATGTGGGGATTTTATTCTTTCATCTCATTGTTCAAGTGTTGCTCAATTTGTTTAAGATCTATGTATTAATTTGACAAAGTTTGATATCACTCATAGTTTGTTTTCAATTTTTATTGCGTTCTATAATCCAGACACACCATTCAACTCGGGCCTCTAGTTCTTTTTCTCGCTGAATGCAGCAGGATAAAAAATGTTTTTATTCACATGCATCATTAGGTTGCCAGATTACAGAATGGAGACAAGACATAATACTTATAGCCAAAGTAGTTGCACAAAAATTTACTATTGTAAACATACTTCATCACAACCCAACCCCCCTCCCTCCCATATTGTACTAAAGCAAATAAAGCATTTAAGAAAATTTGTGCAAAACAATGCATAGTCACTACTACTGTTTATTGTGCTTTGTGAATATACTACCTTCATTGTGTTAAAGCAAAGCAGATGTGTTTATTAGGTATGGGCTAGACCATGACTGTATTGAAAAAAAGGCACAGATTGGACTCTGCAAGGAATGTAATATCAAATATGTCAGCTCCTGTAAGGTGCATTTATCTTCAAATGATTGTTATTTTTATCCTTTATCCTTAGAGATTGTGTAAAGTAACTATAATTTATTTTATGTTAGAATTAGTTTTTATTACAAAAACCTTAAATTAGTGAAATTACTAAAATAGGGATATGTTTGTTTTTGTTTTCTACACATCAGCATACAGAAGAACACATAAAGCACCTTTTTTTATATGTATAAAAACATTCAAAAATGCACTGCTTTTCATTGTTGTACTAATATTGCTTAACGAAGAGAAAAACAAAAGGACGTCAGTCACAATAACAACAACTGTGATGATTAATGTACTGAAATGTTTCACAAGTTTTCCAGCACTCTTTACACTAACTTAGATGCAAAACACCTTTAACACTGCAATCTAAAATTGAAAAAGCGGGTGCAGTTTTGTAAAGATTCTGCTTTTCACCTACTTCAAGTTCTGGGATTATGCATTTCACTTTGCTTTTTTTTTTTTTTTACTGCTTCAATTTATTAGCCATCTCCACCATTACAGGATTTAATCACAAAAACTCAATCATCTCAGACACAAACTCCTTTCTTGACATATCAAGTTTTTAAGACATTAAATTATTTTCTTGCATTCCCTTTTTTTTTTTTTTTTTGAACGCTTCCCTCCGTTTCTTTGCCCGCTTGGATTTATTTCTTGTAATTTCCGAACTGGATGGCGAACCGATCGTTCACACAGCGGAAAGTTGCCGGCTGCACTTCCCAGTAGTTGACCGGGTTTTCAAACAGGCTGATGCCGTTATAATACGTCCTCTTCATTCCAAACCCCCGGGGGCAGAAGTCATCCACACCCACCTTACTGATGTTGTTGGAATGGAGGTACACAACCTTAAAAAAAACACATTAAGAGAGTGGAAAAGAACCAGCAAATATATTTTTTTAAATCTAGTGAAAACTAAAAATTATTTAGTCTAACCTGTAGGTATTTCATGCTTGGAAGGCCTTGGGGAACGCGTGTCAGACGATTGTTGTCCAGATGCAGCTCCCTCAGCATGGGCAAAAAGGAGAGGCCGCCATTCTCTATGTTAAGGATGTGGTTAAAGCCAAGACCCAATCTAGGAAACAAGAGAAGGGGGAACTTAGAAATTCAGAAAAACAATGGCTTGTTTTTTTTTTTATTATTATTAACAATTTCCACTCTTCACATTTGTATCAAAGGAGTAAAGCTTTTCATTCAGTTGGAGTTGTAAATATATAGAAAAGAAATTAAGAAGGGAAAGCGGTGTGAAATTGTATATTTCACCTGGTGCAGTTTGACCTTTAACAGAGCATCAAGAAAATGGGCCTAATTATTTAAAAAAAAAAGACAAGATATTTTAAAGTAGCTGATTGGTTATAAACCATTACACTTTTCAATTGTGATTTTGTGATATTTCATGAAATTGGTTGAGAAAAATGAGTCAAAATTAAGTAATTAAGAGCTTTTTTAATGATGACGTATAAATAGCTCAGGGAAATTTCTTTAAATTAGTACATGTAAATAATAAAGATTCAAACAGCCTACAAAAACAAGTATAGCATAAATACAAAATACATTGCACCAAATATTACGTTTCCCTATTGGTTGAGGATTTACACTATTACAATTCGTACAGCATGATAAAACCCAAATGTTTAGTTTTTCCCACGCCCTGAAATCTGTCTCAATAAAGAGCGTTCAATTAGAAAGATTACACCAACCACTAATGGCTTCTATACTGTGGAGACTCACACACTGTTAGTTGTGTTCTATGGTATGTTTAGCTAAATGAAACCAGTTCTTTCATACTAGAAGCATTTCAGTCAAAGGGAGGAGCGTCCAAGATGTTGTAGATCATGGGTTAGATTTAATTATTCTGTGATCCACAAGCCTCCTTATCTGTATTAGTGCTCCTCTTTGAATGTTAATGTGAGGCAACTCTGTTTGTGTTGAAGGCTTAGGATACTTGCTGTGAAATGTTTATAGTGATTGGCAATGCAAAGTATGTATGGTCTTAGATTTTGTTTACAAGCAAAACGGTGTGATGCGCATTTGTATCCAGCCACCAATTAATTAGTTCTTTATGTTTGTCGCTTATAACAATGTAGTTAAAATTCAAGCTTACAATAAGCAGCTATTACTGTACAAAGTCTCCTTCTGAAACTACAGTTGGAAGCCTCTGACAAGTCTTCACATTTGAAGCATCTGCCTATTTATCTTTATAAGAATAACCTTGTGTTTTTTATGTGACTGACAAATTACTGTATAGAAGTATTTTTTTATTATTATTATTATGTAAAAGGAACTACTGAAAAGGGGGGAAGGCTAAAGGATACTTGTTAGTTATCTTGTTTCTTTTTAAGCCTTTTTCAATGAGCACAGACATCCATTTGTGTTTTAGAAAAATGTTGACTCTTAAACCGTCTCCTTTTTCTGGTTATGACCTAATTTTTTTGCTGTTTATATTAATAATTATATTAATAAGCTTTCTCTTAACACTTATATAACTCCTGTGTTCCTTTGTATTTATGATGCTGTTTGTTGTTTTCTACACAAATGTCTATTATTTCATTACTGAACAGCTTCAGAACAAAACAGTTTGCAACAAGTGTATACTGTGCATGCTGCACTTTTCAGATAAAATTTTTTATTTCTTTATAATTCACAATTATGCATCACTTTGTTTCCGTTCATCACAGAAAAATAAAAATAAAAAAACAACTGGAATCGGGTTGACTTGTGGAAAATTAATATTAGGGCTGATTACTGGTTGGCAGGTATAGATTAAGAACAGTTGCAACAGTATGATGTTTAGATAAGACGAATACCTGTTGAGGTTTTTGTAGCGTCTCAGGTCCTCCAGTTCCACAGCCTGAATCTGATTGTGGTCGAGATGAAGCTCATGAAGGCTGTCTGGAAGATCTAAAAGTCAAGCCAAAAATTTGTGACCCGGTACTTTACAACGAAAGTCCATTTTTAAGCTAATTTATATGCTGTTTGAACATTTTACTGCCATCCAAACTAACTACTCACTAGAGTTGTGTGTTGTTAGTTTTAATAAATGTCACGACAGTTTGTGAGTAATATTCAGTCGTGATACACAGTCAAAAAAGATCTTGTTTGTTTCAAATGCTCAGATCCAGGAATGATGTCTGAGTAGAATTGAACAAATTCAAGTCGGACTATCTTTGGGATTTATTGGGTGTTTTGGTGCTTTTACAATGTTTTATAGAGTATTCGATATTGAACTGCAGCCTGCGAAAAGATTTACAACCTCCAAAATTGATATTGGGCCTTTCCACTAGCAAAATCTCATAAAAATCTAACTTCTTATTTAAAATAGGACTATAACTAGGCAATAGACCTAGTACCACTTGTTTAGTTCATTTGTTTGACATGAATGTAAGCTGTCTAAAATTTAAAGGATTGATGCATACAGAAAAATAAAGATTTCACATAAGCTTTTTTGGAATGGCTGAAATGGGTTCAGAGAGATAAATATATGAGTTCCTACCTTTAGGTACTCCTGTTAGCTTGGCCTCGGATATGCGCAAATAATTCAGTTTCAGTCCCTTAAAGGCTCCAGGCTCAAAGCCACTGTTCTGGATGGGGTTTGCTCCCATTTCTGCGTGATAATGTCAAAAGTTAGGGCATACAGTAAAATGTTCTCCGATAAATTTTCCCAATTTGGTGTGGTGCCACACATACTGTGGTAAGTACCACAAAATACAGCTAGTCTTATTGAATTCATCGCCATTCTAACCTATGCAGTGCATGTTGGCCAGTCCTGAGAACGTTCCAGCTGCCACCTTCTTGATGCGGTTCTCGTGGATCCTCAGCTCAACCAGAGAGGCAGGCAAGTTTTTGGGGATGGTGGTCAGATGATTCTTTGAAAAGTAGAGCTTCTGCATGCGCTTCAAAGGGGCAAAAGTTTTGGGGTGGACTTTGGAAATTATATTATTCCTCACTGAGAGTGCCTAAAAATAACAACCAATGAGAATACAAAGTCATTTCCTATGTTATAGACCATTAGAATCCAGAATTTAAAAAAAAGAATGTAGGTGATGTTTTGTGCAACAAAGGTGATGTTTTGTGCGGAATGCACCAAAGCTCATTATGCACCCTCTACTTCTACTGCAGTGACCTGTGCAAGATATAATTCAATAAAGGCTAAAGTCATGCACATTTAGGTTTTTGTATAAAATCATGTCTGGAGGTTCTTAAACTGCCAAATTTAATATTTATTTTGGTCAGTGTTCTTGAAAACGTGTCAGTCTTGACCAAATCCTTTTTTTTATTGAAAATTATCCACACCCTCATTTGGTTAGTTTAAGTTTTAATACAGTTAAAGTTCTATGTGAATAACTGCATAGAGAGAAATAGAGGGGAAATACATTTCTAAATCCTAGAGGAGATGAAGATCATGCTGAAATTTCACAGCAGTGGAGCCAATACAAGCTGCAGCTGTGTAACCCGAGAAGTCAGTGAAGAGAGAGCACCATTATGAACGGGCTCCAACAGTTTGTGACTCTTACATATAAGTTAGTAAGGCCTTTAAAGTCATTTTCTCTTAGCTCGGTGATACGGTTGTTCTGCAAATCCAGGAATTTGGTATCTGGGGGAATATTCCTTGGCACCTCTGTCAACCCTGAAGACAAGATCAACAAACACACAGAATAGAGTCATCCTCCATTGAATACTTCCCTGGGTAAACCAACACTCAAAAACCAGTTTGTTTTCAAAAGGAAACCTCTTAGGGTATATTTCTCAGACGCAGAGCTTTGACTCACACCAACACATCATTTTAAGTGACTACTTCGGTGCTATTTTAACAAAAAGGTGGACATTGACAAAAACATGAAGGTCACACGTAGATCTATGCAATATTACAGTGGCACATATACACGCTCGCACAGAAATATGATTTCCCCTAACACCAGATGCGGAAACCAGATGTTTTCCATCTGGTTTCAATTTGACAGAAGTCACAAAAGATGGTACCCAAATACAATAAGCAAAGTCACACATGAAATAAAAAAACAATGTGTGTAAAACAGAAACATAAAAAAGAAAAACAAGCTGTGCTTGTTCATGTTCAAGCAGTGAAGCATTTGGGTCTTAATTTTATCCTTCTTGAGGGAAAGAAAGCTTAAAAAAATATTTGTTGCACTTCTTGGGAATAGATTATATAGTGGGTGGTCCTTCTTTATAGTCAGATTGGTTTAGGTCATCTTAATCTATCTTTGCTTTTATGTTGTTAGAAGCATAAACTGATGGTAACCTTACAAACAACTTAACTCTTTCTACTCTGTTTTCTTTTTGTCTGCCTTATTTGAAGCTATTGTTCTCCGTTTTTGTTTTACTGAAGATTTGGCTGGTTGAGTGATTCTATGATAACACAGTATACCACTGCCTGTGTTATCTGTTTAGTAGGTGTACTCTCTGTGCTTTCCTTTCCCATAGAAAGAAACCTTGACCAAAAAGGCTATCCTTGACCAGATTTTAGAATTTGCAGATTTTTCGTTTTGTTTTTTGTTGTCTCACTGACCTTTCAGCCAATCACCAGTCATCGCAGAAAGCTGCAGATACTGAGACTTGGTTTGTCTGAGGTGTCTTACTGTTAAAGGAGAGCAACTAGTGGGTAACACTAACAAGCCAGAAAAGACAAACAAATATGTCAAATATAATTTCTGATTACCTTGGTTTGAATTGCCATGATCAGAATCAGAATCAGAATCAGAATCAGGCTTTATTGGCCAAGTATGCTCACACATACAAGGAATTTGTTTTTGGTTACATAGATGCTTGCAGTGCACGAAAAATACAGTAAAGGCACGAAAAATACAGTAAAGAAACATTTGTAACATGTAGCATGGATAATTTATATATTTTTTTAAAAGTGCAGTTTTGTGCAGTATAAAAACTATAGAAGTAATAAAAATATATAAATGAATTGTTCATGAGAATAATGGAAGTTGAAAAAAAGCTTCTCTGTAGCCTGGTCGTACGGGTCTTCATGTGGCTGAAGCGTCGGCCTGATGGAAGGCACCGAAACAGGTGACGGCCAGGGTGAAACGGGTCGGTGATGATTTTCTCTGCACGCTTCCTGGTTCTGGAGGCATGCAAGTCCAGCAGTGCAGGCAGCTTTACACCGATGGTCCTCTCTGCAGACTTGATAATGCGCTGCAGTCTCTTGGTGTCGTGTTTTGTGAGAGCACTGCCCCACACTGTGATGGATGTGGTGATGATGGACTCTATGATAGCTGTGTAGAACTGCACCATCAGCTCTTGGGCTAGGTTGAACTTCCTCAGGTGGTACAGAAAGTACATCCTCTGTTGAGCCCTCTTGATGATGGAGTTGATGTTGCTGTCCCACTTCAGGTCCTTGGAGATTGTTGTGCCCAGGAACTTGTAGGACTCCACAGCCATCACAGTCCTGTCTAGGATGGTGAGTGCTGGCAGGGTTGGAGGGGCCCCTCCTGAAGTCCACGGTCATCTCCACTGTTTTTGCTGTGTTCAGGTCCAGATTGTTCTGACTGCTCCAGAGGACAACCTGTTCAACCACCCGTCTGTAAGCAGACTCATCACTGTCCTTGATGAGACCAATGACTGTTGTGTCATCTGCAAACTTCAGGATTTTAACAGAGGAGTCCATGGAGGTACAGTCATTTGTGTACAGCGAGAAGAGCAGTGGGGAGAGTACACAACCCTGTGGGGAGCGCGTGCTGATGGTTCGGGTCACTGAAGTACTCTTTCCCAGCTTCACCTGCTGTTTTCTGCCAGTAAGAAAGTCAGTTATCCACTGGCAGGTGGAGGCTGGTACGCTGAGTTCAGTCAGTTTACTGTGTAATTGTCCTGGAATAATTGTGTTGAAGGCTGAGCTGAAATCCAGGAACAGAATTCTTGCATAAGTACCTGGGTGTTCAAGGTGTTGGCGGATGAAGTGGAGATCTAACTAACCTTAACTCAATTATATTGATAGCAAACAGTTCCATTAGGTATAATAGATAAAACCTTGCAACAATTGTTAAAGGACATTTCCGAAACAGAATAGTGGGAATACTACTGAGTAGATAGTATCTTATCAGTTAGGTACACTGCAAAGTTTTTATGATCTGAAATTTGACTCCCTTTTTTAGAAGTAGACAGTAGAAAACATGCAAGTTGGCACAACTTGCACATTTTAATAAATCTAATGTGGAGCAATGTCTTTATGTTGATAGAATGTCTGCCTTTTTGATGTGTATTTAGCCAGTTTAACAGAATTAAGCTGGTAGAGAATATAAATTACCCAAGCTGGGTGAGACCAACAGTTGTTTTCATTAATGTGCTGTTTGGGTTTGTTTGTTTGTATTTTTGTTTTGCTATTTAAAATAATTGAAAGTGGTACCAACTTTAGGAAATGTTATATTAATATTTGTACATCCCACCAATTTCTTTAATTACCAGAGCCCATAAACTGTTGTTGTAATATTATACTGGTTTAACAGAGAGCAGGTGATCTGTTGCATCATGTTGCTACGAGTGCCTGCTGTTGTATATTTTAACACTAGTGTTGTAATATATAACTATATACGCTCATGCAAAAGTGATAAATAAATCCTAGTAGTGTTTCAGTTAGAATATTTCTAATTACCACAATGGACTCCCACTGAATTTAGCTGAACATTTCACACATATATATATATATATATATATATATATATATATATATATATATATATATATATATATATATATATATATATATATATATATATATATATATATATATATATAT
>JAVLVB010000890.1:6975577-6994264 GCA_032876305.1 Orestias chungarensis | reverse complement strand
ATACATTGGCATTATTTAATAAAAATTTTCAATGACTCATTGCACAAATGACACATTGAACACAGAGCCACGTGGACCCATGTATTAGATGTGGTCTGAGGATGTGGTAGCGAATCTCAACCCAATTGAAACATCCTCTGGACCAAAGCATGATGCCAGTAGACCCACTGGTGAGAGAGTGCCAGCTGTCCAGATGAGACTCAACCACCAACCACATCTGACCCACAAGTCTATGCTCAGAGCTGTCCAACTACAGTTAACTTTAGATATGTGGCTGAGGCTGTGCTGCGCCACACCCTCAATGACACCACACAGGATCAAACCCTCAGCAGCTTCCTCCAGTAATTACAACACGCACGGAAAGCTAAGGAACCCAAACACCCAATTTAGAAAGTAGTTGTTTTTTGTCCAGTATTAGTAAAAACCTGTTTAAACAATATAATGGAGCCATTCAAAAGAGATAGTATTCCTGCCATAAGAAATAACTTGTTTCATTATAATTACTAGCATATGATTCAAACAGATAATTGGTCTACATGATAAAACGAAGATGATAGATAACATTATAATAGATGATAAATTAAGTCTCACTCTTGGGTATGTTATATTATTAGAGTAAGATTAAAATATGAACCTGTTGTGAGCCAAAAATTACAACAGGCTGCATGTAGACATTACAAGCTTTAAGTTTGTTTTTTTACTAACAAAATAAAAATTGTGTTGGACCTTCAAAATAAAGTTCAGAGTTCACTTTTTCTCTTTCATGGGTTAGATTTTTATTTATTTTTTTTGTTTTTTTTCTGGTGGTAAGATAAGGATTTTCTTCAGTTAATTCCAAATTAAATATTTAAATAGAATAAATGTAAATCTAAATTCAAACAGATTGACATTTACTTTCATTCAACATGACTTTGGTTTCAATAGGAAATGAGTCTTGCATCTCTTTAAAAATATTTTAAAAAATATATATATCTATACCTTTATTAATAACCACTGTAAAAATATTGAATAGTATTACAGCAATCAAACTGGTTTTTGACTATTTACATTGGGTAAAAAGCCTCAAATTTTCGAACCCTCATTGCCATTACCCACAATTTTAGTTCATTTCAAAACATTAATGTAACTTTAAATAATTACTAAAAAAAATGTTTCTCAAATTAAAATAATAATACATAATACATTGAATAATTCATTTCTATCAGCATATAATATTCATGAGCTGATATGCAGGCTGTTTAATCTGTTCGACATAAGTATACAATTGTTTTCTGCGTCCTGCAAATAACCCCACAAATTCATTTAGTTTGCCTTAATCACAAAAACAAAGTTTTACCTAGACCCCCAATCAAGTGAATCCTCTAAAGCTCAAAAACCTAAACCGCAACTTTTCAGTCATACCAGCCACAAATCCCAAAGCCTAGACGCAAACTGAAAACACTTTCACCCACTAACGCCCCAGTCTCAACATTCTCAACATCATGTTGGGATGTAGGCTGAGATGAGACAGACGCCACCACCAAAATACATCTGTTCTAAATAAGCACTTGACATCTCGGAAATTATACACTTCCACATTTACCCGCTGCAGAAAAGCTGGAGGACAGTAAATATACAGAGCTTTTTAAAATGATGATTCAACAAAACCATCACGTCTAAAGACATATTTCTTATTGGGGCTTAATGGCAAGAATGTTAAGATTACAGTTTTTATACATAGGTATAAGACAGTCTAATGGTAAATGGATGGTGCTTGTATAGGGCTTTCTAGGTCTCACAACCCCCAACACTTTACTCATTCACCCATTCACACAGACACATTTACACACTACATGCATAAGGAAGATTTTGTTATACAGATATAGTTTATTGGCATCAGAGAGCACTATATACTAAGATTATATCTTGTTTGATCAAACAGTGTTATTTGAAGGAAAAACATAACAGTCAATGATCCCTCATTTTAACCAGGAAAGCCTTCTCACGTTAAAGTCAAAAATGTTTCATCATTTTGTATCCTGCCTTTTATCTTTAGATCCCCTTGACAATTATCACTTTGCCCTCCTTCAAAAGATCTATCTAAACAAATATTATGTGGTGCAACAGATAAAGCAGAAATGAAAAAGTAACCCAAAGACAGTAAGAAAACAAAGGGACACCCTGTTTTAGCGCTAAAATAATTTACTCCACCAGCATTCCTCACTAATGTCCTTGATCCATCTTTTTTTATTAATTAATTTCTATCCACTGCTGTCTCCCACTAAGCGTCTATATAAAAACTGGAACACATAATCCCTAAAGGGTTGTTTGTTTGTTTTTCCATGTAAAAACACAGTGAGGGAGAAGCTGCATCCCTTTTAACCCAATTTCGGGTCATAAAACTGGGCCAGATAAGCTCAAATATTGTTGTGTCTGAAACTCAATATTGTCAACCCCTCAAGCTGTTTGTCTAGGTGGTGTCTTCACATGAACTCTCACTAACCGAGGTCCGAGCACTGGACGACCCGGTACTGGCAGTGGCAGCCAAAGGGACAAGTGGGCACGTCGAAAGTCAGGATCTCCTCTGTGGTTGAACCTTCCTCCTGATCCCTCATCATCGCCATCATCCCGCCATTCTCCAAGCTGTCCAGGGCAAAGTCCCAAAAGCCCCTCTGTTCAAAGGGCAAGGCGCAGGAACTGGACAGCAGCTGGGCTGCACACAGCAGTAACAGAAGGGAGCAATATGGCAACATCTTAGATGAAAACACCTGGGAAAACATAGAGAAATGGGAGAGCAGTGTGAGACTTAGTGCATATTACTGCAGGTTCATGGAAAGCCTTTTATTTATAAAACCTTAATTGTTTCCTTATTACACTGCTCAGAAAAATTTGTGTCACTTTACAAGTTTTTACTTATGTTTTATTTTTTTATAGAAATGTGTGGAAATGTGTCTAATAACAATGAAGGTGCAAGATGATCGTGCTTAGAAATGTTTCAAGGGGGAAATGTTAAGTGTGTTGAAACAGGGGCAAGGAAGCTAAGTTTGAAATGTCAAGTTTGAAATGTTGAAGGTATTAAATGTGTCAATCAAGGTGAATATTTTCAGAAAAGTTTAAACTAACTAGTGTGAATCATCTAAAAAAAAAAAAAAATCTGTTGCGTTTTTGATCAGGTGCATATGAAAAGCTTAGTGGAAATATGCAGGTGCTAAATTTGATGCAAAATACAGACAGTGTCTCATTTTTAAATGTTTCTGACCCTCCCAACTTGGAAATCCGGCTACTTACGTGGAGTCAATGAAGTGGTCAAAGGATATTATGAAATGGTCTACTTATCCCTAATTACAAGGCCCCTACTGTTTATACCACACCTCACAGGCAGACTCAAGCTAGAAGCAAAAGAGGAGAAACACACTAATTCTCCCGATCCCGCTTGCCAGAAAATGACCAAGGCAGGGAGAATGTCTTCTACCACTGTCTACTGCCATCCAATGTTGTCAGGAGACTGAGTTGCTGTCTTGCTATCCAATAAGATAGCAAAGTATGCCTTACCTAAGATGATGGAACGGCTTATTCTTTCAAATCAGCCTTGCAACAATGCCTTCCATTCATTTGAGAGGAAAGGTCTGGATACTGTGAAACACAGTCTCCATGATGTCAGAGTTGTGTGCACACATGCATTTGCTACACACTAATTGAGGTCACTAGGATTTTCAGTATGTTTGTGTCTGTGTTTCTTGCGTGTCCCTGCAGGTGACGTGACTTAAGAGCAAGTCAACCTCCTTGTGCAGACTAAAAAGTAGTTCATGGAGGAAACAATTATTACCAGGCCAATTGATTTGGGGAGCAGGAACCGTGACCCTGAGGGCTGATCTGATCAAGTAAAACCGATTTTCACACGAGACACAGGGATGACCTTAAAGCCTCTAAGCTCTTTGTTAGTAATGCCAACTCATCTTCATACCTTGCGTGATATTTCTTTTGTTCTATAGACAGTCTTATTTGGTAATACTTAGCACAAAAACACAATTTTGGTGATGTTTATGAAATATGCTGCAATAATGATTATGATGCTCCGTTTATTATTTGGAACAATAGTGAACAATGGATGGATGACAAAGAGAAATTGGGCAAGAGGAATTTAGGTCATTTAATTCTAAACGTTTATGTGTTTTGTTTTTTTGTTGTATACCCTGCTTCAGTTTACCATCCCATTCTGAGCATGCTTTTGCTCAGTTCCCTGTATATACTATCCAAGGAAGTTTATCTGTTTTGTGTATGTCAGACTGTAGTTTGGAGCCATTTTCTTTTTTTTTTCTTTTTCTTTTTTTTTTGCAATCCTCTGCAACTAATGTGATTTTTTCTCTGTTCAAAGAAATTCTTGCTATTACTTGGGAGAATGCATTCAAGGTGGAATAAAACAAAGAACTTCGTGCAAGTTGTGAAACTGGCTCAGATGCATGAATAAACGACCCACTGCAGGCTACTCTTTGTAATAAAAATAGCTACCAAATTATACAGTTTTGTAGAAAAGAAAGAAAACACCACTGGCCTTGACTTAACCAGAAGAATGTAGCCCAAAGGGAGAGCATATAGAGTCGACATCGCATAATAACATTCAACATACATGACGCACAAAAGAGCCAGGTTACACACCAGACTTATTTATATACTGACATTTTTAGCAGCTTATTCTTTGCACTGTGACTGAAACTATGCATTGTAAATCTAGAAATGTGACACCAGTGCTCCAATTTGTGGGCCTGGTTTTGTATATCATTTCAAAGCTGCAGTAAAAGAGCTGACGAAGCGTCGGGTGTGATTGAGGGAAATTAACAGACTTGAACCAAGACAGTCTCTCATAATTACTTCTTATGTGTAGGGCTGCTTTAAATACAATATAACGAAAAGACTAAATAACAACCCACAATCAAGCTGCCCAAATAACCACTTTATCTTGCTCTAATGTTTGTGGGTATGAATTCTTCATCTCTTCCTTTCAGTTAAGCTGCAAAATGTCAAACATCCGGGATTGATGAAACAAACCAAAGGCAGAGATCTTAATTGTTGTTGCTTCAGCTTGCCTGACACCCAAAGTCCACAAGGGGCTTTCATGGATGCATGCAAGCGCCTTGCTTTAATGTGTTTGTGTGTGCATGTGTGGGTTTGTGTTTAGAGTGATGAGTTTAGAAACATAGAGTGGTCAGTAGTCTATATGCTGCACTACATGGCCAATGGCAAAGGTTAGCATTACATCATACTGTTTAAAGTTACCTTCTGAAACTTAAAAACACTTAACCGGAATTTAATTCCGACAAGGAACCTGCTAATTTCTTTCATGAATTTACTAGATTATTACCAAAGGTTACTCTACCTGAACTTTTAGGTTTATTTCGAAACTTTCCTGGTAATTGAATTGAGATTTTTTGGAGCGTGTTTCTTACTCTCCGAGAACCAGTCAAGTTCTTTTCAGGGATTTAAAGCTAATTTACCAGACACTTTCGAGAATGCAGAGGGAAATTTATTGGAATTAAGCCTGTTTATAATACAGCACACTTTTGAAAATTGTCTCATTCTAGCACGGCTTGGATCTATAAAGTACCCAGTACCTGCCACAAAAGCACCCAACCGGTTCTAAAACGTATACAGCATAGTAAATACCCTAATAGTTTCCAGGAAGTAAATTATTCCTTCTGGGAAAGTAACAATTAAATTTACTTCACAATACAGCCTTGTTCCAGAAACAACCCTAAAAATGGGATAACTAACAAATAATGCCAAATTAAAGTAATCAATAAGTTCCAAAAAAGCTCGAGGAAAATTAAAGGAAAGCTTCAGAAAGGGACCTAGAATTACAGAAAAGTTACTCATAAGATTCAAGATTGCAATTATACAGTTCCAAATCATTAAATACATTTTACACAGCAATTAATAAAAAAAGAATCAAGTAATTTCCAAAAGAAAATACCTAGCCAGCTCCTGAAATTACCTGAAATACCTGATAATTTTTGGAAACCTTTCAGGTAAACATATTTGTTAAGCTCGTAGCAAGTTCAGGAAAATATTCAATAATTTAACATACCTGCTAACTTATTATCTTTACATGCAAAATAAAAACAGCCTGTAATATTTAGGTCTACCTGGAACCACGTAATCGGACATTGAATCTGGTAATTGTTCTGCACAACATGACTATATTGGATGAATAAAGGATATGACGAAAGTTTCTGAAAGCAATGATGTGTCTGCTAATTGAAAGGTGCATATGTCTTTCTCCTCTCCCTTCAGCAAATTAACTGAAGCTCGTTGATGTCTCAGCATAGGTCTTTACAGTGAATAGAAACAGGAACCCGGTCTATTTACAAACAAATCTCAATGGTTTGGTGAAGATGCCAGAAGGAGAATTCAAGAATTCATGTATTAATTATTTTTTTGAAAGTACCTGGGATTAGCTTTATGTTTCAGTGATGTCATGGGCACTTCAAAAGATTTACATTCTTAAGACAGCTCTTTGCATACTTACAGTTATCTTTGTTTCCTTAGTTTAAACTCATTAAAAACTTCTCAAAGGGTAATAATATTTAAAAAAGCTTGTGAAATCAATTCTTAAGAATCCCATCTCTGTAATCTGTTCATCTCCTAACCACTTGTTGGCACTGCCAGAAACCCTCAAAGTTTCATGTGCCAAAAACCCCTAGACATAAAAGTTCTTGTTAAAACATATAATAGTCCTTTATTTTTTCCCTTCGCACAATGAAGGCTGTTTACAGACAAGTTAAGGTGAGCTGGCGGGGGGGGGGCTTACCAAGTGCCAGCTGGCACAAAATAGCTGCTGTATTGGCAGCCGCCACGTCAACACTGGTTGCTTCAACTGATCTCAGTGCTGACTGAGCATGTGGTTCACAAATAATCTACGATCTGACATTTAAACTCAACTTCCTTCAATTCATTGTGCCAAGCTTCCCTCTAAAGGAAACATGAACAAACACACAAGCAATCCCTAATTCGCGTCCTCCTCTGACATGAAGGCAGTTACTGCTAGGCGGGTCCGGTAAGCACACTCGGGTGGAGTTAACTGCACCAGCGACTGTAATTTGGTGACTTCTGTGCCTAAAAAAAGGAATTGCTTGGCAGCTTCTCTCTTGCCGCCAAGCTTGGATGTGGTGGCAAGCTGTTTGGCATTGCTGAGATGAGGACCAAGTAAAGCTTAGCAAAGAAAGACACAGAAAGAAGGACCAAATCTTACAGCAGCAGAGAAACAACTGACTTGAAGATTCATGTCTAAGAGCGCAGATGGATGTCACTAAAGGGATACAGAGTGTTTCAAGTCATAATTCTACAGAACAGATGCTCACTGAAATGAAAAATAAAATATAACAGACAACTATTTAAACCATAGCAATGTTTAAAGAAAAAAGGCTCAGGGACAAACACAGCTTCAGAAAGCAAAAAGGCTGGAAGTTGTACAGGGGTTGACCCACAGACAGGCTAATAAGCATGCAGGGAGGAAGGTCAGGAAACTCACATCACACCATCAATTTCCACTGCCTGACCAATATCATGCTGTGCCGTTTGGCCTTTTATAGTCTAAGAAATCAGTTTTAATTTTGGGCAACAATAAAGACACAGCCCACAAACAGACAAACTGCCTCCATGAGCAGTTTTTTCCAATTGGGATATGGTGATATGGTCAAAAAACACCACAACAAACCGACAATTAACTTTCAGCGCAGGATTGTCTTGTAGAATCACATTCATACTGTACCCAGAAAATCTGCCCTCATGACTTACTGGAATGGAAAGGTGTCTTAAAACAGGGATAGAAGTTAGAAAGTCGAAATACTGCTTCAGAAGAGATTAGAGTTATTTGCGCCATCTAGTGTTCATATAGAAAAATGTGCGTTTAATGTGCACCAAACACAGCAACAGGTTGAGAGGAATATCTTCTTTTCTTTTAATTTTATTTTCCAAAATAGTTTATATTTCAATAAATGTAGGCAATTTTTTGTAGTACAGCTGATTCACCTGATTGGTTTGAATGACAAAAGTAAATCATTGCCTATTTTTACCATTGACCAAAAAGAAAGAAATAACGGAAAAAAACTGAAAGTAAAGTGATAAAACATCAAAATGAATTAGCCAAGATATTTGCTTGATCCAAATCAAACTAAACTACTTCAGATGTAAAGTAACCAAATTTCTTACCTTTTTTGGAAGAAATAAGAAATAACTCCAAAATAATGGGATTAAGGAGTTTTTCCTCTCTTTTTGTTAGTTATTTTCTCTTTTAGACGATTCAAAGACAAGCTGCTAGATTTTCATCACATTCAGGCATAATTGCAGTATCTCCCTTTCACATCCAGCAGCAGCTCCTCTGCTAACCATCAGACCAGGAGGAATGACTGCGTGTCTGCAGAGGCCAGCCCAGAAACATCACAAGCCAGCCTCTTTTTTGGGAAGAGCTGGAAGCGAGATTGAGAAAATTATCTATCAGAACATGTAATTAAGTAGATTACCTGGATTAATTCATGAGTCATGACATTGAAATTACAAACATAATTTAACACTTTAAATGTCAATCACTTTTTGCTATTCATAAATACTTAGAAGACACTTATTATTGGATAAATTTAACCACAAAGTTCAAGTTTTGAGACTTAAACACTGTTTGAGCTGTCAGGTGCTCAACAGAGCAGCAGCCCACTTTTCTTTTGACTTTGTCCATCTCTGATCTAAACTGAAATATGGAAATTATCAATAAAATAAGATAATTAAAACCAAAATTATTTCTTTATAATAAGTATTACATGTCAACGATACAATTTTATGAAAGTGTTCTCCTCAGATGCAGTTTGACCTCATCACCATGGTGCCCTTTTTTTCCGAGAGTAACTTGTTCTTTTACAAAGAGGTGTTTTTTGCACATCTTTGTATAATGATTACTGCTGTTACACAACTGTCCTGCCAAAAGAGTTTCACAACAGAGTCCCAGGATGATCTTCAAGTGAGGATGTGGTAAAAAACATATCTTCTTTTTTTGGAATTGTTACTTTTTATATAACTTATGAGTTTTTTTTAATGTTTTCAGAGTCTCCTTTTTTTTGCTGAATATGGGGCTTTTTCTCCCAGACTCTCTGACTTCCTCTCTCTGCGTAGTCCCAGTACCCAGAGTAAGGCAGGGGAACAATTTCCAAGCCATTCCATATGGGAACTTTTCCGGCCTCATGTAAACACAGTGACGCAGACGTTTTTTTAGATATTTATTCATTCCCGTTGAATCAATGCTATTTGTATACAATAGTGTGAAATCAATATGTTCTTCATTACCATCAGAGTAAGGCATATATAAACATGTAGTTGCGTTTTTATCTGCAAATGAAGTATATGTATTTTTTTCTTTTTTTATAGATGTATGTAGAACAGATCATAGCCTTGCGGGGTTTAATTGAAGTGATCAAATGTCTGATAAACCCTTTTTGCAGGTTCCATTTTAAACTTCTTGTCTCTTTTGGGAGAGAATGTAGTTGTACTTTCTTTGTGCCGTCTGCATCCCACTGTGGTTCACTTGATTATGGTGTTGGTCTGTAGCTGGAGGGCTTGGCATTCAAATTAAACTCACTTTACCCTGTAACATTAAGCAGCTAACGTATCTTTAGAGATCAATGTACCCACTTGCTTTGCCTTGTGTTGTTGCTGCCATGTTGTGAGTATTTTCTATGTGGGGCAAAGAGAAGGAAGATTGAAAATTTGCAGTTATGATTAATGGTCTGTGCTGGGACTTGTTAAAAGCTAATAGCAGAGTGGCTTGAATACAGTTAAAACCAAATTTCTATATACTAGAAATATATTCATAATCTGTTTCTTTTCTGTATTACATTAAAATTAAGTGTTTAAGTATGTTAAGGATGCCAGATTTCTACTTTTCTGCCTCTCGGTTGATGACCACTGAAGACATAAACTAGCTTACATACATCACTTTAGCTTTCTACCTTTATTGCCAAATTTTTGAGTCTCATCCAACAAATTCCCTACAATAGTTTTGTCTCATTACTCCCAAAAGAACTTGCATATCTGGAATAGGCTTATAAACTGCCCTGCTTTTATCCACACCCTTTCAGTTCAAGCCATTCATTTTCTGTGGGTTTAAGATCAGGGCTTTATAATGGCCACTCTAAAGCATTTACTTTGTTGCCCCTTAAGCCACTTTGTAAATAATTTGATGATATGCTTTGGGCTGTTGCCCATTTGGAAGACTTGTTTGTTTTGAGCTTTATCTTCTCGGCAAACGCCTTTAGATATGGCTTTGATATATGAATAAGATATCATTTTCTGGTGATGCCATCTATTTTGCTCACACTGCAAAAAACCCACACAACATGCCACCCTCAAACTTCACAGTTAAATTGTTGCTCTCGGGCCTCCAAGTCCCACTCCTTTATTATCCGACGGTAACGTGGGTCATTATGGACAAGCATATTCTCCTGAAAATAATGTCCTTGACCATAAACTTGTTTTACAAACTGAATATTGCATTTTCTTATTGCTTTTGGAGAAATAGCCTCTTACTCACAGAGCTGTCTTACAGCCCATCCTAGTATATAACCTGTTTTACCATGTATATTGGGAAAGACTACTGACTAAGAAGAGTAAGTGCCTGCTTTTTTAATTCTGTGTTTATTTACCAACTAAATTGTACCTGTGGATCTCCTGTTTTGACAGAAACTCTCACCTGAAAGCCATTCAGGAAGTGAGAACTAGGTCAATTAAGGATCCATTGTCTAGGAAAGTGTTTCTGACCACTCCCCTCAGGCCTTGACGTAAAGACGTGTGTGTCTACCGAAGCGTGTACACCGAACAGGGCCACGGAACTATGTCGCGATGTGTCACCACCCTGTCTCTGTTATTTCTGGCACCCGGCGGTTCTACTTTCACAAACGGAAACGTAACCTCAGAAATCTCCGCTCACTAAACCACACATCGTCATCCAAAACCAATTCATTCTCTGTAGGTCTATGGAACTTTCAGTCAGCGGTGAACAAGGCAGACTTCATTTCTGCCTATGTGAACCTTCTCTTACTGGACATCCTTGCCCTCACAGAAACTTGGATCAAACCAGAAAACAGCGCAACACCGACTGCACTCTCCACCAACTACACATTCTCTCACACACCACGGCCTGACAAAAGATGAGGTGGTACGGGGCTACTGATATCCAACAAATGGAAATATACCCATTTCAGATCAGGAGCCTCGTACAACTCCTTTGAATACCTCGCCGCCCTGATGACAGCAACTGTAAAAATGTATGTGATTGTTGTATATCGTCCTCCGGATAAATTGGGTGACTTCCTAGAAGATCTAGACGCCCTGCTCTCCTCCATCCCTGAGCATGACTGTCCTCTGCTTGTGCCCACTGATCACCAAAACTGCAAGACCCATACAGTCACACTCATGGCTGACTGACTCCCTTAGATCGTTGCGCACAAACCTCAGAGCTGCTGAGAGAAGATGGCACAAATCAAAGTACCCATCTGATCTGGCACACTTCCAAATGCTGCTCTCATCCTTCTCCTCAAGCGTCACCACTGCAAAGAAGGAGTTCTATCAGGACAAGATCCACAGTGCTACAGGCACCCGGAAGCTATTTTCTACCTTCACGTCTCTGTTAAACCCACAACATCCTCCTCCTGCAACCAACCTCACGGCAGATTCCTTTGCTAACTTCTTCACCGACAAAGTGGCAGCAATCAGCAGTCAGTTCTCAGACCTGTCTACACAGACCACAGCTCACTCTTCCTCACTGGTCCTTCATCTGAGGGCCGCTGAACCACGGCTTCCTTTTCTTCATTTACCCCTCTCACAGAGGATGAGGTATCTCAGCTTCTGTCAAGCAGCCGCCCTACATCTTGCCCTCTGGATCCTATTCCCACCACACTCCTGCAAGCCATAGCTCCAACCGTTGTGACAGCAGCCACTCACGTGATCAATGGTTCACTATCTACTAGATCATTCCCCACCGCCTTCAAACAAGCCCAGGTAAGTCCCTTATTGAAAAAACCCTCCCTAGCGCCCCCAAGCAAGTGGAGAACTACAGACCGGTCTCCCTTCTCCCTTTCCTATCTAAAATCATCGAAAGAGCTGTCTCAATGCAGGTTACCTCCTTGATTCTAACCAATCAGGCTGTAAGAGTGGTCACTCCACGGAAACGGCACTCCTGTCAGTAAGGGAATCCTTAAAGAAGCCAAAGCGACAGGCCAATCATCAGTTGTCATCCTACTGGACCTCTCAGCTGCATTTGATACTGTAAACCACAGCATCCTACTTACCAAGCTGGCAGACATGGGCATTGAGGGCAGTGCACACTCCTGGTTTGAATCCTACCTCACCAGACAATCCTTCAAGGTGGCATGGCAAGGCCAAACATTGACGCGACACCACTTCACCACAGGGGTGCCCCAAGGCTCAGTGTTGGGCCCCCTCCTCTTTGCCATGTACACTACTTCGCTGGGCCCAATCATCCATTCGCATGGCTTCTCCTATCACTGCTATGCAGATGATACCGAGCTCTATCTGTCCTTTCCTCCAGATGACCTCTCGGTACCGATGCAAATCTCAGTCTGTCTTTCTGACGTGTCTTAATGGATGAAAGGTCACCTCTAACTTAACCTCTCGGAAACTGAACTGCTTGTCAACCCAGCCAAGGAAATTATTCACCACAACATCAGCATCAGGTTATACTCCCTATCTGTGGCACCCACTAAGGTTGCAAGAAATCTGGGCGTCATGATCGATGATCAGCTGACCTTTGCGGATCAGGTTGCCTCTGTCGCTCGATCGTATCGCTTCTCTCTATTCAACATCAGGAAGATTAGGCTATATCTAACTCAACATGCGACACAGCTCCTAGATCAGACCTTGGTCATTTCCCGCCTTGACTTCTGCAACGCCCTCCTAACAGGTCTTCCAGCCTGTGCTGTGCGACCGCTACAGATGATCCAGAATGCTGCAGCTCGCTTAGGTTTCAACCAGCCAAAGCGATCGCATGTCACACCCCTTTTCACTGAACTCCATTGGCTTCCCTTAGCTGCACGCATCAAATTCAAATAACTAATGCTGGCATACAGAGTGTTTGATGGATCACCTCGTTTTGTAAGTCGCTTTGGATAAAAGCGTCTGCTAAATGCATAAATGTAAATATAAATGTAAATATTGAGACTGTCTTTCCAGCTTGGGACAATGTCTTCACAAGTCATTTAGTGTTAGTTTGGGTGTTGACAAACAAGTTTCAGACCAAGACTAATTTTTTTTCCCCCAGCAGTTGTACTTTCAGGCATGTGTGTGTTGTACCTAAGATTTATTATGGTACAAAATTCCTTGTTATGCAGACTGTTTTTTCTGTATATTTTTCCTCCTATGTTGTCATACAAGGAAGCAGTCAGTATGAGGTGTTGCTTTACAATACATCCACAGACACCCAATTTCATTTTCATAAAGTACTGGAACTTCTTCTAAGAAATGAAATCTTATTATTCTGGTGTTTATCTCAACTGACCTAAACCAGAAAAAGATATCTAAAGCCAGAGGAAAAAAAATTTTTAAGCACTTTTAATTTAACATTATTTGGTTGGAACTGTTTTTAACTGTTTTACATCGGAATCCAGTGTTCAGTCTATAAACGATCCTCCTTTACCTTCTGGCAAAAAATATGTAATCATCCTCATCAGAGAGTGTTTTTTTTTGCTCTCTGTCCTCCATATGATCTGGTCCTTTTTTATTTTATCAGCTAGCACCCCCTTCAATACCATAAGAAACACAGGAAGCTGTTGTCTTGGAGCAGAACAGACAGTACCCTGGAGAAAAGAAGCCTGACACTGCTCTTTGGTCAACTACTTACAAATGGGATCTGGCTTTAGCCTGACTTGATGCAAAACATCTGTTGTGTGCACTTAGCAGCTAAGTAGTATGTCATATTTATTACAATGTGATGTGTCAAACATTTTAGAAACAAAAATCCCCACAATGACAAGCTGTTATGGGAGTATTAAAGTTTTTGCCCCAATGTCTCAAGCGACCAGATTTCCCAGAGAAAGTTTACTTCCAACAAAAAATATTGAGGAAAAGTAAAGTAGTAATCAAATCAAATCAAAAGTAAAATCAAATGTTCTGCTTCTTAGACAGTAGTGTGCCATTTACTAAATGACTGTACAATTACAGAGACTGGAGATTGCACCAAATGCACAAGACTACAGCAGAAGGCTAGCATGTGATTACATGCCCATGCAGAGAGGAAGAAGACTTAACGTGCATTTAGCTTCCTCATATAACATATTTAAAACATCCAGGGAGAGCATTGTTCAAACTGTCATCTGCCTCCTTCACTCATTTTTAACTTGTAACTCCAAACATCTGCAAAAGACCTATTGGTATTCCTTTAGAGCCCCAAAAACACTGCGATCTGCTGACACCCTTTAACTCGATTGTGGCATTGTGAAAGAACAATCTAGAGATCCTGACTGCACTTTCTGAACAGGATTTAACCACAAATCAGATTTTTATTTGTTACTTGCAGTGATATATGTGAAATGTGTGTTCCCTATCTTGGAAAAGATTTGTAGAATAAACAAAAGATTACCCTGGCAATGAGTTTGATTAACTCAATAATATTTTGATTTACTGCCTTTTTTGCCATAATTTGTGTGAATATTTATATATAGTGAGGAAAATTAGGCTAACCCAATCTAGATTACCAAATTACATATTTAGCTCACACTTACTCCAAAAATGTTTATTTCTTTTTAAACAGACATTAAAACGGTCTGTAGCAGGAAATAAGGAAAATCAGGCACAGGTGGTTTCCATCACTCTGTGGTAAATCAGCTCCGAATGAGACCTAACTTCCTGTTCTCTTTGCTTTCTTAGTTTTAAATCTTCTTCCTCATCTCCTGCTCATGTTTCACTGTGCTAAACCTGATATTTGTTAGTCTCATCATTTTTATGCTTCGGCTTCAGAAAATTTGTTGGGACAATGGCTGATTTTGTTTTTTTTTCAAACAGAATTCAGCTGTTCTTCAAGTTTTACCGGTTATCCAATTAGGTTATCTATTGATTATTATCCAAAGCTACCTTTAACCTAATAACTGGTTTTGCTGCTTATGTCATTATGACTTTGTTACAACTGACACTGAAGACAACAACAAAGTGCTGTAGTACTTGTACATAAAATACTTACACAGTCAACAATTATACACAGACACGTTAAATAAAGAATCTGAAAAAGGCTTCAGGAAATGAATATCTTTCGAGAAGATTATTGAAGTAAGAAAAAAAAAAAAAGCCTGACTGGATAGGGCAGATCATTTTACAAGGTAATTTTTTTTTCTTTTTCTTTTTGTTTGTTTCTTTGCTGAATGCTTTGAGTTTACCTGGAGATAGGAAACCTATATGATATCCAAATTTTTCCTTAAAGTGGGGCCTTTTAAGGTCACATTTTCTTTGGACACCCAAGCTTAGATTGCTTCAAGCTAAATCCGCATCCAAGCCACACCCTTAGCTGAATTGTATCTGATTAAAGACTCCTCTTGCAAGGACCTCAGAATTAGTCTACAAACATTTTAATCAGGCTAAGTCATAAAATCCCCAAAGCAGCCTATGGTTAAACACTTAGTCCCCCTGTGATTGTGAACAACTTTAAATTTAAGTTAATTTTATTGTCCAAACGAGTAAAAATCCAGTTACTGTGTGAGTTTTATGTTATCTTTATTGCATGCTAAAATTCTACAATATACTTTTCTAAAATGAATTTAATGACAAAGGTAATACTGTGGGTAATTGCAAATTTCCACATACTTTATCTGATACCTCAGTGACTACAAACATGAAACAATGATAGGAACTTATTGTCTATTTTTAATGGTTATGCACAGCAGAGCATGTGTATCAGTTCAAATGTGCTTGTCCTGCTGTGGATAGAGGACAAGTCCCTGTATGTCAATGACACAGGAGAAAGCCTTCGGAGGAATTGTCTTGTCTTCCAGTTGATTATATTCCAGGTGGACGGAAACCAACGTGGAGCCAGAATTACGAGGATGGCACACAGCCCACTGTCTCATCTGCCTGAAACCACAAAATGAGGATATTTGCACGATCTCTAGGTAACAATTATTTATGGAAAATATAAACTGCTGTTTTGCAGAAGAAAAAAAATAGTAAAAAGCATTTTTACCTGATCTGATTGTTTTCCAGTCTCAGCACCTCTAGGTACTTAAACTGCCTCACACATCTGGGAACATCTCGTAGCTTATTGTTGTCAAGTACGAGCTGGCGTAAGGAGCGGTAGGTACCAACGAAGGAATGCCTTTCCACACCTTCGTTGCTCAATTCATTGTGAGACAGATTAAGGGCCTGCAGGCCGCCACGCATGTGACGGAACGTAAAGGCAGGGATGTGACGTATGTTGTTGTGCTGCAGGAGCAGGTTATGCAGAAAGCGAGGCAGATTCATGGGGATGGAGGTGAGGCGGTTGTGGGACAGGTCCAAGTCTTTCAGGGATCTGAGGAGCAAACAATCAGGACAATGAATTAATAAATTAATGCATGGATGAATGAATTGAAGCAACATTGCTTTGTGCTTAATGTCATTCAACAAACAAGCATACTTATTGTACATGTTGTTCTTTTTGTACTATTTATTGCACAACTCTTTATTAGTTAATATAGAGGTATTGGTACTTTATATTTTACAAGTTTGTAGGTTGAACTTGATTATGGATGCCCAACAAGTCACTGCTGACCTCATTAGTTACATTTACTGGACACTTATGAGCACTGCAGGAGAGGCTGAAATGCAGAAGTATTAAATGATGCCAGGAGAGATAATAATTGCACTTTTTAATGGTAGGCTGTGCAAATTGATACAGCGTGCAATGAAAATAAAAAAATAATAGCATTAGGTTTCGTTTGCAGAAAACAGAATACATGTCTGCAGGAAGAGTGGGGGAATTCATGGTTCTGAGTCAAAGACGCAGAAGTGGGAGTTCAGTGTTTTTTGTTGCATGATCCCACACAGCTGTTATGAGTTTACTGCACAAATCACAGCAGGAGGCGGAATTCGTTTATGTTCTTCACCAAAATGAATGAACGAAGGTGGCCAACAAATGCCCATATAGTGAAGTGATCTAGGGTAAAGTTCTCATTAAGCTCTCATAGATTCTGCAATTCAGAGACTCATTAGTTTAATAAGTTGTAAAGACGTTTTTATTAATTGCCATCGTTTGAACTTAAAAACTCATTAGTTGCGTTCTCTGCTGCACTGTTGGTCGGGATCATTCCTTCACAAACCCAGTCATATATAAGTCTCTCACTGAAACTCAGCCTAAGCAGCGGTTCCTCCTCTTTCACCATAATTTTAAAAAGTGTGTTGGCTCCCTTGAGGAAAACTAGTGAATAATCTCTCCCTCAATTAAACCCACACCAAAAGGCTTTTTGTTTAACGTTCACTCTGCTTTCTTACATATCAATGTTGTATCCCACATATCACTCTCTTTTTTTGTCCCTGCACCAGTTCAGACCAGTTTTCCACTGCTGACATGTACTAGAAAACTGCGCCAGGAAGCACAGCGGTAGTCCGTAACAACTCAGAGCTCCACATGGTATTAATGAGCAGTGAGACACAGTTCTCTCTTCTCAGGAAGAACTGTGGAACCCTCCACCGTCCTCAATCCCCACCGTCCACCCACAAGCATCTGCACACAAAAACACATGTGCACATTGAAACACAATACGAGCATGGGAGCATTATCTACATATGTGTCATTATCACACATGGCAGTTTCAGAAAGCTGGCGGCCAAACAGGGTAAAGGTAAGCCAGACAGAGTGGCTGAGCTGTGCCAGGTTAGGAATCAGACTTCCAAGTTTGGACTTGACAATACACAAATGGACCAACGATGGCAGTACATGACTTCAGCTATATTAAAGTTTTATATGCACCTAGAATATAATACCTCAAACTGATTTCTTGACTGTGTTTTGAACAATTTGTCAAATCTTTGTGAAACACCGTGAAACATAGTTGAATTCGAGTGGAGCTAAAGTTTAATTTGAGTGCTGTAGTTCCTCTTATTTGCTGTAAATGAACTTTGGGTATTTAGATTTTGACAATTTCAAAGGGAAGAAAGTTACAGTTAAAAATGTACATTAAACCTTTTACATGAACTGATGCATATTTAAATAAATCTCTCTCGCTTGAAGTCGGTGTGGTTTCATCGAAGCCGGGGTGTGCAGTGTGCAATGATGTGTGCAGTTCAGCTTGTGTTGCTGTTTATATAAGCTCATTATGAAACCAATTTGTGCAGGGCCAAAGAAAAAGAAAAAAAAGTTTGGGACAAGCTTTTTTGGGCAGAGACTCGAAACAGCACTGCACAAACACACATGTTGTGCTTCTCTATCCTTGTAGGGACTTTCTATTGATTTCTATTAATTTTTCATTAATTTCTATAGCCTATCTCGTAACCTAAACATTTTCTGTGCATGCCTATCCCTAAATCTAACCCTAACTAAATTCACACAAAACAGCCTTTGGTCCCCAAAAGGAAAGATTGTTACCAACAAAGACAGTATTTATTAAAATGTTGCAAGTATATGCCCACATTATACACACACACACACACACACGCACGCACACACACACACACACACACACACACACACAC
>JAVLVB010000890.1:6950679-6975477 GCA_032876305.1 Orestias chungarensis | reverse complement strand
TTCTTTATGCACAAAAGTTAATAAAAAAACCTTGTTTGTAAGCTGTGTAAGAGGTTTTAAAACTGTGTTTGATAAATTCCCACTAAAATTTCCTTATCCATGGAAATATGCCATATTTATAGGAGCACAGGTTTATATAACACCAATTGGTGACAGTAGTGCGAAGTTATGAGTCAGATTTGTTGGCTGAAAAAAGTGATGTGAGCACAGATATGTGTTTCCTGACGTGTTGATCGAAAACCAGCCTGAGTTAAGCAGGAAGGTTGGTATGAACGCTTTTTCTACGGCTGGTAGATGAGGATGGTTGTTTATGTCGCCGCTTGAGGCTGATACTGTAGCAGAATTAATGCTAAGCCGCTGCACAATGACTTACATAACACGGCTACCTGATAAACACATTTAAAAGGTCACAGAGATGTTAACACATCTGGAAAGGGGTCCATTTGTCCAATTTGAATAAAAATATTAGTGCAAATAATTATTTGTAAATAAAAGTTTGAATTGAGGTAATCTAAACAAAGCTACACGCTTAGGAAAAGTTTCAATACTGCATAAAACATATTACTGAGAACATTTTCTTTCTTATTAGAACTTGTACTGTCCCTTTACTTAACTGTGTACAATAAAAAATAATATTTACAAATGTTTAAAGTGTTGTGTCATTATTTGCTTGATAATTATATTGTTATTATGCAGTAAAGAAGATAATTAATTAAAACAAAGCCTCTAAGAAGCTGCCAGTTGTCCTGGACTTGGAGATTTCTGCAAGTTTAGATCAGGGTCATGTCATGCAACGCTCAAACAAAATCTAAAAACCATTAAAGTCCACACTTGTAAATGTTATGGTTTAAAAAGGCAGCGATATTGTGGGTTTTGTCTATCAAAGTGCGTAGCAGCACAGGATGAGACTGTACAACTGCATGTGAAAAGAGAAGAAATCCATGAACCGTGAAATACTGACCTTAAACTGAAAAAAACAAAAATGTAAATATTTGGCCATCATGTAGCGCCCTGTTGCTGAGAAGCAATTATAAGATATCAGTGCAAACAGATGTGATAATATGGCCTAATTTTGTCCTCAGTAACCAATCTTTCTTCGTACTGGTTCAGTCTGAAGTAAAAAAAAAAGGCTGTTTTGTGAAACCTTAAAATTATGCTAAAACTTGGGAATAGAATGGTAAAAAAAAAAACTGAAAGGAAATCCAAATGTTGCAATAGCTTTGAAAATATCTTAAGTTCATACTACCTCTCATTAGTCTCTTTAGTGACTGCCCCAGTACAAATTTCAATGTTACCCGAAGTGAATTTCTAAATAGTTGGTCATTCCTTTCTAATGTCTCCTTAACTGGCAGTAAGTGAGTCCAGAAATTTGGACCAAAATTTGACAATCCATCAAGAAAATATATTCAGAGAGGACAGATGAACCTTTCAACATTCCAATAATCTGTGCAAGAACTGACATTCCACGTGATCATTTCAAGTTTGATCAATAGCTGTCGTTTCCAAGGTTAGAAATGATTTAATACGGGACTTGTTTCCTGTTAGTCAAGTCTGAATTTTTGTGTTTACATGGAGGCAAAAAAAATAAAATCTTTGTCTGAATACTAAACAAATGATCCCCAAATTAGTTTTATGACTGTAGGTAAATTCAGTCATCTTTTCATTGCAATTTTATCCTGACCATTTCCAGGTAAACAATAAACAGTACAAGTAGGGCAGACAATAACATAAATAGTAAAGCCCCCAGTCTGCCTGATACAGATCCCAGCTTTTCTTCCAGTCCCAAGCTCCCAGTATCTTCCGGTGTCCATTAGCTGGAACTCCAGCAGGAGGTATTAAACACATTGCTTGCATCACAGGGACCAGAGGCACTCCACTAACTATAACCAGCACACTGCATTCAAGTATTTACATTTAATTTTTTCTATGTCACTTTGTTTTGGACTGCACCAAAATGGAACCCCACAAGGAATGCATGCTTTGCAGATTCAGAATCATCTTCTCTAAACAAACTACTTGCAAGAGGAGATGAGGTTTGATAAAATATCCTACAATCGACTCCCAATGCGACGTTATAGAAAGCTTTTAAAACACAGCATCAGCTAAATTTTACTGCAAGTACCACTGGGACGGTTAATGCATTTATCAACAGTGAGGGCAAATATCATGCAATGCATATAGTATTACTAGTCTCTAAAACTTAAATTAAGGCCATTTTTATTTTTACCCCCTCTTGCACAGTTTAATATTTTGATAACAAAGATTTTAGTTTTTTATTTCTTTCCCCTCTCTACGTCTTCACTCTATACCTAACTTGCACAATGCTAATGCAACTGGCTCTCTTGCTATGTCTTCACTCTATACCTAACTTGCACAATGCTAATGCAACTGGCTCTCCTCCACTTTCTTTTACGTTCTCTATTCATCTGCTTTCCCTGAAGCTCCCATTGTGGTTCACAAGGATCCAAGGGAGAAAAGCAAAACCCACTGGAATTCACTAAATGTATACAGACAAACACACATTCAGGCACACAGTTGCCCTCCAGCTCCAAATCACACCCCAGCTATTTCTAAGTACACAAAGTCTGCCATGACTTGTGTTATATGCAAAAATGAAGCATAAGAGGAAGTGAGCAAAAGGTAAGAAAGAAAGAACTTGATGAACTAGGATTTGTGTAGCTCAAATCCTAGTCTCGCATAGTTATTATATTCTTGTATTTTATTACATTATTTAAAATTGCTATCAGGGTGTAAACTTGGACCGGGGGAATAGAATTTTGTCCCACCTCATGTACCACATGTGATGTGATGACAAATAAAGATTCCTTGATTCCTTGAACTTACAGGGGACAAAAATTACTAATGTGCGACAAAAAAAAAAAATAATTTAGCAAATGTGAAAAATGCCAGCCTATAGATAAGATCAACTATATTGGATTGTTAAGAAAACAAATTTTTGTCAATGAGGATGATGTTATTTTAGACTAATTTGCATTTAGAGAACTTGGTAAGGTTCCTGGAGAGCAGCTTGCCCTCTTGTGTCTTTATAAGGAAGTGCATAAAATATACCCACCTTAGACAGTTCCATGTGTTGCTACTGATGCTTTGATCGTGGATATAGTTTTGACTGAGGTTCAACAATTTAAGGTGAATGCAGTCCCTCGGCGCCTCAACAGCCACCTCTTCAATCAGGTTTCCACTCATTCTGAGGAACTATAAAAAGGCAAAGAAGGTTCAATGTTAAAAAAAGAGGATTATGGCAACTTTCAAGAACAAAGCAAAGAAATACATTTTTGGATTACGAATTACAGAAGACACTGAGAAACGTTCAAAACATTATAACCTTACCCTGCTCAACGTTTGCACTTGTTCTCAAACAAAACTCTTATTTCTTAATAGAACAACCAGCATGATACTGAGATTAAATTACAAATAAGAGAAGGATTTATTATAATTATTTATAATGAGGTTCTAGAAAGTAATGTGGTCTACTGCAATTTGATGGCCATACATTAAGTATTTTAATTTCTAGAAAACATGCATAGTTTTCTTATAATTTTATAATTATGCTGTACTTGGATTCTAAAATCACAATGAAATAATTAATGGTTTGTGGGCGTAACATAAAAAGATGTAATAAATAAATAAATAATAATAATGATGATAAATGTAGCAAATAAAAAGTTCATGCTGTGAGTTTTTTTCCCTGGCTTACAAAAGTCATTGGCTAACACATGCCACCTCAAACATGTCAGGGATTATACACATAAAATGCATGCATAAAAGCCCACCTGGAGAGATGAAGGAAGGCCTTCAGGGAGGGATCGGAAGCGGTTGTTGTCCAGCTGCAGGTCCAGAAGCTTCTGCATTGGTCGAAAAGCTCCAGGTGATACGGCAGCTTCGTAAAGAGTGTTCATCTTTAGCTCCAGCATCAATAGGTTTTTCAATCCTAAAAAGTTATAATAAATAAAGGTTTATCTCAATTCCTATTACTGTAGTATTTGTCTTTTTTTTGACAGACACCAGTTGTACCCTTGAAACAGTGATCCGTAAGAACAGTCAGTTTGTTCCTGTTAATCTTAAGTTCCTCTAGAGACGATGGCAGGACTGGAATCCTGGTGATCTGGTTGTCGTCCAGATTCAGTTTTCTCAGAAAGGTCAGGTTCTGCATGAAAAAAGAGATAAAATGGCCAGTGTGATAAAAATGACAAAATACATGTTTGCCCTAAACTCCATCATTTTCTTTTCCGGTTGGAGTTTAGAAAATAGCACCAAATTAAAGAATTGCTATTATGTGAATCTCTTCCATGTCATTTATGGTGTTTTATTTTTAGTTAAACCACTGTGGGAGGTTTCTCTGTGCTCTGGTGGTTTGTGTGAAGAGAAGCAAAGGACAGGATCATTTACAGTATCCTTCTAGCCAGTCCATCAACTCTCTGTCATTATGGTGAGGTGAGGAAACATTGGAGGAAAAAAAAAATCTCCTCCACTCCAAAAATAATTTTCTTTTGTTCCTCAGCTCACTGGCTTCAGTGTATTATTGGTGGAGAGTAATGATTCAACAGAACGCAGTGGGTGTTTCGCTGTGGTTGGAATCAGTGTATGGTCTGGAATCAGTCAATGGTTTTACTTTGAAAGCATCTGTTAATACAACTTTAGTTATCTTGACTCAGCCCATAAGCAGAGTGCAGATGTTAGGAAGAGGAACCTTTTTCTTGCAAAGAGTCTTATGCCTGGGAAAAATCGGATGAATAATCTCAGTATCCTGAAATCATTTATTTACTACAATAATGCAAATCAGAATGTGACAATCATACATTACATTGATTTAGTACACAAATATTGACCTATTCTAATGAGTATGGCTCAAAAAATACCACAATACAAATAAATAATATAATTATTTACAAAGGAAATACTACAAAGGAACAAAAAGAAAGAGATTTTAATAAAGAAATGTTTGAAATATTATGGGCATGTTTAAGGTAAAACAGCTTCATTTCCAACAGTGACTGACAAGCCAAAAGATGCGTTGCTTAAGAAACCTGCTATTCACAGGGTAATATATCCAAGTATGTGATGAAAAGCTAGGAGGAAAAAAAATGTGCAGTAAAAAAAAAAACGCCTACAAGCAACAGCAAAGCCATGCATGCGTTTGGTGGAAATTCACAAGGCGTGGACTGCAGCTGGAGTCAAAGACCATCACACGCCCAGGGATTGGGCTAAACCTTGTGTTAAGCTCTTCCCTAACAGGAAAAAAGGATGTTACGTGGAACAAAACATGAGTCAGTCAAAATAACGTTTAATTTAACTTATGATCAAGGTCCAAGACTAATAAATAGGAAGGTAAAGGCAAAATAATCCAAAATACTTGAGGTCAGGTAGAAAGTTTCTGCAGACTGTGATGGTTTGGGAAGCCGTGTCATCGGATGGTGTTGGTTCACTCCATTTTTCAATTCCAAAGTCAGTGCAGCCCTTTACCAGGAAACCTGAGAGCCTGTTATACTTCCCTCTGCTGACAGGCTTTATAGAAATTTAATTACCATGTTTTCACAGTGACTAATAGGCTTGCAAACTTGAAATGCAGAGTGGCTGAAAGCAGCTATTAAGAAAACTTGAACCGTAGGAATACAATAATTTAGGCAAGTGCACTTAGTCCTGGTTCACGTGTAAAGAAGCCGGTTTTATTAAACCATTCAAACTCACAAGCAGGAAGTGTTGGCTGAACGACTCGTCATCCAATTGATTCTGGCTGAGATCCAGCGTATCCAGGTTGGGGACCCCAAACAAACTTTGTGGTGTAATGGTTCTGATGTTGTTTTCTAGGAACACAAATCACGTGCAGTGCAATTAGAATTTCAAAGCTTTTTTTTTCTGTATTTAGGCATTGTTTCTGATTAAGAAAAACACTAAACAGCGATCGGTCAACAAACGTGTGAATCTTGGAAGGAAAACATTATTAATAAACTTTTAATTTCTATTCATGTATACCTACATTTTCTCCCTATTTCTTGCCACCTAAATTTTGCATACATTATTCCATTAACTAAGTCACATGATGTGTTGAACTCCTCCCAAAAGTATGAATACACTTCTAAACATGAATGTCATGGATTTTAGATGTCTTTTAACCGTTTGAAACAAAATACAGTTTAAATAATTTTGAGAAATAGGAATTGTGTGTAAATGTTCAAATCTATGGCCATAATGCAGGACACCCATACATCGTAACCAACATACTGTAAGATTAAACGTCACTTAGCAAGATGTAACATAACACACACTTTTTGTCTACCATTACATAGAGGGACATAGTCACAGTCACAGGCTGCAACCAAGTGAGTGTTAAGAAAGCCATAAACTGCTGCTCAATTTAAATTTCTAGTCTGGATGACCAAATTACAGTTTAGAGGAAGCTTTAATGATAAGAGGGGACGAAGATAGAGTTTTCTGGCTACAATAATAATAATAAGAAGTCACAGGGAGGCTTTTATACCTAGGGACGTGCTAACAACTGCCCAGCATGGTTGTGGTGACACATTGAAGAGCTGTTTCTGTTCTAGTGGAACTGGTGCATTGTGCAAAACTGCATACATGAAAGTCGGGTATTTACAACTACATGGAAACGTTTTTTTATATTACAGTCAAATGCTGAATTCATGCAAGGAGACCACCGCTTCCAATATCCAGATAAAAAACTTCACAGCTTTGTACAAAGCTACAAAAAGCCTTCCCTTACTAAGAAACGTTTATCTAAGTATTAGTGAAGTTGAATATATTCATTCAGGCCATTATGTATCATTTTGAATCTATGTGGATTAAGGGAAATTCACAACAAAGGAAAACCTTTACGCTTGGTTCCTGTTTTAAAATCCATTTAGGATGTATTTTGCCTCAACCGGTCCATTCCAGAAAAAAATAAAATAAAAATGTTCTGATAAGTAAACAAAACCCCAATATTTGCATGTCATTCATCCAAATGACAAGGGCATGTGCATTTTACACTAGAACTGCAAACAGGAAAATATATTTACAATAACCTTTATTATTTGCAAATAGATTTATTTTATAATGTTTTACATACTTTAATTACATTGCAGTCCTGTCATACACACCTCCCAAGTCAAGCTTCGTCACCTCCAGGTTCTCGAAAACGGGCACATGAGTTATCCCGACACCCCTGCAGATGATTTCTCTTTCTGCAATCTGGCATTTAGCGGGAGTGTCAGTACTGTTGGACTGTGTTTCTGTTTGATTAGTTGGAGGCTCCGTTGCATCTTCCTCTTCTTCTTCCTCCTGCTCTCCTTCCTCTTCCTCTTCCTCTTCCTCTCCCTCTTCTTCTTCCTCTCATGAAATGGGGGGGAAACGGTTTATTACATAATATACACTGAATAATGGCATCTACTGAAGCAGAATTGTTTAAATAAAATTAAACCTCTTCATCATCATCATCATCATCATCCTCATCACTGTCCTCCTCCTCTTCCTCCTCTTCCTCCTCTTCCTCTTCCTCCTCCTCCTCTTCTACTTGTGTTTTTCCATTATCCATCAGTCTTTTCTTTTCTACATGAAGATCTTTCAGTGTAGACATTAGAAGGCTTGTTTCCATTTCTCCCTTTGCGCTGTGTCTCCATCCTTTTAGGGGTTGTGATAATCCTGCCTTAAAAATAAACACAGGGAACCAATTACATAACTAATAACAAGAAGAAAAAGTAAAATATGAACTTCAAATTAGCTAAAATGATTCATAACAAATGTTAAAAGATGCTTACAATTCTATATGCAGCAGCCTCTACTGTGGCAGCGTGTCTTCTTCTTCCCCAGGCGCTTCTCCTCCCTCTGCTAACCTCTAACTCTTTAAGATCAGCTTCACTCTGGTCCATCTTTGTTCCTGATTCCAGCTGCAGGTGCTGTTCAGCATCTTTAAAATAAATTCCAACAGCCATTCAAACAAGGCTGAAGTCACATAAGGATTTTTCTCCTCCCTGTCTCACATTAATTTAGACTAAACTATTGTTGTTTTGAGTCAGGCAGGATTACCAAATAAATAAATAAAAAATAAAAATAAATATATATATATATATATGTATATATATATATATATATATGTATATTTTATGATTCTTTTTATAGTAATCTTTTCTAAATTCACATACATGTTTTATTGATATTTGCCAGATTACATTTTTTTATTACTTAAATACTACAAACTTCTCACAAGAGTTTTCAGGGACTTGTTCCTCCTGACAGAACTGGTGCAACTTATTTAGCTTAATAGGCAGTTTCTTGCACAATTCCAACTTTTCAGCTAAGTACAATTTTTTTTTATATGGATTCAATCAGAGCTTTGGGATGGGCATTCAAAATAATTGACTTTGTTGTCCCTCAAAACAGATTTCAACAAATTAAATGGCCTTGTTAGTTTTATCGTTCATTTGAAAATCCCATGTCCAGAGATGTCGCTTATATAATCCACAAACTAAAACCCAAAAAGCTGGTTGAAAATTCTTCAAACAGCTACAGTGAACTATAAACTCTGCATTTTCAGAGATCTGGTTATTGAAACCAACAATACAACAAAGATGCAAAGGTCCATCAAAGGCCACCTTATTTTAATGCCAGCATTGTTTTGAATTCTTAAATGATAGTCATAAAAATGAAGCAGTGTTTGAGATGTGAAAGCTACCTAAATGTTGTGGATGAACATCGTAGGTGCCATCTTCAACTGGCCTCCAAATATCTTTACACGAACATGGCTAAGTGTGTGAGTAAACGTCTTAATTTGAATAATTGTACAACAGAAATGATAATTGTAAATATAACTGACCAAAAGTAGGGAATGATAAGGCTGATTTATTGTCATGTGTCTTTTTAAACTGTTCAAGTGTATATAATTACCTGCATGAAGAAACAAACTTAGATACTAACTCTAAATCTGCTTGAGTATTAAAAAAAATAGACAGAAACATTTCATAGTCTTACCAGTGAAAGGCTGATCCAAAAACTTACCCCCTGAATCAGTGCCTGGTTGTCCCTCAGAGTTTATATCCAGGATTGCATTTAGATCATGCGATGAGTCTTGGCTTTCCCCGGAATAAATTGTACAACTCACACAAATGATCACAATCCATATCCACAGACCTTGCATGATTAGATTTTTGGGTGTTTATTGTTCAATTTAAGTCCCAAGTTTTAGAAGTTAAGATCTGGGGCAATAAGAAATCAGAAAAAAAGAAAAAGTATAATCTTCAAGTCAAGCAGATCCTATCCCTGAAAAACCTTGTGCATGCAAATACAAGTTCATTTCGTGGATGAGGAGAGAGAAAGACTGCAGAAGGAAAATCTAGGAGGTGGACAGGTTGAAAAAATAAACTCTCACCATGCTAATATAGGCCCTCCATCATTATACCATAAAGTACAGACACGCCTCGATCCTGCTTGTCTCCTCTTTCTCAAAAACCGCCTGCAGGCTCTGAGAAAAAAAGAAGTGCCTTTCATCTAAATTATACTATATAAAACCAAATATAGAAAATAAATAAATAAATAAATAAAACAGAATGAACATTTTTTTCTCAAACACTTTTAATCTATGTTCTCAGATTTAGATGATGGTGAGGACAGTGTGCACACACTTGGACATTATCCAGCAGGGAACAGAGTAGATAGACAGTTCAAGTCAGAGACAAGCGTGTTTTGCCAGGCTTCACTAGCATCCACATACTAAAACAAACATGAACTCTGACAAGTGAACAATACGGGGATCTTTAAATTCTCCGCTTGCATAGCTGCTCATGAACTGTGGAGGGTGAGCATCATCACACTTGAACTTTGCCCTCAGTGTAGCTCCAAGTGGAGCCAAGTGAGAAATTTCACAGTGGGGTGAAACATGCTGATCAACTTTTTTTTTTTTTTTAATTAAGATGAGCATTAAAATCTCTCCAGAGGTGTTGAAGGTTTCCAGTTGAGAATGTATGTATATGATAAGAAATAAATCAGGAGATTTATAGAATAATTTGCATTCACTGAAAGCACGATCGTTTTCACACTTTAGATACAGATGTTAGGACAGAGGCGACAGACACGGTCCAAATGGCAGCCGGGACGACTTCCCACTAAACACTGAAACGCTCGGGTAACGCAGGGTAAACAGTGAAGTGTCCACAGATGATTCGTTTCAGCCCTTTGACAGGAACATGCAGTTATCAACACCCTTCCATAACCTCAGTCTGACAAGCTTAAGAAATGCTGCATAGCCACGATTTTTCTTCCACTAAGTGAAAAGTTAACTTTATTTATATGAGTTTTGTAAAATCGAGAACTTTAAGAGTCGAACCATAGTGAGGTAATACACACCTACAGCTGCTTTAACACGAGGTTATTCATCTAAAAAAAACTCATTGGAAACGTATTGAGAACTTAGCAAAAACCTCCATGAATTAAAAAAACAAATAAAATAAAACAAATAAAAAATAAAAGGCAACAATCTTGTAACTCATTAGTGGCACAGGGTAATTTTTTTAACTTGGTTATACAACAGCCAAGCATTTTACTTTTTAGTCTGCGGGTATGTTTACGTTTTATCAGAGCTGCTTTGCTCCAGGCATTTGTATTCGTTCCTATCAGCTCGCAAGGCGTATTACTCCCATGATGCATCAACTCCTCTTCCTCCAGTTTCAGACACTAACCGAGTGTATTATCCCTCAGGAGCATCTTCCTGATGTAATCCTTGAACTTGGAACTTTCATCTCTGACAACGGCCTCGATCCCCACCAGAGCTCAGCCTCATGAATGCATCTTTGTGAATAACTTTCACTATATTGGACAAAGTTTACCCAGATCATTTTCTTCCTTTTAAGATTTTATTAATCGTAGGTTGTCTTTTTATGTGGACAGCCTGACCTTTGGTTTACCTTTAAAATTAAAAAAAGGTGTTTAATCCTTGACAAAAACTTTAACAAGCACAAATTTTGCAAAACCATTTGGCACCATTTTAGTTTAGGTGAAATGGTTGAACTGAATTAGAAACAATACAGAGAAGCGGTTTCTAAATTCCTTCCGAGAACTGGCTCCAAAACGCTTATCACTCGTATTTGAGTTCTCATAAGTCTTGCATCATACTGTAAATGGGCAGATGAACAATCCATTTAAACCCTTACACGACGTTAAACTCGTCATATTGTTGCTCGAGGCGATACTTCAGCACATTGTAGCTGGAATATAACATATGTAAATTAAGACATTGGGTCATAGTGATTGCTACAAAGGAATATGGAACTGACTCGTTACTCAATATGCCCATATCATGTTTTATGTTTTAGAATCTGAACAAAATGACAGCCTGTTAAAATGTCCGGAGTCTGAAGACTCAAAGCAGCAGATTCATGTTTTCTAAAGGTTTAAAAAAGGTCCTCAATCATCAACACTGACAACTACAAAGTCAAGCGTTCTTCTTAATGGTTTGTGTTTTATTAGAAACTAAAAAGGAGGGGGAAAAAAAGCAGAGTAAACAAGTAT
The DNA here is from genome assembly GCA_032876305.1 of Orestias chungarensis. Lineage (NCBI taxonomy): Eukaryota > Metazoa > Chordata > Actinopteri > Cyprinodontiformes > Cyprinodontidae > Orestias > Orestias chungarensis. Next base: position 6,963,963 of record JAVLVB010000890.1, on the reverse strand, counting down.
AGTGATGTCGAGCCATGAACGTTTAATTCAGCAGATCACAGCTTTAACAGGTGAAACCGAAAACCTTTAAACATTTGTTACATCTGTGGGATCAGGAAACGTGGTGGAAAGTCTTCATGGGGTAACGGAAACCTCTCAGCTTAGCAAAAGCACAAAAGTGATCAAGTACCTTACAAGAACAGTATTAGAGCAATAGCAGAGAAAAACCTAAGAGATCAGAAAAGACTAAAATAGGGGACATGATGGGGGAAAAAAAAAATGCATTTGCCTCAGGTAAATGACCGTAAAAAGTTTTACCGTCAAATTTTACATTAGTTTTCAGCTTCAACAGGGCCCTGGCAGCAGAAAGGACTGGTAAAAGTGAACAAAGATAAGAGGCTGTTTGCTAAGCACGCTGCACTCTGGTCTGTTGTAACACAAGGTTAGTGAACTGCCTTTTATAAGCCACAAGATGGCAGTAGAGGGATTAACTGGTGTGGAGACAGGAGATAGATGTGGGCAAGTCGTGATGAAAGCTCAGACAGTGGAGTCCTTAGTTTGCAAAGGTTTGGCGGACAGCACTAGCGATGTGCTTAGCGCTGATTCCAAACACATCCAGGAGCTCTTGTGGTTTTCCACTGCGGGGAACACCAGACACCGCCAGCCGGGTAACGATGATGCCGGGCTCGCCACCCACGGCAGACAGCACCGCTTCACCGAGACCACCTGGACGATAAAAATACCCTGGTGTAAACACGAATCTAAACGAACTTCACAGATTTAATAAGAAAGTGAGAACAGCTTGGTTGAACAGTCCAAACAATGACTGGATATTCTTTAAAAAAAAGATTTTATTTTAAAGCCAATTAAGTCCCATTATTCACTTTTAAAGAAAAAAAAGATTCACTTTATTATTAAACATAGAAAAATTTGATTTTCTCATAACTACAATTTTAAAAATGAAAACAAACTTCAACCGAACATCTCTAGGTCCAGAAAGCTTTAACGCATCAGAACTAGAAGCAAAGCCTACCCTCCTTGTAGTGGTCCTCCACGGTGATGATGTGCCCCCCTGTGGCTCTAGCACAGGACAAAATGGTGGCGGCATCCAAGGGCTTGATGGTGAAGGGGTCAATTACACAAATGTTTTTTCCTACAAGTTAAAAAATAAAATAAATAAAAACATTAAAATGTTCTTTGCAAGGTTTGTTTTTGCATCAACCAGAAAAACATTGGTGTACCTTCATTTTTAAGAGTATCATAAGCAGTCAGTGCTTCATGGAGAGTGACCCCAGCTCCAATCACAGTCACCATGTCGCTGTCGGACTGGCGCACCACCTGGGGGACATTCAATCAATATTAACAAACATCAAGTAACGGGGACAGTTGTGATATTCTGCCCCGTTTTTCTTTTTATACTAATAAATCACCAGTATTAATTACCTTGGCTACACCAACTTCAAACTTCTCATCAGGCGAGTAGATCACAGCAGTGGCTGGTCTGCTGGTACGAATGAAGCAGATTCCCTGCGTGGAGAAAGCGGCGTGTGAACACACGGACTTTGTGATGACCGTTTACTGGACAGCCATAAGCTGAGGCTCTGACCTTTGTGTTGGCAGACAGTTCAACAGCCCTCTCTGTCGACACGGCGTCACTGGGATAAAACACTGTGCATGTTGGAATGGCGCGAAACATGGCGAGGTCCTCGAGGGCCATCTGGGATGGACCGTCCTCACCTGGACGTGTACAGAGTTCTCCCGTTTAATCAGAGATTATACTTGCGGTGTAATGCGATATGTTTTAACAATATTTGGTTCACCCCCTTAGGTGCAGCAAAATTTGGTTTTAAATATGAATACATGCAGAACATTTGTGTACAGAAGCTAAGTGACTTAAGCCATGACTAAGATCTGCTATCCAAGACCATCAAGGTTATTTATTTAACCCCAATAATGGAGAAATAAGGTACATGGTCGGAAAGCTGGAGCATTTTGACAAATGGATGATCATACTGAAAATTAGGAAAGTGTAATTTTGCTACCAGAGAAACAAGTGTATAAATATGGAAAAGTACTTGAAATAAGTTGAAGAGTCAGTTCAAACCAGTCTTGTACAAACTGGGGGGTTTGTGTACCGTTACACCCCTAATAAAGAAACTATGGATATTTTGGATATTTGGGTGGAATGACAAATTATTTTATACCATGTGTGTTAATCTAATAAATTCTGCAAATCTGATTAACGCACATGTAAATGTCAATTTTACTTTTCAATTATGTCCTACAGTTGACTTTTTTTAATCGATTTCTTTTCAAATTTGTGTTTTTGTCTATTAATGTTTTGTTTAGAATTGTCTTCCAGTTTCTTCATTATTAATTTATCAATTCATTCATATTTGTGAGAGAATGTGCCAGAAATTACTTTTTTAGCTACAACCTTACCAATGGAGACGCCACAGTGAGATCCCACTAGGTTGACGTTTGACTGGGAGATGGCCCCCATACGAATCTGATCGTAGGCTCTAGAGAAGAAGGCAGCGAATGTGCTGGCAAACGCTACCGTGCGGTCACGGGTGGCACAGCCGATGGCCACTCCAACCTGTAATTATGAGCAAATAGGGGCTCTGTAAGCGGCTCTAAAAGCCAACTGATGAGATTAACCGATGCAAACATCGAAGGCTGAAAGGAAACCTGGCCACTAGTGACCAAAAGAAGCTGGGATTATCAGGGGGAAGCATGAACAGTAACAGATTACATCCTATGGAAGAGCAGGAAAGAATATCAAGAAGTGTGCGTTTACTTCACCATGTTTTGTTCAGCGATGAAACACTCGATGTAGCGATCAGGGTGAGCCTTCTTGAATAACTCTGAGAAAGTGGAGTTTTTTGTGTCTCCATCCAGGGCCACCACCCGCTTGCTTCCCTGACCCAGTCTGGCCAGCGCTACACCATAGGCTTGCCTCGTTGCCATCTAAAGAGAAGGTAAACCAAAACCTATTAAGTCATTGACGCATACAAAAGTTAAAAGAAATTTAAGCAAGAAAGAATTAAGGAACCAAGTTTAAATCAATATGAAGTATTCCCTCATTTATGCATTTATGTCCAGATTACTGTAGAAAAAAAAGTGTAAAGTTTCACCTTGTCTCCCTTCTTGTAACCTGGGGGTGTGGGTAGAGAGATGGGGCTAAGGTCAGCTTGAGCTGCATCATCATTGGGCAGCTCTGGGCAGACAGTTTTGTTGGGCACCAGGATCTGAGACTGCAAGTCCTTCAGCAGGTCATCTACCTTATCCTTAGGGATGGGCTTCCCATGCCAGTTCTCAAGATCCTCAATGTCTGCAGAGCAGAGGGTAAAAGGTTTTTAGTAAGAAAATAAAGGATTGTGAGGGGGAGATAAACGAGAATGAGGATTTATTTTGTTCATACTTTTGAGTCCTTTTCCTTTGAGGGTCCTTGCAACGATACAAGTGGGTTTGTCCTTAACCTGCTTAGCCTGCCAGAAAGCTTTGCACAGCTCCTCCACATCATGTCCATCCACAACATACGTGTTCCACCTACATTATTAAAACATACAACTTTTAATAAAAAAAATGTATACCTTAGTAATAATAAGAAAAAAAAAAACAATCATGCAAAAATGAGCTAAAAGCTAACCAAATACTTCTTGACAAATTTAAAGCAAAGGTTCTTCATATACACCCTCATATTTGACCCAATGGGGTAAAAAGTGACACTTTATTCTGTTCATTACTGACCCGAAGGCTTCACAGCGTTTGCGGTAAGTCTCCATGTCGTGCTGCAGGGGTGCAGGCTCACTCTGACCAAGACGGTTGATGTCCAGGATAGCCACCAGGTTGTTCAGCTTGTAGTAGGAGGCAAAGGCCATGGCCTCCCACACGGAGCCTTCCGAACACTCACCATCACCGAGCATGCAATACACACGGTAACTAAAATGAATAAGAGGAAATATAATACTTTTAATAAATTTAAAAAAAAAGGAGATAAGACTATCACTGAGATCAATTTAAATAGTCCAAGAAGATCAAAACAGTCCTGAATTATTGTTCATTATATTCAAAAAATAAATAAATAGTTAAGCAAAGACAAACGATCTCATCATTACATGTAATTCCCATTTTCCTGAAAAGGATCTCATAAATATTAACAAACCTCAAGATTAACTAGTTCATAATGTCTTAAGACTTTGATTAAAATAAAATGTTTTTTGTTAATAATGTCAGAACATTGGTAAGTTTAAGGTAGTTAGTCAGGCTATCTGCTCCAGAATCCACCCTGTGTACTTTGCTTCCTAACAGACATGCTACTGGTAGTTTTTAAAACTTTTAAAACAGAAACCCACAGAACAGTCAAATATTTCAAAATAAGAGCAAATAAGTCTATCTGTACTCCCTTACGAGAGGAAGCGAGGCCTGTTGAGTCAACGCAAGGAAAACTACCTTTCCACGGCACAGAGCAAAACAGAATCTTATTACATCATGTTGTTCAGTTTCATTAGCATATCATCTCAGGAGTTCCCAATGTCTTCCATATTGCTCAAAAGTATTTGTCATCCTGAGTTGGTGAACAGAGATGATTTATAAGTGCTACATATCAGACCAGACAGCAGTTTTGAATGGGAATCTTAATTTATTTATTTTCTAATAAATGTTGACGCTAAACCGTGTAGTCTTAATACATTTAGGTTTAATCTTCAGAAAGGTAAGAGATCGGAAACCAAAAGGGAAAAAAAAAATACCTGCAGACCTTAGAGCTCTTGGCTTTTAACAACTTACTGATCAACAATACACTTTGTTAAGCAATGCTGAGATGACACGAAAAGGCCAACATTAACCATGTAATAGGCAGGATTTAACTCCACAGAAAAGGCTCCAATGGAGAAATCAATTAAATGTTAGCATTGAATTTGAAATCTTAATGAAACCATCCCTGATTGGAGCCAGCTATGATTATATTCATTTTAAATCATTTGTGTTGCTGAGTGTTTCTGAATTAAAATCGTTCCAACTGACCTGGCTTTGTCAAAATGTTTGCCAGTATAGGCCATCCCACAAGCAGCCCCAAGTCCTTGGCCAAGAGATCCAGTGGCCACATCAACAAATGCTAATTTCTGTGACACAAAAAAGAAACATTAAACAGACAGAAAAGGTTACATTATATTTTCCCCATCAGTTTCTATTAAAAACGGACATCAAGTCAATTGAATGAACTTACTGGTGTGGGATGCCCCTCCAGGTCAGAGTCAAACTTACGCAGGTTGAGCAGATCAGATTCCTTCACGAAACCTGCTTCCGCCCAGGCAGCATACAGGATAGGTGCAGCATGACCCTAAAAGGAGGTATGATTACAAACTAACTACATTAAATAAAACAACTTTTAGGCTAGACGTTGAATCAAGCACAGACCTTTGAGAGCACAAAGCGGTCGTTGCACTGGTTACGAGGATCATCTGCTTTGTAGCGCATGGCGTGGAAGAAGAGCACAGACATGAGCTCAGCTGCACTGCAACATGATGTGGGGTGGCTTAGGAACAAGAAAGTCAGAAGGAGTCGGTTAGGCACAGCTGAAAGTACAAATACAAGATTAGTATACAAGATAATCATGCCAGTGCATGCATCTGTTAAATTCAGACTTCAAGTTTAGATTGAAAAAGTCAAACCAAACATTGATCTTTAAAATGCACAGTTAATAGTGACAGAAAAAATAAATTGCTGTGCACTAAGAGAGCATGACTGCATCACAAAGATTTATACAACAGTAGCTATGACAAATAATGCGTTTGAAGAAGACCTCTTAAGATTAGAACAGTCACCCACAATCAATAACTTGTTAATTTTTAAACTCAACCACCTCAGGTTACCAGCAAAGGCAGTCGGGTTGGGAATTATATTCATATAGAAATTGTTAGTGGCCAATGCCGGGGTTGGGTTTACAGTAACAACACTTCTACAAACCCAGAGTTGCCCAACAGATTTGATCTTCCCTTTGCAGTTAAGTCAAAACTGGTACCGTTTCAAACATGCTGGGAACTTGTACAAATCCAATGCAAACACACGGCACTCAGTTTTACATTTTATATTAAAAAAAAATATTTAAAAAAAAAAGCAAAATCTGGTTGAGCATTTACCACTTGTCCACTTGTTGAGACAGAGCCTGCTGAAAATAAAGCAATGCAAATTCAGAAGACAACAAGAGGGTGCACGGTTCTGTACTATTCATTAGGATGAGGAAACAGTTGTAGAAAAGTGAAGGCAAAAGCTTGGTTGGGAACAAGTTGTGTGAGCTCAATTTCAGAAAGCCGATACATTTACTCATTTCCTTCTGTGAAAGCATAAGGAAGAAGCCTTAACAGGCTCAACGAATGTCCTTTACCAGGCCAAATAAGAACCGAGAACAATTAAATGATGCAATTTGTAAAAGGGTGCAGTGCAAATGTAATCCAAGAGTGAATTATTCCCACGCAAGGAACAACAATGGTTGCTGCCAAGTGCTTCATATAATATAAAAACGGTTCATATGCAAGCATTTCCACCAGGATTCTTCCCAGGTAATGATTTGGCTATAAGCAAAGAAGAATATGGTTCAACCCACCCTGCTCTCCCCTAACATAATAAGAATACAGTCGACACAATTGTGCATGTAACAGATTCAATTAGAGTGAACAGAGAAGGAGCAAAGGGCAGCTACACCGTCTGATAAAGCTGCACCTTTTACAAGTTTACATGCTTTGACTTGCATCAGTCAATAGGACCGTTTTATTGTGCAAACTGAAGAAACAACAGATTTTCATCATGCAAGCGCTCCTGTGTTGTAAAACAAGTTTAGACCGTCAAATTTGTGCATTTAAAAATAATAATAACAACAAACAAAAAATTACCACAGGAAATACATACGTACACAGGAAAAAAAAACACAAAAAGTAATTAAGTTTTCAACCTTTGATTTGTTTATTCCTTTTAAAAAAACTGAAATAATACCATTCATTTCAGTGCAAGAATCTATATTTCCAACCATTTACTATCCAAAAGTACTTACCAATTCTTTAAAATGAGATTTGATACACTTAAGAGCAAAAAAAAAGAAAATGCTTTGTTATTGTTTAAAAGAAACCTCATGACTTAGATGATGAACAATCCACATTTTCCTACAAAGCACATGTTTTCCTAAACCATCCCAATGCTCTCCCCCAACGTCACTAAGATAAATATATGCTATGGTTATAAATGGGTAATAGCTGTCCATTAAAGAGAACTGATGTGACCATGCAAATCACGGGTTAACTGAATGGCAGTGTCTGCGGAATATGCAATATTATACAGCAGAATGGATATATGTGGACTTGTTTCTGATTTAAAATAATAGTAAAAGGATACAAGTCTGCTGCAAGTGCACAGTTACTCACATTAGGTAGTAACTGAGAATAAAGGAAGAACTTAATTTAAATAACGTATAAATTAAGATGGGAATAATTAATTAAAGCGGTATAATAAGTTAAATTAGTGCATGTGACAACGCTGGAGAAAGCAGCATTTTTATTTAAAATGATAAAGCAAAACTGAAACTAAATATTCTTTATTTACATACAAAAATGCAAGTACATATATAATTAAATACAAATAATCTAACTAACCCAAAACTTTTTGTGCATCATACATTTCATACAACCTAGAAAAGAAGAAAAGAAAAAAAAACAAGGGGAGAAGATCATGGGAGGATCATGTGATAGTGGTTAAAAGCCAGACACCCAAAAAAAAAAAAAACAACCGTAATCAGAAAAGTGGCCGCATGAGAAAACAAAGATTGCAATAGTTTAAGCCTGAAGGCTCTGAATGCTCAGCCCAGAGGAGGTGCTTTTTCCCGGGGTCAAGTGTCTGCCGAGCTCCTGTAAGCAGGCAGCTTACCTCGCAGCTAGCTTGGCTAACTTTGAACGTAATCGGAGGCACGTGCAGCCAGCAGGCCCCCGCAGGTTTGACGTGCCTCGTCTACACGATACAACCAAAACTCCCCTAATTTGGAGTTTCTGAGTTTTTCCTGCACCCGTCACGACTCTGAGCAACTTTGAATGACTTACCCAGAGTTAGAAGCGCACGTTGCCTTGATGGAGTGAATCCTCAGCTTGTTAGCGATGTCCTTAAGTCCCTGCAAAGTCTTCTCGTCGGGTTTGTGGTAGCTAGCCATGGTTTCTGTGAGATTAGCTGAAGAGCCGGGTTTGATCGGAGAGGAAATACAGGTAGTTTCGAAACCGCACACGGCTGCTAAATTGACTTGAAGGCCGCTGCCCAGCGTAACTGAACAACCCGGGAAGGAGGAGGTTCGCCTATCACAGACAGAGGTTTATGTCCACCACGAGAGACAGGCCCTAGCCAATCAAATCGATGCAAGAAAGGAAGGGGCGTAACCTACGCAAAGCATGATACGCCACTTCTCCCAGTCTTAGTAAATTGGACCTTTATAATCATATTCGGCACAATTTGGCCATAAAAGGTCATTTTTTTTAAGCGTTAGATAAATCAGCAGAATTCACTTATAATGTGTCGTCATAACAATGATTTTAGTAGCGGGAAAAATATGTGTGAAGAATATGTGTTATTATTTTTTTATTTGTCTGCTTGTTTTCAATACCATGTCAGTTGCATGTTTTGTACTTTGACTGCGTTATTACGCTTTTTCTCAGTGTTATTCTTCAATATATGCTTATATAAATTTTATGAGACCATTTTGCTTTTGTCATAGAGAATCAGTAAAAAAAATGGAAAACCCAATGACAATCTAGTAATGGCTACATTTGTTTTTTTTGCTTACATTATAAACATAGCAAAATGAAAATAGTCATTATTAATATGGGGACAGCACAGCAGGTAATTACTGTAATATAATTTATTATTATTCTTATCTTTCAGTAGATCTCTATCAAAAAGGAAAAAAATAACGTGTTCCTGCGTTTAAATGCATTCAGTGTCTTCCCTCAGCTATAATGTCACTGTTCCTTTAAATCTGGAGCTGGGAGGCTGCCTACAAGGAAGCGTGGGCAGATTCTGCTCTATCATCCTTACACAGAGAAAAACAGTACATCGCTTAGCTAAAGGTACACTTTTCCTTTATGTAAGATTTTTATTTTTATTTCTGGAAACAACTGAAAGAACATCATCAACGTTGCAAGTAACCCTGTTTGCAAGTATAAAGACAACTAAATCTAGATAATCAACAATAATGATAATAATGGAAGAGACTTGTTTTTCAAACAAACGTGCAATCAAAGTTGCCAACTTATACACAACATGCGTCTCTTTTCAGAAATCCACCCACTTCTCCATTCTGTTTCTTTTGAAATTTTATGGTGCAGGTATTTCCTCTTCTTTAAGTTCCTTAAAAGAAAATACAGGCAATAGTCAAACATTAACACATTTCTTAAATAAGAGAACCCGAAAGATGTGAAGAACAACAATATATTTATACCCTGATTGCCCTCCGAGCCTCCGTTCTCTCCTCAAGGGTGACTGGGTCTTTGTCAATTCGCTCCAGCTTAGGCAAGAGAATTAGTACCCTTGGTCGGTAGTCTAATGTTTCCGCTAGTGGGTTTTCAGAGAGGACCAAAACTCTTAGGGATTTTGACACAAGACCAAGGCTTTGCAATGCCTTTTCATCAGTTATTGCATTTCCTCTGAGGGAGAAAAAAACATGGGGGAAAAAGTATTGGTTAAGACTTTTATTTTCTGTATCTAGTTTGTTCTTGTTTCACCTCATTACCTAACATTGAGGTATTGAAGACTCTTCATGTTGGGACTGAGTCCATCTAGACTTTCAAGATGATTGTCTCTGACATGTAGGGTTGTGAGGCGCTCCAACTTCTCTAGATTCTCAAGACATTTGATAAAGTTTTGGGCCTAAGGAATATATATAAAAAAAAGAATACATTCAGTCACTATTTCATCTTAAATGCTTCAAAACATGATAACACAAACAAAAACAAACAAAAAAAAGGTTTTTATTACCAGATATAATCGACGCAAGTTTGGAAGATTAATGCCATCTGTGGTTTCCAAGTGATTTCCCCTCAACTCTAGAACGGTCAAATTGGCAAAATAGCCACTCTCCAGACCATTTATTTTCTGAATACCATTACCTAAAATGGTACGTTTTAAACAATAATTAAGTTTTAATATATTCACAAATAGAAATGTTAGATTAATAAGTTTTTATGAGGATCAATATTTAATGAGAAACCTGTGAGAATGAGGGTCTCCAAGGCTGGTCCAACCAGGCCATCTATGTCTGCTACCCGGTTTACTGCCATGCTCAGCCACTGGAGGAAGGTAAGATCAGCAAAAGGTTGCCCTTTGAATGACACCACAGCATTTCTGTCAACCTGCAAAGGAGTTGCCATTAAGGCTTTTAAAACCAGTGCATATGTTTTATTTTTTATTGTTTTATATGAATAAAGACTCCCTTGCCTTCAGCCAAAGCAAATGATTCAGAGTAGCCAAAGGAGAAAGATCAGAGATGTGGTTGTTGGACAAGTCCAGAAAACGTATGTGAATATGACTGCTGATCGCAACTATGTCAGTCAGCAATCTGAGAAAGAAACACACAAAAAAAAACTGTTGAGTTTGAAATCTAGCTGAATGCAAAAAAAACTTTCAGTCTCAACATGACACCTTCCAACCGATAAAGGAGCATCTTTGTCAACTCACTTGTCTTTGAGATCCAGTCTGACAAACGCATGCCCAAGTCTTTTTCCCGTCCGGCAGAGTAATGAAAGCCCCTCACTGATAATGTCTTTGGTTAAAGGAGACGCCTGAATCTGAGGAGAGACAAAAATTGAAAACAATTTCTGCTAATCAGCCAGTTTTTATATGTGCTTTTTGCACATTTTAGTAGGAAGAAGAAAAAACAAACCAAAACAGATAAAGGTCCTGGTATGCTGGGAAACGTTTATGTTTCAATGTAAGCATTTGTCATGGATGGTTTACTATTAATGAGTACCGACTTGTAAATGTTGCTCATTGTTTGTTAGGAGGGGTTATGGTGAGAGTGTGGTGTGCTTTTATTAGGACAGGCTTGTTCTTGCATGACAAATAAATTAAACAGCTGTGCCCATATTCTCTGTGAAGAATTGAGAACAGGTTGGAGTTCGCTACACTTCTTCAAGTCAGGATAGTATGGAATCAGACAAGGAGTGATCAATTGATACTGCACTCTACACAAGATTGTCATAATAAGAAAAAACAAATGTAATACAGAAATGTGGTTCGAAAAATTAATGTTCTATATTAGTTTAATAAAGCTTTTTCAAATGTTGCTTTTAATCTGAGAAATGCTGAGACAAATGAAGCGACTAAGGGGAACTGCTGTTCCTCCGTATTAAAGTGGTTTTAGCAAGTGAGTGGGATTTTTTGACGCCAAGAGAATAACCCTTGAAGAAACCTTCTGGCATGAGAATGTCTTCACATCCCCCTGAGGTGGAGAGCATCATGAGAGACAGAGACTTTTGTAATTTCATTATACATTATATTGGACCCCATGACCTTATCTCAGATAAATGAAGAGGGCTGGAATGTTGAAAGAGTAAGAACAGCCAATGTTTCATGTTGCATTTCTTTGAGTAATAAGCAAAAACAGATGTAAAGATTTAAACCATATGAGCAAGTTCTCGTAATTATAAGAGAATATTTGTATTGTTGTACAGTATATCTGCAAACAGAACATGTTTTAAACCTATCTTTATAATTAAAGCATGCAGAAAACAAAATGGAGTATCAGACAAGCCAGATAGTTACAAAAGGGCTCCAGGTATAAAGTTGAGTATGTTCTGTAACAATACATGACAACTACTTTATTTTGGATTGTAATGATTTTTAATAGAACATGTTTCTCTCTTCTTTTAAAAATATGCACGTTTTTGACAGGTTTTATAAGGTTTATTTAGGACCGACATAAGCAACTTCATGTTTCACTAATGGTTGGCTTATCTTTATTTTTATTTATTTTTTTAACTCAGTCATGCCCGTCAAGTTAAAACTTAAAAAAATAAAATAAAAACATTTTGTCTAAGGGCCTTAAGAGTATGAATTAGGAATAAAGGAACTTTGAAGAAACAGTTTTTTTATGCAAAACCTAGCAAGACTTTACATGCAAAGATATGGTGACTAGGAAATGTGCTAAAGATGGGATTGTATGGCTTATCTAAACGTCCCCAGCTTTGATCAAAGCCATTGAGACTTTACTACCAGTTTGAGAAGAAGATAATACTTATGGGTGCCCAGTTGGTTTTGCAGAGTTCTGTTGTTTTAAGTGACTATATAACTCTTCAGTGTGAACAAAGGCTGATACAGTTAACCACAAAAACAACTCCCTGCTTTAGTAGTAAATTACTACCATGTTTATCCGTGGCTAAAGGCAATATTACCGTCACAATTTAATTCAGTTCTTTGAAAGGGAGGAAAAGATTAAGGTGATGTTAATTAGCCCTGCCAACATTAAAGACATTTTCGAAAATACCAAGAACGACATGCAAAAGTTGGTCTGCAAATATAAGGAGGGTTCGGTTTGAATAATGCTAATAGATATTTCAATTGATTATTTAAAAAGTATATAAATACTTAATTTTCCCCATGTCATTTTGATTATATTTAAACAAAAAGTAGAAATATTTTTTCCTCCATTTTTGCTTTCTTAGAACTTCCGGTATTACATGTCAAATATCCAATCAGAAGCTTCTGGTTGGAATGGAAATTATCTCAAGTCTACATTTTGTTGAATGGTAAACATTTATATCCATGTTTCTTTCATATATATTCATGTTTATTTTCATACTAGAAGTGTGTGCATATAACAAAGAGCTAGAAATTCCTGATAAGGCCTGTTTATTATCTCTCTGAGGAGCTGAGTTCAGAGGGGCATGGGAAGGGGGCTATCCATCGATCCCTAGCAATAAATCTGTTAGTTGGGGGGTGAAACCAGATGGCAAAGTTTTACTATCTTTTCTTCCTGTGTCTGCAGACTGATAGGGATCAGTGAGGGATCAGTGAGGGGTCAGTGAGGAGGGGGAAGAATGGTTTCTGCAACAGTTTGGGTAACTCACATGTGACTCGTTTTATGACTCTGTATACTCCCTACTTTCAATAAAATAGCCTGATGCAGAGGTAGAGTTCAGACCCGAGTGAGCCATTGCACTAGAACGGCCTCTCGACTCTCCCTTTCTGCAGAAAGGAAACTTGGACGATCCGCAAGACGTTTTTTTGACTGAGTAGGATCTGAGTTTATATCTTTTATTTGAACATTGTGAGAAC
>JAVLVB010000890.1:6932516-6950579 GCA_032876305.1 Orestias chungarensis | reverse complement strand
CAAAGGTGATCTGATTCTGCTCACACCGGTTGGAAAATGTTTGCTGGGACATTTTTAATAGTTTTATCATCCCTTAGCCTACGGTCAATACACAAACACGAATTTTCCACCTTCCCTAAAAACACATTTTGCGATACCTTCTCGGTTTCCTCGACCTCCTTTAAAGGGGTTTCTTCTGCTCCCTCTTCATCTTCGGACAGGTAAACATCTTCATCTTCCATGTCAGACATAGGAGTCAGTATTATCTGAACCTGACTGCACAACTAGCTTGTTTACGAGGAGCTTTTCAACAGTTTTTAACTTTAGCCAATAGTGAGTTTGCGTTACTATGGATACTACGCATGCGCAGTACGAGCTGAGCGAATAGGATGGAATCCGACAAAGAAAATAAGGAACAAACCTTGGCCTTCGCGAAGCGCAAAAAAAGAAAGAAAACTTGCAACACACACACGTCAACAGCTGTAATATATTGCGCTTTCCTTATGTTAGAAAAACTGGCGAAATTATTGGGTAAAATGTTGAAACCTGATATATTTGATCTTCTGCAAAATGCATCCAGTCAGTGCAGATGGACACGTGTTGTTTTATTATTATTTACATTAGCTTAATGAAAGTCACATTGATGAAAGAACACAAACACATTTTTTTTTTTACACAATTATTTGTTTTTGTAAATTAAAACATTAGAGATGTTTCTTATCGACACACCAACGATGGTGAGACTTTATCCAGTTCAGGTGCAAATAATCTCTTCGCCTGAACAAGTGTAGAAAAGTGCTCACTCAAAAAATATACACAGTTCACGCCCAGATCAATCATTCATTGAATGACGAGGCACCTTATACAAAGAAAATCTATGATGCATAGACGGTGATATTAGCAAGTCTCATTTGCTGGCTTAAGATCTGTAGACAACAGATCTTTTTTTTAATGAGCAGCAAATGTTTATTCTACACAACTAAGCTGTGTTATTACAACCAAACCTCAAAGCCGGTCACAAATGAAAACTGCATTATTCAGGAAGCAAACAAAAAAAAAAAAAAAAAAAGGTGCGATTTGTGCAATATTTAAACATTTACTGCTACAGGATCAGTTCATGAGACTATTACCGTTGTTGAGGTAATTATAATATCTATCCCTATGTAAGTACTTCTTATATAGATAACTATACTGCGTTAACTTAAAAGTTCATCCTTTTGTTGGGTGCGGAAAAAAAGGGGGCAATCGTTCACTCTGGTTGCATGTTGCGCGACAGAAGCCCTTTCTTCACACCTCCCTGCAGCATCCTTGCACCCAAACTAGTTCCTGTTCCATCACTGTAAAAAAAGAAAAACAGTCACGAAGAGAAACAATCTTTAACACATCCGCAACATGTTACAAAAGAAAGAAAAACAATAACACTTTTAAACAGCTACAAAACAATAAGAAATTTTCCACAACAAAGCCTCTTACATGGAGCTGTATTTCCTCTTCTTAGCTTCTGGAGGTTCACCTCTATCTGGTAGTCTCTGCATCGAAAAAAGGGAGAACACTTATGGTTAATTTCATGTACTTAAGCAGGAGCGTCCATGTTTTTCATTAGGAGTATTATTCAAACTACTGAGTCTCTACAATCAGGGGTCGAAGCCAATTCATTTCACCTCTAGTAGTTTTGCTTAGTTTAGTAGTTTATATTTTGCTAGTTTGACATTTTCAATAGTCTTAATGGGGTTCAACCAAACCACTAAGCGGCTCTGAATGAGGGCACATTACATTTGTAGTCAGAAAAATGAACTACAAGATTTTGTATAGAAGGTTAATGTTTCTGTATTTTTTTTCTGTTTTCAGAGAGAGTGACAAAACAACAGGTGTCCTTGTCATTGTTAATAAAATCTAGACTTCTCCAACTTCGTAAACCGGATGGCCCATGGCCCGCAAGTCGGGTCATTACCAGCTCCAAGTACAGACTTTGGAGGTGAGTGGAACGAACTATATTCACTGCAGGAGTATAGCAGACACACCTTAGTTTCTCTGTAAGGCTCTTTTTCTGTATTTCAATCTCTTTTAAAGAGGTACTACGCATTAACTCATTTCCTGACTGCAACCAACTTCAACATTTAAAAATTAAAAAACAAACTTTTCAAAAACAATATTCTAGTCAAGTTTAAAATGCTTTACTGGCATGATTTTGTTCTGCCGCATATGTTGTTAAATATCATCTAAATTATCCAATATTCTGTAGCATTATAAAATCTAGGGACTTTAGATTTGTGTGTGCTTTAACACCACGATACAGGCATGGGACTTCTGTTTTAATCAGCTCGTCTATTTTATTGTGCATATTTTCCTATAAAACCAATTTAATAAATAAATAAAATAAACCTAAACCGACCTCTTTGCCAGAAGCTTCCAGCTGAGCTCTTCGTTGCTCCAAGTTTTGCTGAGGACACAGACAAAAGTGAAGGTTCACACAAGATTATTATTTATACAAATGGATAATATTTTGGCCTATGGTCCTGCATATCCGAACATCTAACATGCATTGTAATCAAGAACAGATGCATTTGATGAACTTGCAGACTGTTAAGTGACTGAAAACTAATATTTAAAAATTACCTTATGAAGTTCAGAGAGCTGCTGGTGCCTGATGAGAGCCTCTTTGCTAGGGAACTGCCTTCTACAGAGCAGACATGCCAGTTTTGCCCAGTCGGTGAGTCTCCCTTCTTTCTCGTCATTATCGGTTCCTTCATCTTCGCTGTCACTTTCTGCACTGTAGGCTGGTACTAGACCAGGCTGCTGAGGAGGCGAATGCTACAGATGAAGAGGGCAGAAGATAAAAAAAAATGAGACTAGTGTAATCCTGCATCTACACGTCTTAGACCAAATTAAAAATACAATGAAAACTAAAACGCATTTTCTCCCCTCAGTGTAAAAGCTACGTTCGTACTTCTGTACTTTGTCGGATCTGGTCCAGAAAACTCGGAGGCCTTTCAGAAAGCGCACCCTGTAGGAAAAAAGATTTAGAGCGATCAAATAGGCGATCAAATCTAAACTCTCTCGTTAATTACTCTTTAAAGCATCCAGATTCTTTCAGCATTACATGTGTTTGCACCTTTTTCTCCAGAACAGCATAGCCCGCATCAGCACTTGCAGACTCTCTATAGTCATCGAAGCGACTGTGGCCAGGTCGAGAAGAGCCAGAGGATGAAGAAACGGAGCGCATGTTTTCTTTTTGCCTGTTGAGACTTTTTGCCCAACGCTCCATGTCTTTGGCAATCTGGACATGCAAAAAAATGTGAAGTCTCACAAGAATAAAGAATAATAATAATACGTTTTTATGAGTACCTGTTGAGCAGTTTTACTCTTTGGTTTCTCTTTTTTCTCCTTGCTTCCAGAACCATCTGAAAAGGTAGCGCCATCCTTCGCTGTTGTCCCGTCAGCATTTGACTGGTTGGGAGCAGGGATGTAGGTTTGCTTCTCTCCATCCCAGTACATGTACTGCTGTGTGTTGAAGTTGTAGTAGTACTGTCATAAAAAAATAATAAGATACCCAAAAACAAAAAGAAGTCATGAGGATGAACAATCTTGTACAAACAAAACTTGTCAGCTCTCCTCTGCAGTTTGTCCGAAGTGAACAGTTTACCTGGGAACTTGGATCATAATAGAGTCCTGTAAATGGGTCATAATAAAATCCGGAGCTTTCATCGTACTGGTAAGTAGACACATCTGGCACAGCTGCAAACATATACAAGCAACAATGTACCTAATCAATCTTATAAAAAAGAAAAAAAAGAAGAGAAAACGACATGAAGGTTATCACTAAGTTGTTTTGAAACAATTTGAGTTGCTTGAAAAACTTACGATATTGTTTAAGCTCGTGTTCAGTGCCAGGGGTGGCTGGTTGACTTGAAGCAGCTGGCTGTGGTTTTCCTACAATCTCAACCTGAAAAAAGGTAGAACTCTTAAAACAAAAACAACAAGAAACAAGCTATGAACATCGAGGAAGGACAGAAAAAAAATGAAGTACCTGTGTGGCTGGTGTGGGGATTGCTGGGATCAGTGACTGCTGGCCAGGTGCCGCACGAGGTTTTACTGCCTCAGATGAAATAACAGCTATACATGGGCAAGGAAACATAATAAACAAATATTTTTTTACAGAAATACTAAAAGTCTGTAGAAAACTATTACGAGGATCAGTCACGCCAACCTGGGGTGCCTCCTGTGTATGCACCATTCAGCACTGCTCCTGCACCGGGCAAGGCTGCCATCCTAGAGTCCATCTGGGCCCTTGAAGCGGCACCGTCTGGCCGACTATAACTCTGTCCCTCTTGACTGTAAGTCACTGCTGCTCTCTGCTGGTAAACAGCTGCATCTTCACTTGAGCTATTTGAACAGTTCTGACAAATAATAAAATAAAACAAATACCCATATGAGTGAAAATACGTATTTTATTTTACTGTAACAGTAAGTGAAGTTAAATTGTGTGTTACCTGTGATATAGCCCACTGTGCAGCAGCTATAGCAGTGCTGGCCACTGTAGCAGCGCTCACTCTGCTCCCCTCGTTCACAAAAACATCCCTGAAGTTCACAACAAAATGAATCACTGGGATTTTTGTAATGGTTCACCAAACAAAATCTCTCTGCATCTCTAAACAAAACAAAAAAAACTACAAAAAAAAATATTCTGTAATTTGACATAACTTGTTCCCTTAATATTGAAATTATATTTGTTACCGTTTGGATCCTTTGGCGAACTCCACAACAATGGCTTTCCCATCAATAGACAGTGGGGGCTGAAGAGCCTGCAGGATCTGAAGCAGCTGTGAAGCTTCCTGTTGATTAAAATAAAAACTAATTATTTTATGCTAAGACTGTTCGCAACCAGTCCTGAGCGCAGTTCTAATACTGCTGTTGTACGTTAAACATAATGTAGAGATTGGAAAAGTACACTAAAACATGTAGCTTATTAAACCCATAATATAGTTTAATATCTATGTTTTTGAGCACCATCACTGTTTAAATAGTACCGGCAATCCACAACAATAAGCAAATTCTTGTAGTTTTTACGTTGGCATGATGTTTTATAGCCAATATAATAATAGCAGGGTCATACACAGTTCCAGACGGTTTTGATAGTTGCTTAACGGTAAAACAAACATTTCCTCCAGATTCTTACCACTATAGTAGAAAGCTGCAGAAAAGCAAAGCCTCTGTTTAGGTGTGTGTGCTTGTCCTTGATCAGGCGGACGTTGGAAGGGGAGAGGGTGGCGAACGGAGCCAGCACTGACAAAATGGCTTCCACCGCTGTGTGAGGACCGAGGTTTCTAAGAATTAGAGCTGTCAAAATAGACAATAATTAATGAATATAGCTACATATTGAAAAGCAGTGATGTGTGTGTTCCCGAAAAATTTTCTACGGTGGCTTACTGTCGTTTGCAACATCTGCTGGTTGCGGCAGAGGCCCAGAGGGAAGACTGGGACCAGCAGGGTGGTAGGATAGCGGTAGAGGCAGCAAGCCTTGGGCTCCCTCCTTCTGAACGCCAACAGGAACTTCCCCTGGCAACTGTGGCAGCTTAAGCTCAGCCTCTATGGAAGGACAACACAAAATTGATGCATCGGCGCAGAAAAGAGAGTAGGTTGGATATTAACAGTAACTCGCGTCAGACTTCACCTGATTTTGGCACACTGCATTTAAAGCACTTCTCCCTCCTTTTGAAGTTTTGGACGCCACACTGTTGGGATAATGCACAAGCCATTAACAGAAACCACGTACCAGCCAGAAACACACAGACCAGGTAATTTAAACGTAACAAAAACCTTGTTACAGAGCCAGTCCTCGTTGGCTCGCGGTTTGGGATCGCTGTAATGCATCGAAACTCTCTGTCCCATAATCAACAGCATTCCCTGAAGGAAAAAGAAACAGAAGGAGGTAGAACAGCTAATGAGTTTCAATGATAAGAATGTCAGACAAGCCACAAAGAGGCCTCATCTCAGAAGAGATTGAAGAAATAAAAGAGAGAGAAATAGGATAGAAAAAGAGACAGAGAGAAACAGAGAGAGAATCAGAACAGGCTTAAAAAAAATGAGGAGGACAGCAGAGATTTGCAACCTTCAGCTTAAGAAAATTCGGACGGACTGAGATGGTGTGTCTGTAGTTTTGTGGTTTCCCATTATTTAGGGACAATGTGTGTTATCTTTATAAATGTGTTATCCCTCCCCCCTTAAGGGGAAACTCTCCACATATTCCAACACGAGTGAAATCACCTTCAAACCCTGATGGCAAAAGCTTTGTTCGTAACGTTTGCAATATTGGTCGACAGAAAAGAACAAATCAACAAAAAGCATCTGAATCAACATAAAATAGCCGGGATGTTCAGATCAGGGTTTTTCTTTTAACCTATACCCATCCGATACCGATCCGAGTCATCTAACATTAGGCATTTTCCGATACAGAGTCCCAGTCAGATACCTCGTTAAAGTTAAATCATCGCTGCCATGGGTGTGCTAGACAACTCAGCAGCTGACCCGTGGGGATTCATAATGCTACATTTCACCAGCATTAGTTACTCACCAATCAGGTTCTGCATGCTGTGTTTGCACAAATCAGTTTTTCTTAACTGCAGACACTGTATTGCTAGGCGTACAGCTGGAAATCCTCAATATGCAGCTCTTATACATATTAATGTAATAAAGGAAGCTACTACGTTTTTTCCTGCGTCCCGCAAAAAAAACAAAAAAAAAAACACAAATCTTTTGGTTTTAAACATAACACAGTTTAAAGTACTCAATAATTTAAATCTAGCTCCTGCATCATCAGCATGTTTCCTCCGTTTTGGTGTTTCATGCCTCCATGTTTTCATGCCTCATAACAAATTTTACTGCGGTTGCCATTTTCGTTGTTCCACTGCTTCGTAAACGTTAGCTCCTCTTATTCCATCAAGCAATGTAAGGGAAAATCTGAACCAAGTGGACAAAGTAGGTCACATGACAAAGACAGACAGAAAAACCGCAGCAGCCGGTGCAGTCTTGCTTTCAACGTGAACGTGAATGGAAGGGAAAAATTTACATTCTTAGGTAGCCCTGGTTTTAATAGACAAAAAAATATGTGCATAGGCTAAAATCATGCTTAGTGACCTGTGCACGCTCAAGTGGGACAAGATTTTTTTTATATTTAAAATAATAAAATCAAGCATGGGCTTTTTAATGGTGGGGCTAACGAAAATAAAACAGTACAACAACAATAGCTTTGAAGAAGTTTATCAGGGACTCAGATATCGATCGTTTAAAAATGCCATGGTTTTAACCCTGATCCAATACCTGGGTTCGGATCGGTACATCCCTATTAAAAGACGTGTACTATCCAAACGTGGCCGAGCTAAGAAAGACAAAAGACTGTTCCAAGTTATTGCAGAACAAGTCCTCTATTAGAAAATGTTACACTGTAGAGATTAAAAACTGTTGTGAACTGGGCTATTGAGTGTTAAAAATAAATATTTAGCTGTGCTCTAAGAATCATTTCTGCACACGTGGAAAGAAAACATTCTCAAAATACGAAGGCTTACCTGCCTTAGGCACAGAAATCAATTTTCTAGGGTGTGCGATTTGAAGGGAACCATTAAAGTGCGCCTGACAGCATGTCACTGGATGTCATGTAAATTCATGTCCCACAGACTTAACCTATATGTGTATGTGTGTATGTGTTGGAGAAAGTGACCTGGTTGGTCTCCATCCAGCGGGTGGCCTCCTGTATGAGATTAAACTCGACGAAGGCGAATCCTCGGCTCTGACCTGGACACCGCCCAGCGCCACAGCAACCGAACAACAACATAACAACAACGCAGTGTTTGGGTTAGTGCTTCATTTACAGAGGAGAGAAAGCTGTTTGAGCCCCAACACAAAAAAAGAATATTACAATGTTCTCTCCCGACAGTTTTTTTTCCTGCACATTTTTCACCCATCCAATGGAGTCTGAACTCCGTGCAAAACGGAGGTCTAGACCCCCGAGCAGCAACAGAAACGAAACACACAGGACGCACATTTCTGCTACTCCTAATTTTAACTCCTATCAGGTAAACTAGCAACCTTTGAATTATAATCAAAGCTTTGCAAAAAATGTTATACTCCTTAAAGCTTTTCACATTTTGTCCGACTGACAACTCATCCAACATGAATGTACTTTAGTCACCTTTTTTCAGGGACAACACATAACAGGACGTACTAGTGAAAAAGACAATTTTTCAAGTCTTTTTGAAAATAAAAAATTGAAAAGCTTTTTAAAAGCTCTTAATAATTGAGTGTCATTGCAATAGATATAAATATGAGATGAGCCAAAGAAGCTCCATGGCAAAGACGAAAGAAGATTTAGAAAATAAGCTATTTATTTTCATGCGTCTTCCCATTAATTTTAAATTTGCTATCAATAATCCTACTGATTATTTTTTTTTTCCCCTCAGTGTGAGGCAGCAACCCCAGCGTGAAAAAAGTCAAATTTTAGTCTCGCACTTTAAAAACATTTTTTTTCATTAAGGTTCTTCCAAAAAAAGGCAGAATTTTTGGACTGTGACCTGAGCAGGAGACCTCTGAGGCTCTCCAGGTTACCATGAGCCGCTCGTTTGATTCTCTGAATTGCTCTGATAAATGCTTTCCTTGGTGTGCAGGTGCGCCCTATTGTGTTGTTTTAAGAACAGATGACAGAACAATTAAGATGTTCAAAGTAAAGGGACTTTCAGATATATATATATATATATATATATATGTGTATATATATATATATATGTGTGTGTGTGTGTGTGTGTACACTCATAGGAAAAGATTTACTGGGTATAAATGGTTTAGCAAGAAACCCTGCATTTAACCCTGAGTATAATATTAGGATTTACAACAACCAATGCGCACATAGAAAAAAACTATTTTTTAAAGTGTTAAATCACTGCTACTAACCTTCAAAGCACATGAGGATTGATGTGTATGAAAAAAGAGACAGCAGAGTGTTTGGGAGAGTAAGGTTCCTAATCTCAGTAAAGCACACCTTACAGACAACCAGGAAGTTGTTAAAGTGTGACACCAAAGACACAATGACCTTATAGTGAACATTAGGAAAAAAACAAAGAAACCTGATCATTAACTGCACTTAGGACAAATTAGTTGTCCGTTGAAAATATTTTATCCTTCAGAAGTTTTAACCTAAAATTTCAGTTCAGATTGGGCTGATTTAACATTTAGGATGGATTAAAAAAAGAACTAGAAAACAGGTGAGGACATTATGTGAGAGACAGAGAACAGGAAAATCAAGTTAATGAAGTTACTTGGCTGTATGCCTGCATGTTTGCATGAAAGGCAAAATTAGTACAACATAACCTTATCGGAGGATGGATTTTGCTCTGTGTAAAACAGCAAAGGGAAATAAATCAGAAGACCAAAGTAGTACGACAGGAATCTGACCCTTCTCTGTATTACATATACATGTAAAACATTTTTAATCTGCTAAATCTGACATGTACGGTAACAAAGTTGACACTGAAAGATCAGAGCAAAACAGAAAGTAAAGGCACTCCATCCCAACAAACCAAAATTGTAGTGGGCAACAGGAGCAACAGTGACAACAACATAGCCATGAGTGGATGAGAGGGACAAAGTGAGTGAATGGTAGCCAGCAGATAAATCCTCACCTGAAGATTTATTCCTCATAAGGCGAACTTCTCTAGATTGGATCCCCTGCTCCTGAAGTTGCGCCCGAATCTTTAAAAAGCCCCAAAAATTTTTTTAAACTTCTCAAAGACAAATCATCATAATCGAAGCAACACTCGCTCCAAATCACACCTCATTAGCTGTGGCACTGGGTGGTAGCATGCGAAGCATGATAATGTTACTAGGCCTCTGGTTCTGGTCCAAGTCTGCACGGTAGTCCTGGTCCCTCTGATCAAGTTCCTCCGCGGTCAGGTCTTGCCCAGCGTTTTCACCGCCGCTGCCGCCATCATCTTCTTCTGCAGCTGGAAAAGTCTGTCCAAATGGGTTGCATAAAACAATTAATCACTGTCACTAAATGAAAGAAAATGTTGTAAAAATATTGGTTTTGTAAGACACACCCTCCTCCTTCCACCCCCACGGGAGGACCTGTCCTCATCTCTTGGTCTGAATTCACTCTGCTCAGGATGGGCAGCCCAGTTCCCATCCCTGCCCCCTGCAGAAAACCCCCTGTTTTCCAGAAAGCCTCTTCCACCTCTTTGCCGACCCCTTCCATGTGAGCCGGTCGGCATCTGCTCGAAATCTTGTCTGAATCCGTCTTCCTCCCTTTGGAGAGCAAGATGTGAGCCATCGGGGTGTGACTGAGAATAGGGTGGCCACGGCGGGGCATTTCCGTCTTGACCGATGTCACCTCTGGTGTTCCCTCTACGGTGAAATCGTGGCGAGCCTTGGAAGCCCGCCGGGAAGTCGCGAACACCTACAGGCGGCTCATCGGGCATGTATGACCCATCATCTTCCATTCTAACTTCATGGACTGCCTCCTCATCCTCCTGCCCATAACCACGATAGTCCATGTCCCGGAAGTTGTGGTCATTGTGGGAGCTACCATAGCGACCTGTGCGATCACCACGCCCACCACTAAAGACCAGAGGATAAAACAACGTTACACAATTAAGCGAAACCTCATTAAATAAACTGAGTTATCTACTCACCTCCGCTCATAGTCCATAGCGGTAGTCAAATGTTCACAAATCGATTACTTCTGTCCAGTTAAAACCTTTTGATTAAAAGAGAACAGCAACAAAACTGAAGGTTAAGATTAGAGCTCAGAGGGGGGGGAAACAGAAAAGAAGGTGCAGAGTGGCGTTTTAGCAACGCGATCACTTGAATCCATATTTATTATACACACATTGCCCTACTTTATGTTTTGTTTTTCGTCTTGTCTGTCCATACAATTACGTGAACTACCAAAAGCATAAACAGACACATTAATGCGGTTAATAAAGCACACGCATATCTTAAAAGGAGCATACGAACTTAACGTGCAGCTAAGCTAACTAGCCCCTCCAGGCTCTGTCCGCCCAATCAAAACGGTTCTTAACTGTTACAAACACGAAAGCATTTTTAGACACAATAGATAAAAAACATACCTTAGACTTATATAAGTAACGGCCTTTTATAGTATGTGACGCTGAAGCCTAAATAAGGGCTGCGTTTTTATTATTATTTTTTAAGCTAGCCAAGTGTAAAATGGCCACAGGAAGCCATGTTAAAGAAGGCGGGACTAAACCCCAACGTTCAAATGTGACTGGCTGTCTGTGGATGGAATTCAGATGACGACAAACCCGAGGGAAGATGGGAACTTGGAGCTTGTTGGCAAGCTGTTGTATCATTTAATCAAATCACAAAAGAATGAAATAAAACATGTAGGAATCTGCTTGAATGTTATTATTATCATTAATTATTATTATTATTAGTTTAGTTTTCCCTAATGCTTTCTAAGTTTGAAGTGAACCGAAATTTTATGGATCATTTACAAAAACCGTTTTAACCCAGCAGCCATTTGTTTGGACTATAGGAGGAAGTGGATTAAAAGGAGAGAATGTCATTGGTATATTTGTTCGTTTTCTATATACACAATCACAGTAGGATTAAGCCATATAATTGAAACATAGATGAAAAACCTCTCAAATAAGTTCGACGTTCTATATAAAGACTATCTATATATAGGGAGACATCCTGGATCAAATACAAAATCACACAAGCTAATCAATCAGCCTTGAGTTGAAACAGTTTTAATCTTTTTACCTTTAATGCAGAATATCTGAAAACTTCAGATTTTTCATAAAATACATACAACTTTGTCTCGAAACCAGGAGAAACAGTTCAAAGGAGATTGGTTAATTGCATCACAACCTCATAACCCCGCTTCTCCATATCATGTTAGTTGAAGCTGCCCTTCATGCATGCTTCAGGGTAGCTCCAGTTTACACTACTAACTATAAGAGCGTGCAGCCTTGCTTCTTTGCTCGAGTATTGGTCGTCAATGCTGCCCTAGTTGCCATCTCAAAGACTTCCCTCACGCCATCTTTGTTTCTGGCAGAACACTCTAGGTAGCCGAAGGCCCCGATGCGTTGTGCCATTTCTCTGCCTTCTTCTGTTTTAACTGCCACCTGAAAATAAATGTTTAAAGATTTATACATTTTGTGGCATTTAAGAAGACGTGTATACACTTTAATATTTAGCCAGATAAAATGAAATACAAATGTGTTAATAAAACAACAAAAACTCAGTGCCTGTTTTGCTCTTTCAAGCCTCTCTTTGGTGTTTTCATCATTGCGAAGGTCCTTTTTGTTCGCCACCAGGATTATGGGAACCTGGGGACAGAAGTGTCTCACTTCAGGAGTCCATTTTTCGGCAATATTTGCTGAAAAGGAAAGAGGAAGAAAAATGTTTTACGAAATGTTAATTATAAAATATAGCATTTTTCCAATTCTTGAAGTGCTAAATAAATCCTGTTTATATTATAATTAGCCCCTCTTTTGAATTGTCATGTAAACATGATGGTTGGCTTTGTTGACCCATATGATCTCTTGCTCTTAGGTTCTTTTTATGGTTTCTGATGGGAACTTTTCTTCAGGGAAGGGGTCACAATAGAAGTGATTTGAGGATTCAAATGAACAAAAGAACTCCTTCTAGTCTGACGGAG
Source organism: Orestias chungarensis (assembly GCA_032876305.1). Classification (NCBI taxonomy): domain Eukaryota; kingdom Metazoa; phylum Chordata; class Actinopteri; order Cyprinodontiformes; family Cyprinodontidae; genus Orestias; species Orestias chungarensis. The sequence continues at coordinate 6,937,927 of JAVLVB010000890.1, read as the reverse complement.
TGGTTTATGATAGAAAAGAAGTGCTGCCCAAAGTGGAGTACTTAAGATATATTACTATCTTGTTTTCTGTATTTTTTCTCAGTGTTCTGATCCTTTACTATTGTCATTAGATATTGACCAAAATGGACAAAATTATCCTCATTCAAGTTGGAACTTTGAACATAGAGCGACTGGGATCACAGACAGAGATAGAATGAGGAGCTTCATTATCCAGAGCAGGCTTGAGGTTGAGGTAATGCCTCTCCCAATCAAAAGGCCTGGTTCAGGCAACCACATGCCTGCTGGGCATCAACCTCTTCAGATTTTTCCAGACATGTCTGACTGGTAGGGGAGCCCAAATAAGACTAAGAACAAGATAAAACTATAAGTGGATGAAGATTTGATTCCTTTTTCCCTCTCCCAAACAATACCTAAACTGTCCAGGTTGTCCACAGCGAAGCACATGAGGATTACATTAGTCTCTGGATAGGACAGAGGCCTCAGTCGGTCATAGTCTTCCTGACCTGCTGTGTCCCAAAGTGCCAGCTGAACCTGATAAAAGAGGAAATAAGTACATTAAGATAAACATATCTGTAATTGTTACAGAAAGGTTACATGCACTTTAACATACTTTGAAACAAAATAAAAAAAGAGGTTTTGGCTACTTCCGTAAGAATCTTTCCTTTTTTTGTTGCGAGGTATGTTTGTTTCTGTTTTTATTACACTACAGTAAAACTAAAACAGAATCATTAATAACAATACAAAATGATAATTACTACCTAATTTGTTTGATGGATTCCTTTTTAGGAACTAGATGATCGGCTCTGAAATCTTTGTTGCACTAGAAACACTTTGGTAGTATGTCTTTAGGTTGACATCCGTAATCTTTCAGAAGCTGTGCAGGGGACACAGAAAATATCTAGGAGAATATACTGTGGTCATATGAGACTAAACATTAACCTGCTGAACTGCATTCAAACACACTGCAAATTGTTCATCCTCTATTTTTTTAGAAGAGAAAATTTCATGATACACAGAAGGCTGATTCTGTCAAGGTGACATCATCCCTCACCTGTTTTCCATCGATTTCAATGTCCGCCACATAGTTCTCAAACACAGTAGGCACGTAGACGTCAGGGAACTGGTCTTTGCTGAAAACAATTAGCAAACATGTCTTCCCGCAAGCACCATCCCCAACGATCACCAGTTTCTTCCTTAAAGAAGCCATCTCTGGAAAATCCAAACAAATCTAAATATCAGTAGAGCAAAAACAAAATCCAGCTCAGATATGAGGTTTGAGACTGTCCCTGCTGTTGACACTCTATCAATAGAACACCCCGGCAGACATTAGTCGAAGCAGCTCTCACAAAGTTTCAGTCCAACCCAGAATGAGCCACCTGGTTGAATGTGCGCAACACAAAAATCCTGAGCTATGTTACCAATCCTGTTGAGTAGGGAGTTCCAGGCTTGTCAAACCAGTCAACGCTTTTTACAAAGTCATCTAAAGCCATTTAAAGTCTGATATTTTCTCTAATGTTTGTAACATATTTAAATCAGCCTTTACCCACCTGTGAGACTAAATCCACACTCTTTCCTGTAGATGTAGAAGAACTGAGCAAAGCGAGTTGCCTTGATGTTTTCCTTCTCTGTTCTACCAGACAGACTGGAAATCTCAGCCCGCCTTGATGTGTCATTCTACAAAAGGTTGGCTCACTTACACATTACATTGTATTCGACTTTCTGTAAACTGCAGGTGGGCGAGACCTTATCTTATTAACTATCTAATGGCACTACTATTAAAAATTTGTCTGAAATAAGAGTCAATTTTTGTACTGTTGTGGATTTGATGGTGTTCTCTTTAACACTTTGCAGTGGGTAGCATGGATCCAGATGTTCATTCCTCTGACCTTCACCTGGAATGGACCTGTCCAACGCTCGTTTCTCCAATGGCTCCTTCTGGTATCTCGGATCAGCATCCACTGTCCTACTGGAACTGGTGCAGGGGGTTGTCAGCCACTGGGAATAACACAGCCTTCCCCTTGACTGTACCTTACAATATTCTAACATAGAATGTTCAAAGCAGGCAGTGGTTAGTGTGAAGAAGTTAGTACTGGTTCCTCCTCCATTGTTTGCAGGCCTCCCAAAAAGGATCTTAAAGAGATTCAGATTAGCTCTGGATCTACTTCTCATCCACATAACCAGAGGAAGATCTTTAGGCCAAGACAAACTTTTTTTCTTCACAGCATTTAGCCATTTAAGCCCAGACGTTTACGAATTTCCTGCAAAAACGTTTTAACAAAATATGTCCCGTTGTCAATGGAAATCAGCTCTGGGACCCCCCAACGGGGAATAATCAACAAAGATTTCGCAACAACACTACCGCTGCGTGTTTTGTTGGAAAAGCTTCAACGTATTTAGAAAAACATGTCCACAACCACCAAACAATACTTGTTCCCTTCAGCATGTGTCAACTATATGAAATCCATCATCAAATGCTGAAATGGGAACTGTGGAGGCAAATGTGCTGGAGTTGCGAGAAGCACAGATCAAACATCTTTTACAAAAATTTTCAGCTGCTAGTTAAAACCAATTTCTTGTATCAATATTTCTTAACCGCATCCAGTTTTCCCCCTTTGGACACATGATCCAATCTGTGCGTCCATTTATCATACTACAAAAAAAATGTTTAGGTAGTCCTGGTCTAAAATCAAAAAAAGCACAGCCAGTGCTGTCAAATATACAACCAGGCTTTTAAATTTCTTCTTTATGTGTGTAGTACCAAAGCCTTTCATTTAGGGAACAATATCATTCTGTGGATGAGTAAGAAAAATAGAAGTCTCAGTTGTAGGGAGAGGGTGCAGAGCTGCACCAGAGTGGCAGCATGGTTCCCTCTGGAGCCAGAGTGTCCTGTGTGTGCAGCACACTTAACAACAGCAACGTTTTTAAGTAGCAAAATAGCCTTCAAAACCTGTTTAGCATTCAATATACATTTAGCATCTAATTTCAAAAACAAATGGTGCTTCAGCAATGCTCCAAAGTCTTGCATCACTCCAAAAGCATAATTGGAGCCTGTGTAAATAGACATAGTTTTTCCTTCCACCAACTCACAAGCTTCTGTCAGAGCAATGACTTCAGCTGTTTCAGCTGAGTAGTGGTGTGGTAAAGGACCTCAGGACAAAACACGAGTCATAACAGAAAGCAAACCCTTTAAAATTCAAACCTGCAACAGAATGGGAGGAGGAGCCAAAAACATGCACGATGAGATTAACAAAGGGGTGTCTTGTAAATCAGGGCTACAAACAACAAGCAAGACAGCTGCACAGTCATGACTTTCACCGTCCTCCTCTTCTGAAGGCAGAACTGTGGCTGGATTTAAAGTAGTGAATTGTTTGATAGGGATTCTAGGCATGTCCAATAAGATTAAATAATATCTGAGCTACCTTGATAATCAGAAGTTTTTGTTCCAGGAGGATGATAGAAACAAATTGTGGAACAAAAACTGTCATAGTAGTGGCAAACAATGTCAGGTGACGCTAACAATGCTTTTTCAGCTGCAGCAAAAAAAAACAGTTAAACCAGCTGCAACTGCATCTAGCTTGATAAACCACACGTTGCAATTTGTCAGTGTAAAAGTGCAACAAAACAGATGACATGAAACCAGAGTCTTCATCCACCATTTGAATAAATGGTTTGTCAAAGTTTGGTAAAGCCAGCAGAGACACAGAGGACAAGGCTGCTTTTAGCTCAGAAAAAGCTACTTCTGCCTCATAAATCCATGAAGATTTATTGACAGTTTATTAACAGCCAGTCCCTGTCCGTGTATTAAAGCAGCCAACAGAGATTCTAGCACAGCTTAGTTTGGATTGTGAGCTCTGCAGTAACCGATCAATCCCATCACATTATACAATTTGTTTGTTTGTGATTGGTTTTGGAATTTTTAAGACCGCTTCGACCCACTAAAATTACAACTTTCTGCAGTACAGAAAGTGACCCAAAAATGTGACTTCCTCCTGTGCAAACCGTATTTCAGAGTTTAAGACGTTATAACCTCTTCGTAAAGATGTTTAAACAGTTTTAAGGTATCCAGCAGTGATTAGCTGACTCAACACGAGGCAACCGATCATCAACATATTGCACAAGAACACTTCCAGGAGTCAGAGTTAAATCATTCAAAGATTTAACGTCGTGTTATAAAAGGTTGGACTTTTAGTGTAGACTTGACAAAGCCAGGTAAAACAATGCCGTCTTCCATCAAACTCAAAAGTAAACAATTACAGCCAGTCCTCGTGGACAGGTACGACGAAAAATACATTATCCAACTCTATAACTGAGAAAAACGTAGATTCAGGTGAAATGTGCGACCAGATCTCTATTGATCAGGGACTCTAGGGGGCCTGATCTTATTCACAGGGAACAGCAGTGTCCTCCTTGGGCTGGATTCCTTTTTCAATGGGCACTTTTGTTTTCTTTTTACACCGTCTGTAATTTTACATTTTTCAGTAATTCAAACCGGTTCACAATCAGTAATATATATATTTTTTAAAGCCCCAAAATATTTGGCAATTTTGCAAAGTCTGCATCTGCAGACGGGGAACAATGTAGTCAAAAGAGACCGAAGTATAAGAGTGGCTAAACGGTGCGAGCACAGATAACAGTCAAACAGTCGAAAGTATTTGAGATAGAGACGTTAACACGTACACGAAATTGGTTTCCCTCCAAGCTGCGGCACGAACACAACGTTTAACAAACAACCTCTCATCCTTCCTTTCCACATTTTTAGATTTAGCCAACAAAACATGTGGCACCAAATCACAAAACTTTTTTTATATAAGAAACTTAATACAAAATGTCGTCGTAGTCAGAGTCCTCCGGAGTGTAAACCGTCAGTCCGTCAGGGGTTGAGATGATATTTATATTAAATCTGCACGTCAAATCTCAACCCATAAGATTTAAGGGAAACAAGGGAGACCCCAAATAAACAAAAATATGTTTCAACTGCACTCCCTGTGGAGTGGAACACTTTAGAGAAACTGAAAAAACTTTCCCTAACTGTTTCACCTGAAGCAGAGACAGAGTAAAGATATAACACCCACTGAGCTTTGGCTATCCTTTAAAACATTTAGATGATAAAACAGAGTGGGTTGCACCAAATCAACATCAAAAGAAATTTCCTCACCCATCACGATCATAGACAACATAGACATTCTTTTAAAAGCAGGGGTTTGTGTTTGGAGATGGGTGCCAGATAAAACTGCTGTGGCACATTCTAAGTGTGTGATAGCCTCTGTGAGCAAACTATGTGGATCAGTAGAAGCAGGTACCTTTTCCTCATTAGGCCAAGTGTGTGTGTGTGTGTGTGTGTGTGTGTGTGTGTGTGTGTGTGTGTGTGTGTGTGTGTGTGTGTGTGTGTGTGTGTGTGTGTGTGTGTGTGT
>JAVLVB010000890.1:6916853-6932416 GCA_032876305.1 Orestias chungarensis | reverse complement strand
CTCACGCTCCTTGGAAGGTCCCTCCTCAATAAGGTTGGCCGCCGGATCCAGGATCCGATACCCCACCTGTCAGTTCCAGAATCAGGCTTCCTGCATTTAATCTTCCAGTGTCCTGATTGTCAATAATTGTGACATGAAAAACAATGGGACCACTGTCCACGAGCTCTGTGTCCACAACAGGGAAATCTGCCTTGCTCATGTCCACCAGAATAGAGAACCAGGGCAGCGCTGTGTAGATCAGTGTATCTTTTGTCAGTTTTCCTTTTTCTGTCTCTCACCATCGCTGCTGTTCAGAGCATGTCAGTGGTATCAGCTCTGTCGTGGGTGTGACTGGGTCTGAGGAGAGCGGGGGATCTTCTCATAGTTTTCCACCCGCTGCTTTGTCAAAGTGGCCTTGCTCGCTGGGCTGGCCTAGGAAGGGGAAGGGAGTCCAGATCCGGTTCAGCCACCTGGAGGCCAATGATTTTTGTCCGCATCCGATCGGCAAGAAGCCGCAGGCAGGGACTAGGACCCCCCTTTGTTACCATAGGTGGACTGAGGACAATTTACTCCTCAGGCTGCCCAAGCATCCTTATCCCTTCCTGCGGTGTTCCTCTGGCACGTCGGATCATGTTCTTGACGCAAAGTTTGTTGTGGATTTTTCTTATCAAAGTGGGAGAAAAAAACAACTCATTAATAAGAGAAAGCCCGGACTTTGTCTTTATAAGTTTATTCAAAGGCATACAGCTTTTGAAGACCCTGTCTCTGAGCAAGTCAGAGATGCAGAGCCCTGAACAGAATTTACAGACAGTATTTATAAAAGTATGGGAGTGTTATCTCAACTACAAAGAGATTGGGAATGTAACACCCAGACCCCTCCCCTGGTCTGAGGTAACAAAGTTATTCATGAGGTTACTCTTTACCCTCCCCTTGAGGTAAAACCGTCTCAGGGAGTGTTAACCAGAAATTCTCCTGGTAATGGATTTATAGGCCATCCTCTCCAAATAACTAACGACACTAAGCACTAGTATGACGGGTGAAAAGAAGGTAAGAGCATCAAGTAATTTTCCCACAACAGTACTTGATTAAATACACACTAACTAGGTGTTTATGTTTAAATATAAACTAAAGAAAACTTATCTGAAATGAAGTGGAGCATGGAGATATATGTCTGACTTTACCAGAATAAAACAGGTTCAGACAGGATTCAACGTCAGGGAATTATGTGCTCACAGGACTTTTAAGAATTTATAGAGATTTAATTGCAAAAATAGGGAGTCAGCAGATCAGATCGGAGCATGTCACATATTTATGTATCTAAATAATCTTGAGTATGTTTATGAAGGTCAAATCGAGTATCAAATAACGAATTTAGCAACGTCACTGATCTGGGTTTTGAGAAACACCTGGTCTGATTTGCATATTCAGCCATTGCTTGGATTTCAAGAGAAAGGTTAAAAAAAAACTGAAAAAATGCAGATTGTTTAGATTGGTTAAACTGGTTCAAGGTAACTGAATGACACATCACCAGGAAATGTTCTCCCGTGTGCTGTTGAGTGCATGCTAATATCTGATCATGAACCTATGTTCCTTGAATTTTGTTGCTCTGCCGAGAAAGGTTACATAAGAAAAGATATTTAAAAAATAATAATAATACATTTCAAGCATATGTTGGAGAATATTCCAGCATTTTGTTACTGTGAGGTTCTGTATCTGGTTGCAAGGCAAAATGCAATACAAAAAAGGCGTTTTCTTGAGGGATCATCATATCATACATGGCACCCCCAATAAAAACTGGCAAGTGGTTGGAACAACAAAAAAATATTAGAAATATGTTACAATTATCAAGTGTATTAGGGAAGACCTTATTCAATAGTGAACACACGCATCCTTAAAAGATTTAAACTATGCACCTAAGCTTTTTGCATTCCAGTATAACGCTTGCCTGCTTACAACTGGAAATACAGCGCTTAGCTGTTCCAGAGCGTAAATTGTACCGGCTGTGTTATCCAAGTACTCAGAATTGAGAGTACACTTTTGTTTTTATTTTTAGTTGCCGAGTCCTTGTAGCAGGAATTCTAAAAGAGTCTCAACAAGGGTGACTACTGAAATGTCAGGAATGTAAGAGGTTTATCTTACAGAATGAAACTGGCTTGCAACAGAAAGATCGCATTTTATATTGAACATGTTCACAAATCCTTGTGAAACGCAATGAAAAAAAATAATTATTATAGCTCCAATATCTAAAATGTTTTAAGGAAGTAAATGTATCTTGCTTTTGCGCAACCTGGAAGACTTTTCAACCTAACATTATATTTCTTTAATTTCTTAATTTTTTTTTTTCCAAGTGATTTTTTTAGTAGTAAGGATGCGGGTGGATGTGTTTATGATACAGTTACCGTAGCCCCTACATTTCAACCCTTCATGAATCAACTCTCACTCCTATAACAGCTGTCTGTATTCCACTTTACTATTTTTCTCAGCAAATGTGTGGCCATATATCCCAAAAACCCTCTCTGGAAAAAAACAAAAAACATTTACATGTTTTAGAATGATTTATTTAAATGTACGACCACTTGAAGATTCATAACAATTTATTTACAAAAATCAATTTTTGTCATTTTAATTTTTTTGTCTTTTACATACATTTAAAAAGTTCTGAGCTATTCCTGTTTTTTTTTTTGTTTTTTTTTTAGGGCTCACATCAGCAAGTATGATATATGGCGATGTACACATAGTGATTACATCATACATATAGTTGCACAGAAGGAGCTTCTCATCGCTCTCACTCCTGCCTGACAGTGACCATACAGAGACTGCAATAGCTATGGCCAATCCAAGACGCTTCTCAAGCATGCTTGTTAAATCAAGCATGCCCTCTCTCTCACTGTCTTTTTAGTTAAAAGGAAAGCTCATTGAGATTGAGAAGTAGATTTTTTGCTGCTGATGTCAGAGCTATAAACCTGTTGCCACTTATGTTAGTTTAGATGGACGCCAGAGGTGAGGTGGCTCTGATTGACTGCCTCCTTAGGATCATTTCCTGACAACGGCAGTGCTGTTTCTGCGTTGGTAGAACAGGACATAGGCTTGATTTGTCTGAAGCTGGTTCTCTGTGAGTGTGGTTGCGCTGTTGGTTGGAGAAAAGCAGGGAAACTCTGTGAAGCCCCTCTGGGGTTTATAAACACATCGTAATACAAAAAACTGCCTCTGAATAGACTGTTATTAGAAAATCTCAGTCTCACCTGGAGTCATTGTAGAGGCACCATCCGTTTTCATCCAAGCAGCAGGCCGTATAGTGGCCAATGTTCACGGTCCCAGCGTGGTTACAAATTGCATATAAATCATATAGAACTGAGTCTGTTGGGGGGGAAAAAACATGGCGACCTTTCTTAGAAATAATGTTTGTTGCAGGAATATTTATGTAATTCTAACTGAAAAGGTTTTTTTTCGTTTGTTTTTTTTATATTTTAAATGCAAAAGTGTCAGACTAAAAGACTTAATGCAGGCCAATTCCTTGGCTTTTGTAAAAATATAATTATACATCGTCAAAATCATAGTTGTTATAACGGAGATAATAATAATAATAATAATAATAATGTATACTTTATTGATCCCGTATGAAATTGTTTTTGGTGTAAACCACACCGAGGCAGCCATTTTGCAGGCGCCAAGTAGGCAGTAGCGCAAAGGGTCTTGCCTAAGGACCCACACTGGATGCTGTGGTGTATTTTTGCCCTGGGCTGGATTTAAACCCATGAGTTTTGGATTGGAAATCTGGTGACATTCCAATTGAGCTATCCAGCCGCTGATACAGTTTGGATTAGGTATTCTTCAGTATAATGGAATAAAATTTAATCAACTTTGGCCAAATCTGTGCAGACACTGAAGAAAAAGGATGTTTTCTTCACTTGTGCTTTGACATCTGATCTCATGTTCGCAGTAACACCTCACACCCGTTCATGATCGACAATTCAGATTTGAAAAAATAACATTTGAACACCTATCCACTTTTTAAAATGGGAAAGGCAACAACACACAGCATTCAAGGAAAGCATAATTGTTTATCTTCCTAGGTCAGTCAAATATTTAAAGTATTTATTTCTGTTATTAAATTAAATTTGTGTTTAGTTATATTTAAATTAGGTGAGACAGTGAGTATGTAAGGTTGATCAACAAAACATTTCAGAAGAAACGTACAAATCTAAATAGTGCTGTGGATAGACTTTTGATTATATATATAACTATAGCAACATGTTTTCTTTTATTAATCAGGCATGTAAGTGTTTAAGTGCTTTTCTAAATATTTTTTTCCATTTCTTGAGAAAAAGTTATGATTTCAATGGCAATCTACGGTTCATCATAAATCAAGCTTTCAAAGCAGTTTTTTTGTAGTATTATCTTTTAAATGATTATTTTAAAGACATAATTAGCTAAGCAATCTTTTTAAAAGTGTCCTAGTGAACTCCATTAAACTCCTATTTGTGCAACTTTGATCCATTGTCACGTAATAAATTATTATAGGGTGAATAAGGTCAAGTAGCTACAGTGTTAGTAAAAAAATAAGGGGGGAATATATGAATTAACAAAAAGTCTTTAATACCACAGTCAACAGGGCCGTAAGGTCCGAGGTCCAGACTTTTAAGGGGAAAAGACAAAAACACCGTGCTTTTACTGATCGACCACCTGGATGTTGTAAAACGGTTCAGATCTGTTGTAGACTGTTAAGTATTAGTGTAAAACGTGTCTTTGAAGACAAAAATAAATTCCTACGTTTTTACATTTATTAAGGGAAGAGGATGTTGCCAAGGATACGGATTACAATAACCTGAGGAAACCTCTGGATGGAGAGCCGCTTGGTGCACTCTGTATGCCTGTTGCATCTCTCGCACATCTGGAAGATACAAAAATAATAATTATATATATATATATATGTATATATATATATCGTGCTGGCCAAAAGTATTGGCACACCTGCAATTTTGTCAGATACTAGATTTCTTCAAGAAAATGATTGCAATCAAAAATGCTTTGGTATTAATATCTTCATTTATTTTGCTTGCAATGAAAAAACACAAAGAGAATGAAAAAAAAGTCAAATCAATTATCATTTTACACAAAAGTCCAAATTTGGGCCAGACGAAAGTATTGGCACCCTCAGCCTAATACTTGGTAGCACAACCTTTAGATAAAATAACTGCTAACAACCGCTTCCGGTAACCATCAATGAGTTTCTTACAATGCCCTGCTGGAATTTTAGACCATTCTTCTTTGGCAAACTGCTCCAGGTCCCTGAGATTTGAAGGGTGCCTTCTCCAAACTGACATTTTGAGATCTCTCCACAGGTTTATATATATATATATATATATATATATATTATTATTATTATATTATTATATTATAGCTGTTGCATCATGTAAATGAAACCATCTCAACCAAAAACCCTTGAAGTCTGTTTTCGTCTTACCGGTGAGTTTTCCTTTTCCAATTTCTCCTCATGAGAGAACAGGTCCAGGCATTCACGTAAAGTGACCTCCCCTCCGGAGCTTCTTTTGGGGATGGGCAGCGACAGATCACAGAACACATCAAACGTGTTGGAGTAGTGCGAGCAAACCGAGCAGTGCAGTGAACTCCGCAGCTGGCCTGAGAAAAGATCTATTAACAGCGGGGCAAAAATCAATGTCAGTGTCGGTCTTTACGTTTTTTTATTTATTTAAAACAGACTAAAGACAACAAATATTGACCTCCTCACCCATGATTATACTGTCATCTCTTTCCAAATGCTTCTTCCACACGGCATTTGCCTCTTCTGAAATTCTAGATAAGATCAAAAACAGCAAATATAGCAGTGTTCACATGGGAGAGCTAAAAAGCTAAGGGATAGACATTTTTTCCCCAAGTCATACCTGAACTGGACATATCTTTGTTCAGGCTCCTTCCCTGTTCTTTTAACACAAGGCCTGCGGTTTATTTCGGTGTGCAGCTTGTCCAGTAGGAACCTGAGAAACTCCTGAGCATCCTGCTGACTGGGTTAAATTCAAATACAGTAAGTGATTTTTAAAATCTTAAAAAAAAAAAAAGCCTTATAAACTAAATATTAAACAACATTTGCAGGATTATTCAGTAGCACATTCCTAATTGGCAATGTTGTGCAGGCATATCTCTAAAGGCCTTGGATTGGTTTATAGAGGATTTCTGTTGCAAACTCAAACCTTAAATCATCTTCAGTTACTGTCAAGCCGGATTTCTGTTCATTGCCCTTTATTTGCTCACTTTATTTGCTTCTATTTGGTCACGTTTAAGGATTATTAGAGACCTTTTTTATCACTGCTTTACAGAATTTCTGTGTAGGTTTTCACAATTCAGGCATTTGGCATAATAGTTGTCTTAACATTTTCACAAGTTGCAGGAGGTGAAATTGATTATTTCAATTCTGGTATGTATTTTTGACACATCCCAATATCTATAAATTTTTTTTCCCCAACCAAATCATCACCACCATGATCTTGTTAGCGGATTTGGACCTGTGGTCTTTGATTTTAATTGATTTTCTGTGAAGTGCCTTGAGACAACACCTGTTGTAAATTGGCGCTATATAAATAAACTGATTCTTGATTCTTGATAAATGCCAAAAACAAAAAAAACAAAACAAAAAAAACATTTTCTAGCATCTACATTTGTAAACTCAATAGCCTTGATAGGAGGCAGCTAAAGTCACAATTTGGGTAGCCTATTTTACATAAAAGTTTTCGGATTTTTACTAGTTTAACTTGAAATTCTCTTTGTCCCTTTATGGTGTTTTGGTGTGAAGAATTTTGAGTGTATTACCTTGAAAGAGGCAATATGAATAAAACTTATGTTTTATCTTTGATTTGATGTTCATGCAAATACATGATTGCATGGTTAGAAATTTTAGAGAACCCCGCTATGAATATTTTAATGACACCCAACTTTGTCCCACTTTAGCTGCATTTTCCCTAGATGAGCAGTGGAAGGCTGTTTGTCTTATTCAAAATTGATTACATTATAAAAAGGTTCTGCTAGTTATTGTTTCATTGTTGTGTTTTGCCTTTGCTTAGTAAATCAGTAACGAACTCATGCTAGCAAAAATATAAAAAAATTAATTTTACTAGCATGATATAATCCTAATTTTCCTAATACAGATTAGCCAAAATTTATCTAGAAATAATTTCTTCCTGAAATGCAAGTTTTATCACTTAAGATTGACTAATATAAATATAAAGTTTTTTTTTTTACCAGTAACCACTGAAGTAAGGCACCGCTGCTTTAAAAACACTGTAAAACTGTCGAGGATTTACAACCGTGTCTCCTTCCCTACCATCCCAAAGGCCTGAGAGCACCCAAGAGAAACCTGGGGAAACAATAAGACATTATCGTATTTTACACATAAAGAAAATTTTTAAAAAAGTATAAAATTTAAAACCTACTGTCCATGAGCTTTGCCTCCTCTTTTGAAAACCTCTCATGCTTGTAAGTCTTTAAAAGACAATAGTTGCGCAGGACTTGTGTGTGAGACAAACACTGGACCACTGCATTCAGGAAGCACTGTTGTCCAAACAGAATTTAAAAAATTACACTGTTGTTGGTTCCGTCGGGGATGGTTGGGGGGGAGGTTGCATGCCATTTATTCAGCACTTACTGTATTCCCCATGTTTCTAAGGCCAACTCTTCCACTTCCGACAGTAAGAGCCTCTTTCTATGAATTAGAAAATAAGTTGGAAGTTTAAACCTAAAACTAGAAATTTGCAGGCACAGCTTACTGTTGTACGATTACTGGTCTGCTGGGCGTCCTACTGTTTGACCCCTGGCTGTGCTCAATGTGATTGACTGTCTGCCTTGACCCTGCGGTGTTGGCCTATGTGTAACTTTGGCAAGACAAATTTAGCCCTCTTATCTCATTAGCATAACAAGCAAGGCTAAAAAGAGGTCAGTCTGCGGCCTTTATCCTATTAGAGCGTGCAAGGAGTGCTGACAGGTGCGTAAACACGTGTGCATCAATTAGTATCGCACCCTTACGTCTTCAAACGGATCTCTCCCTTGCAAGTTTGCGATAAAAATCAGTGGTAACACATTCGTTTTGTACTTGAGAACAAAGTACAGGCTTAGTCTAAGGATTCTCAAACCTCATTATCAGCAACCAGCAGCAGACCCATCAGGGATGTGTAGAGGACAGACTGGGAGATGTCTGCAGTTTCTCTTTGTAGACCGTTTTGAGAAACCAGGGTTCGACACAGGGCCCCACAAGAGCCTTCCACGTCGACGCCAGTGGAACCAGGCATTCCCAGAATACAATTGATCTCTGTGTGGGTAGGCAATCTGAAGATGCCCCAAGGTAAAATCTTACTTAATCAAACCCAAGCCTTCCTGTCTGCACCCCAACTTCTTTTAATATCTTCCAGGTCGCTGCTGTAAGGTCAAGAGGCTTTCCCCTCTTTTCAGGAAACGATGCAAGGAGAAGTACATCCCCGCCTTTCCTTAAAAATGATCAGGAACATTTACAGCTGAAAATAAAATAAAAAGGTAATTTGAGTTTACTTCAGTAAATGTTCTTCCTAGGGTTCAATTCTGCATGCAAGACATTCAGTTAAATGCATTTCCACATGTCCCACCAAAATGAGATTTGGACATGTTCAACCAAGAATTTCTAGTCATTGATGACTCCCAATGACAAACACAAAAAGATTTGGTTATGTAATCGGCATCTAACAGTATGGTATAGATCAATTTAACAGCCAATCCATGCTTCCTGTGTTCGGTTAAGGTAACTCAGAACAAACAGTTATATCTCAACATAAATACAATATAGAAATACAGAGAGTACGTTGGACTCACCTGATCAGTTTGATCTCCATCTGTGAACAAAGAGTCCGAACCAAACTGTTCCCGTCATCTGCTGAGCCGTTAAAAATGCAAAGGGGACGTCTACAGTTTCACTGTGTGTTGTGGGATAGAAGTGAAAGTCTACCTCTCTGCCCTGTCCTGTCACTAGTGAGGGGGAGAGAAAGGAAGAGAGAGCCAACGAGTGCAGAGAACACACACACACACACACACACACACACACACACACACACACACACACACACACACACACACACACACACACACACACACACACACACACACACACACACACACACACACACACACACACACACACACACACACACACACACACACACACACACACACACACACGATAATCATCTCTAATCTTTACACTGCAGATCGTGTCTGCTATACATAGGCGTGTGCACCTCCATCCATAAGCACTTTAACAAGCTTTTTTTGTTAATGTCAGTTTTATTGAAATATAGCTGGATAAACATTTTGTTGCCATTTTACATTCACATTCAGTAACAGTAACACTGTCAGCACACTTATCACCATCACAAAAATATATATATATACATATATATATAAAAACATATAAAGAGGAACTTTTTTTTTAAGCAATTCTATGAGTCTTTAATTGAACCCGTTAATAAAAAGAGTTCACTTTGTTTCTTTCGCTCTACAGAGATCCCTCCTGACTTCCGGCAGAGCTACCGGTCAGCGACTGGTGTGGTCCGCCATGTCCGTGTCGGAGCTGAGGCTCAGACCTGCTATGTGACACAGAGCGGGGTCGGCGTGGAGGGGCAGCTGAGACTGGCTGGTGTGAGCGTTCCTGTCCCGGGACTGAACGATGGCCTGGCGTAGGCAGGTGATCCACTGTTGTTTGCTGAACGAATCGTTGGCCTGCAAGCAGTACGGATTGAATTTGGAGCGCCCTCTGCTGCTCACGCGGAAGCAGTTCTTCACTGTGAGGTGGCAAAAAAAAAAAGAGAAAAAAGAGGAAGGAAGGAAATGGGAGTGAAAACTGTTGTAGGTTTCAGTTCAGCTAATTATTGCGCTCACAGTAAGGTCTGCATTTAGGCCTGCGATTGTCCTAGTGAATCGTAATATCAAGCTGAAAATCTGCGTTAAAACTGATTTGATCAAAAAGTTCATCACCAACAATCAGTTGGAACAGTTGGGAACTTAAAAAATAAAATGAACTGTCGGATGTGCAAATATTTTGTTTTCATTGGGTTTTGAAAGTATAATTTTATTTTATTTTATACATATTTATTTTGAGATTTGTTACAGCTATTATCACAGATTATTAATTTCTTTCTTTTAATCAAATTTCCAATAGAAAACGAAAACACTAACTGAGCAAATTACCTTTATCGTTTCCCCCAGTGAAGGCTCCTCTGAAGGTTCCTCCCCCGCCAGACTCGCTGTCTGGGATCTCCTCTAAGTTGATCAGGGTGTTGGGCAGAGGCTGCCGGTAAACATTAAACGTTTGCCCTCTGTTGTCTCTGTCCTCCCCCGGTCTGGTCAGCGCCAAAGCCAGCTCAAACAGGAATACATGCAGCTTCTGTTGTATGAAAGACAGAAGCATGATGTAGCTGTGATAAAAAAATAAATAAACAAAAAAGACAGAGGGCTACTTTAAGATAAAGACCTCTTAAGCCGAGGTAGAATCAGGGATGTTGTACATACCTGTCCCTTATTGGTCTTGAGCTCTCCATGGCAGTAAAGGAAGCGGGATTGGTGGATCTCAGGTATTCTCTGGCTCTCTTCGAGGTAGATCAATCCGCGCCGGTAAAACTGGCACTCTGCTTCGCCCGTCTTCTTGTTCACCTCGGCCACGATACTCTGGATCAGCTCCAGCTGTTTAGAACGAAGCATGGCACATTGTAATGTGTTGCTGGGACTGTTTCTCTCATTGGCAAAGTATCTCATTAGGCACATTTATACTTATTTCTAAAACATGTAAGAGGCCTAAGACAATCAAAAAAAAAAAATTTTTTCACTCAATGGGGTATTTAATTACAATACTTTTGTTTCTTACTGACTAAGAAACACAAAAACAGGAAATAGCTTGAAAGGATGAAACGGAACAGTGGTCTTTTTTTTTTTTTTTTTTACAATTGCTTTCATTAGTTTGTCTAATTTATTTTAGAAAATGGTACAAAGTTAAAAAGCAAATACAGATTGGGGAAAAAAATAACTCAAAAGACGATAAACTACATTTTATTAGGCCCCATGTACAGACTTCTTTCAGGTAGGATATTCAGCCAACTGTGAAGAGCTTGTAGCCTTTATCAAAAAGCAGTGGACATTGGTCTAGCACTTTAAGACTGCAGGGCATAGAAACTCACAGCGTCAGGCAACGTATCCTCATCTGGGTGATCTGGAGGCGTGCACTTCTGTATCTCTTTCAACAACAGCGGGTACTTGACCAGGCGACTCCGAGGCAGGTCCAGAAAGTTCCACAAGTCCAATTTTCTGCTAAACGAAGACTCCTGACACAGGCGCAGAAAGTGCTCGACTCGTTTTTCCTGCTTCTTCTGGTCCAGTAAAGCCTTGGCCCCCACCTGGTTGCAGCAGTACGTGACGTAGGCTTCCAGGTAGGGGAACTGTGAGGGAGGAATGAGAAGTTATCTAAATGGCGAGAAGAATATGCATAGGTAAGCCAATTGTGGCTTTTTCCTCTTCTTTTGCATTTTTTTGGTTGCCATGCGGACCGACGCTCACCCAGTTCAGCAGAGTCGGCCCCACCTCTCCAACTGTCTTCTCTGAGCCCCTTAATCGCTCAAGACGAGCCAGAAGATCTGGTGGAGGGTAGAAAAAAAAAAAAATATATATATATATATATACACACTCTAACTAAAAAAGGAAACACCTTTAGATAGAAAGAAAAAAAAAAAAAGGCCCAAAATGGGAAATTTTCTATGCTGTTACAAATAAGCTTTTGGTATAATAAGAGTCTTAAATGGTTAAAAGCAGCACATTTGACTCCGCCTATTTACATGGAACCAAACACCGTTGATGATCAGGAAATGGGGGGTGGGGGTGTTCTGAAATATTCTTAGACATTAGGGTTAATGCTTGAAGAAACACACACAGAAAGTAGATTTTGTTTACCTTCATGCAGTGGAATCAGTGCATCTAAGGTGCCGAAAATTTGTCCAAGCTCGCTTTCCGTCATTATATCCAACTTCAACATGGGCTCATAGTAAACCTACAAGCATAAGAAAGGCAGGGAAACAAAACATACTTAAATATCAGAACAATACTTTTTCCTCCACAAGTGTATTCTGTGCAAACAAGTACCTTCTTGACCAAACTGAGGTCTTCTATAAGTTGTCTCTCTCCCTGAGTCAGCTCATAGATCACCTGCAGTGAACACGTTGTACATGGCAAACGTTAGCGTCAGTGGAAATAAAGGGTTTCCGCGCAAAGCTTGCATGGGATGTAAACAAAGCGGAAATGCTGCATGCGCTCTCACAGCTGATTGTTTAATAACGGAAGTTGAGCCTCTAGTGCTAGCTCACATCCTCTTTCCTAATACCCATGCAGGGTAGCTTTAGAGAAACAGAGCGCATGCTAGTCATCCAACCCAGACTGCAACCACAGCCAACCTAAACCCAGAAATGTTCTGTGACAACATTCATGAAATCCACACCTCTTGGCGTTTGATTTCCTTTGCCGTCAGGTCGTGGCTCTCCACCGTGTCGCTCCAACACTGGCTGTTGCGCCTCCGTGGAAACGACGAAGCCTTGGTGCGAGGCCGCAGAGGGCTTGGGGGCAAAGGTCGGGCATCTGTGCGAAAGCTGATAGATCGCTGGTGAAAAGAAAGGAAGGGGACACATTCAGTACATGCATGCAAAATCATATTCAAGTTATTGTGAGCTATGACATGATTAAACAGGGGGGTGGGGAGATGAGCTTGCTCTGTTACCGAGATCGACTGCCCGATGCGTTTCAACGCGGGAGTCTTCGATGGGGTTATGACACCTGTCAGACTGTGCGATTTTACCACTGGTTTACTCTTTTTGTTACTGGGCTCCTAAAAGAGATTAATTTAAGAAATAATAGTATTGAGTTTAAACACAAAAGTTTGTAAGGTTAATGCAAAAAAAAAAAAAAAAAAACCAAAAAAAAAAAAAAAAAAAACTCCAAACAAACCTCTGAATCCTTGTGATCACAAATATTGTCCCCTTCTTCTTCCTCATCCTGATGGCCAGAAGAAAAAAAATACATATATATATAGATCTATATATCTATGAAGGCGAACTTGACATGAAACAGAGAAAGACGTTAAAGAGCGGTAAGATGTTGCATGGTGCAGATCTCTCATTTCCTGCAAGAGGTTTTCAAAGAGGAAGAAAGTTGAAACTGTGCCTCAGTAGTGAAGCGCAACATGTCTGTGTGCTTTTCTTTTTTTCTTTATCCCCACTAACCACGAGAGCTGCAACTTCAACGTGGCATCAATTAAAGAACTGAAATGTAATCCAAATGCAAATACTTAAAATGCATTTAGGAAAAATCATACCAACATACCGACATCCCAGAAAATACAAGACTTTGCACCAAAGAAAGAAAAAATAAACATCTTTTCTTAAAATTAAGGGGTTCATATAACATTAACCTCGACTCAGTTCTCCACTCAGCGTTGTGGTGACAAAGGTAAGGTTGACAAAACTTCCGGCAGTTACTCAGAAAAGCTCAGAGATACGAGATATTTTCAGATTATTACTCACCTCTGATATTCTGACCGGAGGTTCGGGAATCACGTCTTGTTTTCGCTTCTTCTGAAAGGTAGTTTTTTGCAAAAAAGTTAACTGGGTGCATTTCAGACTTACAATTAGAAATACACACACTTTAAAAAGAGGTGACAGAATTACTTACCCCACCATGGTCACAGAGGACGGAGTGTGTCTCTGCCAACACAGACCTGATTCGGGACCAAACTGTTAGTCACAAATCATTCAGATGCATTTAAATGTGCTCAAAATAGCAAAGCTTTCTGCCTTACAGGAGGATTTCAACTGCAGGTTATGCAGCATTGCGTTATAACTAGGAAGGGTTCATAATTTCAGTGTGAAACATTTCAAATTTGTCAAAAATTTACCTATTAAGAGGTTTTTAATTCCTTTTCGATTGTCAAACACATTTGCAATTGAAAAAGAACAACGACCAATTTCTTAAAACTACCATACCAGGAAGTCCTCATTTCTCCAGTCTCCTCCACTTCCATCTTCTTCCTCCTCTCAGTGCATCTTCAGAGAAATTTTAAGTGCCTTCGTTCTCAAAAAAAAAAAGAAAAAATCCAGTTTTGAAGGTCTCCTCTGTTCCACCGAGCAGTTTGCGTCGAGCTCGTTCAAAGTTCGGTCTACTCCTTCCTCCTCACCTTCTTCCTCATATCGCAGACCACATCCTTTACAGTTGCGCATAATCACTTATTTGCTCTTCTCAGGGAGGAGTGTTCAGAAACTTCACCTCAAACTTTCATCGCAAGTTAAATTTTGTATCAATTTAGATTTTTTTAAATTTTAAAACCTATATTGTTGTAGGCTAAACATACTTGAAAAATATGAATAAAAACAGGAAGCGAGTTTAAAAGGTTTTACAACTTGAATTACCATATTTACATACATATTTTTATAGTTGATAAATTGAAATACATCTCATTTGATCTTTTACTGAATTTAAGAGTTGCTTAGATGATTGAGTTGGTGTTCAACTAAAGTTTTTTTGTTTTTTAGAAAACCTTCTGATCAGCACAAACTAGGTCAGACAGGAAAGCGCATGAATCTGTGACTCGTGTTTCAAAACGCTCAACCACCAACATCATACAAAAGAAAAAACAAAAAAAAACACCACTTAGTCTAGTGCATGTTTTACATGTTTATTCACTATTACACTAAGTGCTCCCATACCAAGATACATCTCAATGTCTTTCTCTTATTTCGGTTTTTATCATTTGGAGTTAACAAAATAGAAACAAGTGTTACGGACTAACAGATGTGTGCCAAATCTGTTTCTCTCACCCACCCCTGAAATAAAATACAAAAGAAACACAAGAAATCATGAGAATGAAGAAAGTAAATGATGTCATGTGCAACAGCCCGTTGGAGAGTGCTAGGGTGAGGGAGGTAGGGGGCGCCTTGGACTGGGAAGAGCATTTTACCAGTGTAACACCAATGGGGGTTTCCAGTCAGAAAATATCTAGGTTGGCTTGGTTTTAATTAATGAAGTGGATGTTTGAAATACTTAAGAAATAATAGTAAAAAAGAGATTTTGAAATTAAACTTGTGTGATGTGAACAAAGTCAAAGAGAGGGGGTTGAAGAGAGAAAGGGAGCAAGTAGAGTGGAGGAAAGGTTGCTGGTCTGGATTAAAATGCAACCGATGGTCTCTGTAAGGATGTTAGAATAAACAGGGAGTCGAGTTGGTCTTATTATCTTACTGTGGGGGGGTTCTATCACTGAGAAACATTAGGTTGTCCAGTATACAAGCTCCCTTCCTTCAATAACACCCAAGTTCACCCCATAACACGCCAACTGGATTCCGTAAACCATACTGGTTTCCTTTAGTCAGCTTACTGGGACTATGTACAGTCAGGCACAGGTTTAGACAAAACCCCAGGCCCACAAAATAAAAACAAAACTAATACACCCTGATTGATTGAGTAGAAAAGACGTGGATCAAGCTACCCAGTTCAGAACAGCCCCCTTTCTTTTGCCCCCCCCCCCC
>JAVLVB010000890.1:6889463-6916753 GCA_032876305.1 Orestias chungarensis | reverse complement strand
ACACAAGATTTAGTCAATTAAAAAACTAGACATGCAGACAGGCTTATCAAAAAAAATTAAATAAAAACTTTTCTACTCATTACGCTTGCAGTACTCAAGCAGCTTTTTAGTACTGGGCAACCAAAACATTTTGGTTTAGAAATCCTCCATTTAAAAAATTTAATATTAAAAAACAGCGTTGCTGTGGTAACTCAATCTACCAGAGTTTCAATTTCTGCATATAAAACCCTTTTTTTAAAAGACACTTGTGTTTAGACACCAAAGATCTGCATCCACTTACGGTAGGTCCAGTCTCTCTTTAAGTTTGGCAGCAGGCATGAAAAATGAATACAGCATGGACACTCCCTGAGACAGCATGGTGATCTCCAACTTCTGCTCATTCTGACGACGATGACAATGAAAAGAAAAAGTAAAATTGGAGGCAAAACAAAAGGTGACAATGTGAAGACAACATTTTTTTAACATACCTTAAAGTAGTCAAGGAATTGCCGGAGTGTCATTTCTTCACCATTCGACTGCAAACCTTTGACCTCAAAGCGATCCCACAGAGTCCAGTCGATCTCATAGTACTGCAAGTGAAGCGCAGAGAGTCAAACCAATGGTAGTTATCAACAGAGTACATCTCTACCTGCAACATTCTAGAGTGTACGAACAACATATTCGTTGAGACTCCTCAGCACACACTGATATCAATCAGCATGAGAAGTTAAGATGAACTCACTTACATCCAGGCAGAGCGCCAAATGTATCAGTATTAGCATGGCTGGATCATCATTGGAGCTGGAAGGTAACTGCTAGCTTTACAATTACATTGTTTTAGAAAGAATTCAGGGAGCTTACCTTGTGTTTGGGAGCAGCGATGGGCTCAGAGAAGGCAAAGAAAGGTAGGGCCAAGTTCATAAAACCATTTTTGAAAGAATCCAGCTTTTTATGCCCTTGGATAATCTTTAAGAGCTCCAAGCACACGAGGCCAACCACTGCAGCGGTAGTTGTGGCGATGGCAGGAATGATCTTGCCAGCAATCAGTTTGCTCTGGATAGGAAAGAGGCAAATATAAGAATATATTAATTAAAACATGTCTTATACAATTACATAGACCCAGAAATCACACACTCAAGCAAATAAATTTAAATCTAAGCGACAAGGAAGTGATCAAAATACAACAATACCAATTCTAAGACAGTTTCCCACCTTGTGTCTGTCAGCAGGTGGAATGTCGTAGTTCTCTGCTCTCAGATTGGAGGCTGCCACGATGAAATCCATGTGAAAGTTTGTATCATCATCCTATGAACAGACAGTCAACATATGTAACAAACCAGGATAAAGATCAATGGTACTGATTAGTTTGAACATTGCTTCTGCCCGCCGTACTCCATAATGCTGATAGTGAACACAAAAAATAAGTATTCCAAAAAGAGTAGAGAAAGCTAACGAACTTAATTGTTTCCTTATTAAAATGCGACTATAAAAAGCACTTCCCAACATTTGTGAATCTCATTGGCCACTGCATGAAATAAGAGTTAATAAATGAGTGTTTTCCTTAATACCCCCTTCCTTTGGCTTTTCCTAATACACTATTGCATGATCAAACAATAAATTTCAGGTTTTTATAAAGGCAGTTTCTAGTCAAGAAAATTCTGGGAGGAAGTACCTTTTCAAAGTCGATGGGGCTGAGTTTAAACTGGAATGACTCTGGAGTTGGAAGCTGAGACTTCAGTTCTTCCAGTTTGGAGTCATCTGCATGTCGAGAGATTTCGAGGTTTACTCCAAATGGATTAAGAGATGAACGGCATCACAATTTAAACCACTTTAACTGGGAAATCTGAACAGATTTGGGATATTTTGTAAAACTTACCAACAGAGGAATTGCTATTTTGCAACTCCTGATCAGAGACATGAATTTTAACCCCAGAGCGAGGGATAAATTTGGGCACTTTGACCTCCTGCAAGATCTTGATCACGCCTGCTCGGTCAGTGCTGCCTTGCAGCCCGTACGTCTGGGAAAACAGGTTCGCACCTGCCAAAACGTAATCAACATGGAGGTCCTGAAAACAACAAAAGCATTAGCACATTTATCTTTGCTTGAATCATAACCATCTTATAATCTGAGACGTAGCGATACTAAAAAGTGCTTACGTTGCTAGTGCTGAATTCTAAGGGGTGAGGACATCTCTTTGGGCCAGACCAGAAGGGGGCGCCTGAGCTAGTAAGCTGAGAAAAACCAGAAACAGAATAAATACACTTTCTTTAACAGAGCACTTGTTTGGAGGTACATCTCAAAAAATGTAAACACGGCAAAAAGATTCAATGTTTGTTTGCCTTTGTTTCAAATAAAAAATGCTCAACGCTGGGAAATTAAATTAAATTTATTACGGTTACTTGTGCTCTAAATGATCACAGGTTACAGATAATAAAAACCAAAAAAAAATTGTGTGTCTCAGAAATGTTCAAGTAATTAACTTAAACACCTTCAAAAGGTGAGAGAACCTCAACATGATTTCCCAGTCCGGGTTAGCGGGCAACACAATCATGGGGAAGACTACTGACATGATAGATATCAAGAAGAAACTACATGAGGAGGATAAACGACAAAAGGTCTTAGTAATGATCCTAAACATGACAAAGAAGCTGGTTTGACAGAATTCAGTACCTACGCATAATCACAGAAAATTCTGTGGCAGGACAAACAAAATAAATGAAGGCAAATAAATTGAAATATACAGGAAAAGGCTTAAATAAAAAAATTTTGATTTCTGTTCCCATTAAAAAAACCAACCTCATAATTCTTCTTGCATCGTTTCTTGTTTAAAACTATTTAGAAATTAGTATTCTTCATAACCCACTTTTTTTAGTCACTGAGAGCATCAGTTATTCACCTAAACAGGATAAACTGAACCTACACCTAAAATAACTAAATGTCTGAGCCTACTGTGTTACAGTAGTTGAGTGACATGCAACTTGTGGGAATATTCCGCTTATTCGTCTATTGCAGACAAAACCGTTTTTACCTGATCTGGGGGGAAGTTGTGCAATAGCTGAAGGATGTTGTTGCTGTACTGACACTCCCAGTGATGGCGAGCCCAGGCTACGCAGTCAGCCCAGCTGTGCGGGCAGTCTGTTACAAGACTCTTATGCACAGCATCCAGAACCTCCACAGGCTGAGCTCCTGGAAGCTTAAGAGTTCGCTCCATAAACTTAGGATCTCTGCAAGATGGGGGAGATCATTAACACAAGACAAATGCTTGTTATTGGTTAAAATATCACTTAGAATCGACAAACGTTGCTATAGAGTGTAACTTACGTAAGGTACTGCATGGCATTGTCTGGTCCTTGTTTGAAGAGTCCCTCAAACTCATCTCGGGCCCACTAATAAGAAAATAAAGGTGGAACATCAGAAACTTGGCACCAGCAATTAAATCAAATCAGGTTCAGGTTAAAAAAACAAAACAAAAAGACTTTAAATTACAGCATCATATGCATGAGTTTTGAATTGTAGTAAATAATGAGCACTATGAATGTTAGTGGGTGGGATTAATCAGGGCAGCAAGTATTTTGACCTCATCGTTCAGAAATTGGAAGCAGAAAAAAATGAATAAAATCAGACATAAGTCCGAGAAAAAAACTATATTGTCTGATCTATCAGGGAAAATACTGCAGTTCAAAATGCAGTCAAACTAAATTCAGAGTAACAGCTTTGCAGTTCAATGTTCGTAATATGAAAAGGGTTTAGATTGAGTTTTTAAAAAAAAGCAGCTGGTTTAAGTGTTTATTTCAGAGGAAGCAAGACAATCTTCACAAAGGTTTTATGATCAGTTGCCCAAACTTCCAGTTTATAATTTAAAAGTTTTTATTAAAAAGAAAAAAATTTGCATTTGATTTTAAAGCAAAACTAGTAAAGATTTGTTTTCTGCTGTACTTTACTACATATTAAAAATAAATGATCAATTATTAACTGCTAGAATGGTAAGTTACCTCAGGAAAAAACATACCTAAAATACCAACCTAAAAGATAAAATCTATTACACAAAAAGCAATAGTAATGTTAAAAGTCAAAGTCGAAAACATTTGGAATAATTTTTTGCTATAAAAGCCCAACATAAATTACACAACAATTTACTCAAGTATAATTTAACCATCTCCGGCATATGTTGATCAAAGATCACAGAACCATTTTGCAGCAATTGTTAAAAACAACAAATAGGTGAATTGATGCAAGATCTGGACACATTTTAGGCCATAAATGGAGACAAAAAATTCCAATCAACCATTTCGAAAACAGTCTGAGAATCAACTTAATCTTATGCTCTGTTAATGCAAAGTGGATGTATCTGAGTTAAGTCTCAGTAATGTCAAAAGCAATGCTGTCCCACTTAAACCAATCAAATCCAAGTGTTTTATTAGGGATACTGACCTGCAGAGTGTGTTCAATTGCATTTGGAAAGTTCTTCAGGGTACAGATGGGGATGGACTTCTCAGGTGGGTCTTGGCTGGAGCTGTAAGACTCTGTGAGAAAGGGGATTACGACCTGGATGTTGCCTTTGGTTCCCAAAGTACCGGACTCCAGTAGGGGTTTACGGTAGTAAACACACCGCCTGTCCATGTACATACCTAAACATTAGGGATACAAACAAGACACTAAATACTTTCTACAAAGGAAATCTTTGAGGCACAATGGTGCACCAACCCCAGTATTTACAAACCTGGTATTTAAATATTAACAACTTACGTGCATCAACATTGTCCAGTGCATTAGTGACTCCATCCAGACGTTCAAAGAAGTCGTCATCGTAAAACTTCTCCGTCTCCGGACCAACTCTGTTCTGATGGCCTGTGATCTTGAAAGAGGGGTTCATCAGCTTCACCGCAGCAGCCGCTGTGTCACTCTTCATTTTCTGTGGGCAGGAATAAAAGAAAATCACAGCAGGAAACTACACTCATGTCATGGTGATATTTAAGTAAGTTGCCCTGTATATGCCAAGGAGGCAACGACTTTTTTGCCTGTCTGCAGGGGAAGTTCTGAAAACCTTTCTCCAAGGAAAACAAGTGTAAAAAAGCAACCGAATCTGCGTTTTAACTTATTTTGTGCAGAACTTGTGTACATAGTTCCTCCTTATTTTTACTAAACAGTATTCCAAAACATTATAGCCTGCAACAAGGAGCGGATGTTACGAACCGTGACATCAGATGGTCTGAAGAGGAACTGTCTGTTGAGATTGGATTTTTCGATGGTGTCCATGTCCGTCACAATAACCTCTCCCTCCTCGGTGGCCAGGCCAATCATGGCAAAGTTTTTCAACAGCTCACAGCCGATGGCTCCGGCTCCAACCTGGAAGGATTGGATGTGATGCAGTGAGCAAAACTCAAGTATTGGTTCTGGTTTTGAAATGAACACTTCGCATATTTAAGCCTCTGGGAGTCATTTGATAAACTGTTTGGTACTAACAGCATTCCGTTCGTGTATACTTGGCAAAAATAAATACATTAAACACCATCAGTTAATTTTAATTGTACTATGCACTCATTTTAAATATTAAAGAAAATAAGACATTCTACAAATTTACTCACCAGGAAGTAGCGCTGGTCGGCAAGTCTTTTCTGCAGTTTACTGCCAAACACAGCAATCTGCCCATCATACCGACAATTCCGCTGGGGAAAAAGAAACCGCATAAAATATTATTTATCAAGGTGTTTAAAATAAGTTGTCTGCGATACAAACATTTGTGTTTGATTTGGTCAGCAAACTCACTGGGCTGCACTCCTCCTGTGTGAGCATGAAATCATCTTCTTCAGAGAGGCATTCCAGAGCATCAAAGTACAGCCACTGCATTACAGGCATAAATTTCCCTGTTGAGGCCTAATGAAAAAAAAAACAAAAAAAAACAAAACAGAACACATTTTATTTTTAAAACCGTTGACTAAAAATTAAGATCCTTTTAGAAACTTTTTTTAAAGTAAACATGCATATATTGCAGACAACCATCTGTTTCCACATGGTATTCCACTGACCTTCATCACTTCCTGTGCAGCCACTCCACCAATGAAGGCATTGACAGGGGAAAGATCACCAGACGCAAGATAAGACAACTTCTTGATAAGAGCGTCATCCAGTTGCTCCACTTTGGCCGACAGCGTCTGGGCAGAGTTCAGCTCTTTGGCCAGAGTCAACAGCTCATCGCCATCAGTCTGACAAAGACAAAGCTCACCACTGTAAATAATTTGCCAAAACCATACATTCTGCAGTGCTTTGCTATTTTTATTTGCAAATCTAACCTGACCAATCAACATTTAGCATCAGATTAGCTTGTGTATAATTAAGGGTAATCTATTTGACTACATTGTATAGGTTAAAAGTGCTAGTTGTGCATCTAAAATGTAGTTATCTAAAATTGTTGTTTTTACTCACATGGCACAGACGCTTTTGTCTTTGAACTACATCAATTAATTAAATTGCTTAGATTTTAGACTTGGGTATTTAGATTCAAGACTTAAAAGAGACAAGTACTGACATAATCTTTAGGTACAAAGCAAACAAACAGGTCTAAAGGGAAACCATGCAATGAACGATACACACCTGGCTCCAAGGAGCAGGGAGACGATTGTGCTTCCTCTGGAAACCATGGATGGCCTGAAAGCCTATGTGAAGTTGTCCTGGTCTATCAAACTTGGCAAAATCTGTCATCACGAATTCTGGTTCAGCCATTGAGGATGTGATGGATTTCTGTGATATTAGTGACAACAAGCTCCATCAAAATTTATAACTGCGGTCCCAGTAGGTTCAGAACTTTAAAAAAGTTTTGTTAATCACTTGGTATAATCAAAAACTAGCCATGTGATCTTTCATGGGAAATTGTGTAACAACTTACAAAACTGATCTTCTTAGGCATTTTAACCTGAGAAACTATTCCTCCTCTAACATAGTTTGAAAAGCCAGTTGTGTCACAAATGCTGAAAGTGTATGGGCCTAAAGGAGAAAAAAAAACCCGTTAGCTTTCACAAAAATAAAAAACAAAAATAAAACAAAATAGCAAAACTTACCAAGAACTTTAATTTCCATAGGCTTAGCAGAATTAAGCTCTATCATACCCTGGACCTCAGTGAATTTCACATAATCTCCAGTCTCAAAGCCATGACGAGCTTCGTCAAGACAAGTTACAACAGCTGGATTGTCCTAAATTGGAAATACATTTTTTATTTTCTTAACACCGTTTAGAAACACTCAAAAAAAGAGAAAACAACAACCTTGGTGATCATGGAAACCATAGCACTCAGTGGCTGCTCTCCATTTGTGTCGTATACTATCATTTCCTCTCCAAAGTCACAGAAAAGTTGCCTACAAAATAAAATATAAAAAAGTGTTTTTAGACAACAAAATATAAAGAGGTTGAGTTTAACACTTGGAAGGAGATGAATCTTACCCAAACAGACCACGTGTGTCTGCGACAACCAGCTTAATTCCTTTGCCGTGACAAAACTCCCCCAACTGCTTTTGCTCGTCCAAGCTCGAGTTGGTGAGCACGACCACCTGGATTCAATGAAAAAACATTTTACAAAAAAACTTTATCCTAATTAGAAATAAGCAATAAAAGGCCTTACAGTTAATGTCATTCATACCTGGAACTTGGTAAGATAGTCTTCAGTGAGCGGTCCGGTATATGCAATCACAGGAACATAGTTGTTGAGTTCAGCCAAACGTGGCTGACTCACATCTGCTCTGTTCTTTCCCAGATCCTCCTCACGAAGGTAAAACTAACCAGAAAAAAAAAGTTAATGTCAGATAAAACCATACGATCTTTAAGCAAAGAAACTGTTGGAAATTGTTAACATCCTAGAAATGTGTTGACCCAAATTAAAACTCCTACATGATCTTCCAAGAAATATCTTCAAATGAAGAGTCAGTATATGCAGTAAGCACAGATTTGGTTCATGCAAACAAGACGAAATTCATGGTGACAAATCAGAAATTACAGCTATCCTTAGGCTTTACAAAGCTTTATTCCATTAGTGACAGCTAATTAACATTTGTCCCCAATATAATAATGATACAACTGCAATATGAACCAGACTTTATAATCTACCTTTCAGTCTAATCCAGCATCACTAAGTTAATAGTACTCTTGCATTTTGGGCATCGTGAAAATGTGGAAAACAAAAGAAAGGACAATGAATTGGTTGAATGCAACAATGCCCATAAAAAAAATGATGAGTTGGAACAGAAGATCCTCTAAATTTAGCGCATCTCTACATCAAGTCCAACATTAAAACAAAAGCTAAACTACAACAGCGTGACAGGCTAATAATTTGAAAACAGTAAAAAAAAAAAAAAACTTAAAGTAAAACCCGGTTAGTGTTTGTATACAGAAAAAAATAAAAATAAAATTGCACTGACTCTGATTTTGAGTATTGTGACAAAATCAATACGACTTTTTCATTGCTGCAATTTATCTTTCACCCATTAATTTGGTTCAGAAGTTAGAAAGCACAGTCTGCCTCAACTAAAACCCCTTTAAACAGCTCGATAAAGAATTCTGTCTGACTAAATAAGAAATGATAAACGTAAGACAAAAGCAACAGAAAAAAGAAATAGTAAATTCGAAGGAAAAAGAAACGAGCTGCAGCATTAGATCTATGATTATCTGACCAAAGTATGTCACATATTTGATTAACTTGTCAGACTCATTTCATAAAAAATAAATGTCAAAAAATAAATAAATAAAAAATCCGCTATTGATCAAAAACATCCCAAAATGAACTTTCGTTCTCTCAAACAATTTTTGGTTTTTTGTGCTCAATATTTATAATTTCTCTGCAACAAACATTAACATGCAGTTCACATATTCACATAAAACATTTAGCTCCACAAAGACGTGTAAAACTGTTAAAAGAAATTCCCAAAAGCTTTTATCCCAAAGTTGGGCCTGTTGTCATATTTGGAAGGTTAAAAAAAACAAAAAAACTACAGAGAAAAAGAAAAGTATGCTATAAAACTTCAAAAGTCTTTCAGAGGATAGACATTTCATAAATCAATAAGACATGAAAACACCAATTTGAAATCTAACCAGTGATTTTATAAATACAATAAATTATATATAAGCAGAACATAAATATTAATGCATTCTCCAAATACCTGAGAAGAGAGGTCTCTCCACTCTGCCAGCCCTTGGTCATGCACAGTGACACTCTTAACTCCACCCAAGATGACATTCTTTGCAATCTCCACTCCAAGTCCTCTCATACCAGAAATGAGAATATTGGAGCTCTGCATACGCTTCATCGCTTCATGGCCAAGCACATATCTAGAAAAGGAGACAAAGAATATATTTAGTCGGCAACAAGACAAAAGGTAAAGAAAAAACTACGTATGCACAGCAAGACATCTTACAGTTGTCTGGAGTACAGGCCTTCATCAATCTCAGCATCATTGCCATTCTTAGCCATGCCCTGTGAAGAACCAGATGAAAAAAATAAAAATCAGAGCATCTAAAAATGACTACCTTTTGTTGAAGGTGAATGGATTTGCAATTACGTTCGCAGGTGTATGGGACAGATCAGTTCTGACAGAGTTAGAGGAGGAGCAGTGGGATCCTGTCTTCGTCTCTGTTCCTGACAAGCGACGCTTCTTGGACAGCGGCGAGCTGGACATCTGCGTAGGAAGGAAGACACCATTTACTCCTAAAACTTTCCCCCTTAGGAGCTGCTAAAACGGTCAATTTGATGAGAAACAAACAAAACCCTACTTAAGAGAAAGAAAAAATAAAATAAATCACTATTTTTTTATTGTAACCTTAATCATGTTATATTCAAACTGTAATGTTGATTTAAAGAGAAATCAGAAGCATATTATTATGAATTTAAAGCGTTGAAGTTGAATAAAGACAAAAAATAGCAACAAGAGCAGCTGGGCTGGCTGGAGTCCAAGCACCAATCTGCTGGAAAAAGAACAGAGCCTGAGAAAACACATGAATAGAAGCATTATGTGTTCTTTTCATGCTGGAAAAATGTTTGTGTGGATGTATTGTTCATTATATAGCTTTTTAAGGACTGCTTGTATCACCACAACAAAAAAAATGCTGAATCATTATAAAGTTCACTGCACTGAAAAAAATGAAAAAAATTCACCAGCTGCAGCAAATATATACAAATCACGGCGCTCACAGCAATAATCTTTAAAATGAAATAAAAAACAGGAAGGTTATGTTAATAAATGAAATAATTCAAGGTAGTCACATGGCATAGAAAGAAGAAAAAAGGCCGCAGTATCTTTAACACAGTGACCTCACACCGAAAATTATCCGCCACTATTTCCGCATTAAATGCAGCCGGCAAACCTTCGGCCTCCGAGTCGGACTAAACGAATAAAAATGAAATGATAAAGGCAGGCGAACTTCACGAACAAAAAATGAAAACACTTAAACCCTAAAATGAAAGCATCTGGCATGATAAAGCAAAGCCACTCGGCTAATACTACAGTTTCACATCGTCATACAAAAAAAAGAAATAAGAAAATACAAATAATATAACTACAATCGGAACGAATCGACACTACTGAAAGAAAAGCGATTAGGTAAATTAAGAGTAGCTAATCGGTTAAGTGGTTTGGCGGCTCGTAACATTAATAAGTTAGAAGGAAGGAAACCCCAGCCCATCTATTAGCCGCCTGGCCGAGGCCTGTAGCAACTTTACCAGCTAGCCGCTGCGGCTACGATGTCAACCTGCTGCCGAAACAAACCAACGGGTTTATTTGACAACCAACTAGCATGACTCGTTATCCATTAAGGCTCGATGTAGATAGGAAATTATCGTTATTGTTGTCTATAAAAAGAGAAACCTCAAGAACGAGAGAAAAACAGCTACCATACTCGCGGTTCATTGATTTATCCGCTCTTACCAATATTTCTTCCCGTTCCCTTCTCTTACGCGAACCCGCTCCTCTCCCGCAATGTGTGGCTGTCAGCGATAACGATGAATGCAGATACGAAAAGTCGATACCTTCCCCCCGAAAAAACAAACAAGAAAGCTCGGTATGGGGAGGGGGGCAAAAATGGATAATCGGCGCTATACTGTCGAGTCACTACGCCGTTGAGTCTATTCCTATGCAATTGCGTTGCTGGCTTTGCGACTGCAGAAGGGAACAAAACCAAAATGGCAGATGAGAAGAAAAGGGGCGGAGCTATTTGTGACGGAAAGGGTGGCTGTTAGCTCGCGGCTCCGCCGGGCTCTAATCCGATTGGCTACCGACGCAAATGAGCCCTCCCACGTTATCTGAGGACGCATGCAGTG
The DNA here is from genome assembly GCA_032876305.1 of Orestias chungarensis. NCBI lineage: Eukaryota > Metazoa > Chordata > Actinopteri > Cyprinodontiformes > Cyprinodontidae > Orestias > Orestias chungarensis. Next base: position 6,905,476 of record JAVLVB010000890.1, on the reverse strand, counting down.
TATAAGGCTGTACAATGAACTGCTAAACATCAGGCGATGCAAGACATAAGACAAAAACACATACAAAAACGGCATTATCTCAAACATACGAATATGCAAAGAAACCACTTTGGGGTATTTCTAATGTAAAGCGATTGGTCAAAACAGAAGGGCTTCTAGCAGGACATCTTTTGTTTCTGTTCTCCTAATGAAAGGTCAACCTATTGTAAAACTACTGCACACCATGCCTTCATTAGTTGTAACCCAATCTACTGCAAAAATAAAACAACAATAAAGAAGATAAGTGAAATCAACATTATTTAAACGTTATTTTGTTGCACCAAGGGTTCGCAATAAGGCACATGATGCATCATTCCTAGTTCCGAGGAATTATCACCAAGTCTGAAGGCCCTCAGACCTAGACCTTCAGCAATGAATTAAACGGGTACAGCAGGTACGATGCTCGCATGCAAAGTGATGCTGATCGTCTGGGGCACCCAAGATGAGGTTAGTGGGTGAGCATTCCTTGGAGATGAGTATTGGGGGAGGGGGTTGCCTGAGCAAATGACAAAGGCCCATGAAAAATACTGGGCCGCGTATTTTAGGGTACACGTGTCGATGTGGATCCTTTATTTCTGTTTGGGTTTTTTGTGTGCTTCTTTCGAAATGTTCAACACTTTCCACATCGTTCTTTTGCTTTCCAATCAATAATGTCAGGACAACATCCTGCACAACATGACACGCTGAACTGACCAATATCACGTTACTGTGGTAACCGGGCATCTTTATATTTTCCTTAAAAAATAATCCAGATGAAAATAGTTCTCGTGAGGTTTTATGTTCTTCAAGGCAAGTTTCTCGGACTTCTAGCCCCCCTCCCCACCACCCAACAAAAAAAAGCCTCCATCTAATGTTTGCAGCAACTATAGCTCCCCGGCTATTTGACACATTATGATCCATAAAAACGTGTAAACGTTAGTCTAACGTTATCCGTTACGTGACAATGTCTTGTCAGCATCAGTTAGCAAGAGTAAGCAGACGAAAAAACACCATGTTAGCAAAGCGGCAAGGAAGGCTAATAACTATCAGTACGACAGATCAAAAGACTGCGTAGTTGTTAGCTGTTGTAAAGCTAGCACTCCGGCTATCTAGCCACCCAACGACTTCTCTCTCCCATTTCTTGTGCCGCTATGTTAGCTGTCCGGCTAACGTTAGCCGAGTAGCTGAAAGGCTAACATTATCCAGGCGAGAGCTTACACAAGTGTGCAGAACTTACCACATCCGATATTACTCGGCCGGATTTGGAATATTAAAAAAAGAAAAGAAAACAAACAAAAAATATGCGGCTTCTAACCAAACAATACCGACGTGACAAGTCAACACAGCCGCCGACGGCCAACTGGAAAGTGTGTTAAGCTGGCGGGCTCTGTTAAGTTTTTTTTTTCGTTTTTTTCCACTGGACGCGTCTTTCCTTGGCCGACTGTTCCCGAACCGTTTCCCCCTCACTCTATTTCAGTTTAAAGCAAAGCAAAGCAGCAACATGTGCACGTTACAGGAGGAGCCAACGCTCTGACCCAAAGGGCTCGACGAAATATGGCTCCTGCGGATTCTTCGTACTGGCAAATAATTTATTTAATTGTCAAACTATCTAACAAAAGATAAAATGCTTGTTACATTTATTTTACACGACGTCTAGTTTGCATTTTAAAACAATAAGAACCCAAGACTGTTTGACCCCCCCTGCGAGTTCGCAAGATTTGACCGTTCCAAAGCGTTCGCAAGGTCCTATGGGAAATGTAGTAAACTTGTAAATAGAATTAGCAAGAGAAGTCTTTTGGCAACAGTTGGTTTAAAAAACATTGTTTACACCGTGTAATAATATATGCAAGAAAATATTCACACAGCCTAATTACTGTTTTTATTAATTTTATTGAAATACTTGCAAACAACGCACATTTTACAGTCTGTGTGGGTTGTGAAGAAGTGTACTATGAGTTGGGGAGAATACCACAGAATCTGAAATAGCACACGCAACTAAAAGCATAATGAAATATAGAAGGACAAGTCACATTATACAGAGGTAGAAATACAAATGACTATGTAAGTAACATTAACAAAGTATACATGTTGACCAAACAAGTAAAGAAGATAAATAATTTTGGTGGACAGTATTTTTGAAAATCATTGACAAAAGAATTATTATAATTTTCATTATTCTTTCTGCTTGATTGCAAAGCATTTATACAGTGTGTTGCATCTGGTTATCATCCTTTTGCTTTGCAGCCATTGGTTGGTCACAGTTCAGGTTTATCTATTTTGCACAGATGAAGAAAGTGTATTTCATTTCAGTCTGTCATACCCCTGTGACTCAAAGCCCCACCAAAAGAGGAAGAGCTACAAAAATGAAGCTAGAAAAAATATGGATGGGAAAAGCTGCATTGAAAAAAGCTATGCGTGCCAGGATAGGAACTAGTTTATATTCTGGGAATAAAGTATTAATCGGGAATCTAATTTTTCTTTATTTATTTACAGTGTATGGAATAATACAAAGGTACATTTCATATGCATAACTTATTTTTGTTACTTCATTGCACTTATATCTTTGCTGTCTGATGATTAAATGTTTCAGAGTGATTGGACATGCAAGCTATGAAGTTGTTGTGTGGCAAATGTTTGGGGCACACAGTCAGGATTTTAGAATTAAAAGAGCTTTGGAAATCTTGGATATTGAACTCAATTTTTATTTTTTTGCATCTTTCTCAAATAGTCATTTCATGAGAACCAAACCAAACAGTGATGCATGACAACTTATCAAAATGAGTTAGGTAATTTCTTTTGCAGTCTTTACCCTCACCATCAAATATTTAATTAAAAATTCCAAATGCTTGCTTTATTCAACCCTGCCTCATAGTCCTTTTCCCATCCCTGCCCTGGGCGACTTGCTGGACTGAGCTGAGCCTCTCTATCCGTCCTTGTCTTCCTGCTCCCTGACAGCCTGGGGTGAGGTTTGTGTAGGTGGAGATGGTGGAGGATATGAGGGAGGAGGAATGCCAAGGTGGGGCAGCGTTGGGAGTGTCGGTCTTGGAGAGGTGGGAAGTGGTGGAGATGTTGTTGAGGTTGAAGTCGAGGAGTGTTGTGTCGGTCGCGAGCGAGAGATGGAAGGTGACGCATGTGTGCTCCTTCCCCGCGTTGGCTCACTAGGACAGTCACTGATTTGCTCTAGCAGCGACGGCATGTCTCCCTCAATCTTCTCAAGCACCGCGACCATTTGCTTTTCTATCTGCTCAATGACACTGTCCATTTGCCAATCGGTTGTGGTGCTGCTCCCACCTGCTCCATGGTGTAGACCAGTCCCATACATTCCTACTCCTCTACTCGTATAGAGGGAACTGTAAGGACTCCCGAAGCTTCCAGCTATTCCCATTCCAATAGACATGGCCTCTGGATTGCACGGTGTGGCATGTCGCCCCAAACTGGCAGAACTTCCAGCTACATAACCCTGTGCTGTTACAGCAGGGGTCCTGGCTATGCTAAACTCGGCACTGTGTCTTTCTGTTTTTCTGATATTTCTATCCCTTCTTCCAACAGGACTGGCATCACCTCGCAACCTAACACCTAGTCCTACATCAACCCCACTTACCATCCCCATCGCTGATGTAACTGATGTTACAGCTGACCTTTCTGCAACTGCTTCAGGCACTTGTGTCTGACACCAGCTTCCATCAGTCTCATCCTTCTGTGTGGTTTGAGTGGCTGGTTGCTTCTCTAGGGAGGCTGACATAGCAGGAGCAGCTGTGGTGCCATGAAGTGTTCCAGCCATTTTACATTTGCCACTTGGCTCAGGGGAAGCAGATATGTGTTTGCCAAGACTTGCACCCAGACAGCTTTCTACCTGCTCTGATTGTTCAGTGATCAGTACTGGAGTCTGTTTAACTTCTGTAACTGCTTTAGTTTGACCCAAATTTGCAGCAATTTTCCTGGTTCCATCTGCAGCTCCCTTCCTCACCCCAGCACCCTCTTGTGTAACTTTAGGGCCTGAACTTGTTTGGCCAAGAGGGTATTGCCCATTTGGGGACGTTCCAACTGACTGATCCCTATATGTGTTTTTTTCCTCTGGTTTTTCATCTATCTTAACAGAACCCTCAACTTGTTCCATAGCAGATTGGGTATTTTCAACAGTAACCTCTAAAGAAACACTGCTTGATGTAATCCCTTCATCAGTCGTCCCTTTATCTCCCTCATCACTTGTCCCTTGGGAAACACCACCTTCAACATCACCTACATGTTCCCTACTCTGAACCTCACTTGAACTGTCATTCAACGCATCAGAGTTCTTCAGCCGTTGCATGAAGGTAGTCACACGAATGGCTTTCTGTAAATAAGGGGGAAAGAAAAACAGCGTAAAGAGGGCTTAATTTAAAAAGCTTACATTCACAAAATCTTCACAAAGACAATGTTTGACAAAACGCCTGTTAAAACAGAATGATTTAGCAACCACATCCTCAACAATGTCATTTCTGTGGAGCGAAGAAATATTAGTGCCAGTTCTTATACCTTCAAGACACTTAGACATATTATACCCTGGTTTAAATCAATCTCAAGACTCACACTTTCCAAGAAACTCCTTGACTGCTTGGCAAATGTAAAGGACATTTATGTAAACTACTCTTTAATGAAAATGTTTACTCCTCTGAAATCTTTTGACCCACAAACACTCTAGAAGTCCAGGATACAGTGTGAGATGTTGTTTGTAAACCAGGGAGCAGAATTCCCTTGAATTCACTGCAAATGAAAAGCTGCTGAAAAAAAGTGACTTACCTAAACATCATCTGTATGTACACCGATCAGGCATTGCATTATGACCATCTTCCTAACATTGTTGTAAAACTGGTGGTGGTCAAAGGGCCTGCTGGCGCCGATGCATGGCAGCCTTGCTTCTTTCAGCCTGTCCCAAAGGAGCTGTGGCTACAGTGTAGTAGCTAACCATCACCAGTGTGATGGTTAGCTACTACACTGTGAACGTGAGTGGGTATTATTGGGGTCCTTTGGACATGATAAATTGCTATATGAAAACAAGCCATGCATCATTTACCATTGTTATGTTACCCTTAAGAGCTTTGCCCACTTGAGGCCCCTGAACACATTCTGTGATATTTGACTATAACATGTTACAAACAGATTATTCAAGTTGCAAGTATGAGCCTCCATGGATCCTACATGGTTTTCCAGAACAATCCATCATTCCTATAGGGATTCAATCTGGAAAATTTGGAGGATAAAAGTTAAATTCAGATGTCGGAACTCGTAACTGGGCCTGATGTCAAACACGAGTTAACATACAGGATTTCCAAGATTGGAACCCTATTGTTTTGTAAGCATCCTGCAGGCCGATAACCATCAAATAATTAACGTGCTGAGAAACTGTGAAAATAATTTTGTTAAAAGAATCTGGAATAAAAATCCATTCTTTTGAAATGAGAACCACAAAGTAAATAATTAATGAAATCTGTGAGAACAAAATGGTAAAAAACACATAAAAAAGTACCCTAATATAAAGCTCTTATATAGAATATATTTGATTAGAAAAAACAACGCAGAAGATATCTGTTGCTTTTTCTCCATTTTGTTGTTCCACCTAAGCTTACTATTGTTGATTAGAAGAGCGGCCATACTGAATCCTAAACTCAGCCATAAAAAGCTTTTTTGACATCTCAAGTTGAAAGTCCGACTTTGGAGTTTTAGTTCCTTCTTTTTCAACAGGGAAGTCAGAATTTCAGATTTTTAACTACAAATTAAACGTATCATAAGTAAACACATCAACTGAATAGCTGTGCTCCTCGAACTGTTTCCTGAGTAACCTGTGGCTTGTGGCAGGACACAGTGTGCACAGGCTTATGCATTTTTGCAAGTTATCATCAAAAATAACATTGAACTCTTCAGCTATGTAAGCTTCTTGTGTGCATAAATGTGACTTTTGTTGCCAATGACGTTTTACCAGTTTACCACGTTTCTTAACCTTTACTGCTTTTGAAAAATAAAAACCACTGCAGGCTGCGAACACTCCATAAGAGATGTAATTGCTGAGTTTTTCCTCTGCATATCATAATAGGAATGTGTTAAACGTATTCAGGTCATTACGATTGCCAGTTTTTTCTGTTTCTGACATATAGGTAGATTTAGAGGACAAATTGTTCCTTTGCGGCCTCATTTGTTCTACCTGCTCACAAGTGCGATCATGAAGATAAAAATATAATCAGCCTAATTAGCTTTACCTCTTAGTGGTCATAATGTTATGCATGACTGGTGTATGTCTTGGATGTACCAACAATATGGGGCAATGAGCCAGGATTTGTGTAAAAGGAGCACCAGAGGGTCTTACAGTTCAAATCACTGTAGTTCAACAGTCAACAGTGGCTGACATCCTTTTTTACTTTCCTTTTCTCTAACTCCTTATCTACATCCATTTAATTAAAACAGTAAGGAACAAAACTCTGTTCCTCTTAATATTCAAAACCTGTTTAACCTCTATGTTTAAACAAACTAGTGCAGATGAGGAGTAAAAAAGGTGCAGAGCGAGCCACTTTGAACATTTGAATCTTCTCAAGTGAGTGAGAAGTGGAGCAGAGTGGATGGATCTCTTTTGGGACAGGCAGAGTGACAGTAGGAAGGAACAGAGCTTGAGAAGAACTTCAACATCCTAAAAATAATCATGTCCAATTACCAACTCAAAGAGATTTTACAAAGACTCAAGTATGTAATTTTGCAAGTTAACGCTGTCATTATGTTAAAAATATATGATTCAATTTTGAAATATTGTTTTATTGAATCAATTCATATAAGTGTCTCCTCACACTTTGTCTTTCTACTAAAGGAAAACAATACCTTTAACTCCTGGGACCACATGAGGAAAGAAAGAAGAAATGTATACCTGTTACTCATGCTTTTAGGTCAGGACTGCCCTCTTCTGCCTTCTTTGTCTTCAGTTATTCCGCCTTACACTTTTACAGATTAAAAATACTTCTCTCTGCGGTGATCTCAAACGATTTAGGCACAGGATTCAGCCTATTCTTCCATTTACTCAGCTGGTCAAACTGTTATATTACCTTCATTGTTTATGCTACAAGTAAAATAGTAGAGTGCGTTCATACCCGCCATTTGGCCTTTGCAAAGTTCTTCTTAAACTGGGCACATACACCATCCTTCAAGTTCTTCTCTGATGCACCATTCCCTGCAATCCTGATACAGACCACATGCAGAGCTACAGTTAAACAAATCCACCACAGGTGTGTGAAAGGAAAGCATCTCAGTGCTTTTACCATTACACTTACCATTCATGCTGGAGCGCATCCTCTGCTGTGATTCTCAGCATCTGGTCCACTTCCATAAGTCTGCACACAAGTCCTTTCGCTGAAATATGTAAACCAACGGAAAAAAAAATTGACTGGTCATTAGTTATGATAACTTAGATGCAGACATTGCCCTGCTAAGGGATTTAAACTTTATTTTAGGTATATATTCTTAAAATACGTTATTAGCTTTTTTTAATAGACTGTGCCAACCTAGTCCATATTTCTGACCAGAAAACAAAATCAAAACATACTTTTCAAAATATTTACCCCCCCAAAAATCTGAAAACCTCTTACTGCAGTTGAAACAGAGTGTTTTTCTCATAATTCTTTACCAGCTTTGCTCATCTAGGGAATAAAATATTTCAAAGGAGAACACAATGGAACTCTCAATTAGATTTGACCTGGACTTTGAGTAAGCCATTCTAACACAAACATATGTTTTGTTCTTAGGCATCCCATTGTACCTCTGGCTATGTGCTGTAGGTCCTTAACATCCATTCCAGATGTTGTGCCTTGTATTTCGTCTGTGGGCGTTTCCACAAACTCTGAGTGGTTTCTCTGCAGCTCTGCCAAAGTTACCATTGGCCTTTAAATTGCCTCTCTGATTGTTTTTTTATTCATGAGAATGACTATTTTGTTGACTTTGACTGTCTTCAGTTTTTAGTTGTGCCAACTTCACCTGTCTCTGGTGTGTTTTCTTCATGCTTATGTTTGTTATTGAATGTTCTCTGGACTTTTAAAGATCCTTACAATGAAAACAAACACAAGTTGCCAAATTCTGAAGGTATGTGGTTGCATTGCATTGACTTACACTATACAGATTTTTTTGTAAAAAAAAACACACAAAATTTATATAGCTTTTTCTCTACTTCACTCATTTCAATTTTTTGTTCAGCAAAACCTTAAAAAAACACATTTAAATGTGTAGTTGTTGTGTGACATAAAAAAAAAGAATGTATAGTTTTACATGTTACTGTATAATACTTGTCTGAGAGTAAACACACAACTGGAAGTTAATCATCAGAGGAGGTGAGTGTTTATTGCCATCGTGTGGCAAAAGGGATTACCTGCAGGTGAAATGTCATCCCAGTAAGGAGCATCAAACTCAAAGTCTCCAGCAACGATACGACAGAAGATGATGCGATTATGTAGATGTGTGTTTTCTTCCTCTGTCTCATCATAAAAAGGAGGATTTCCAGATAAGCTGCAGGGAAAAGTAGGTAGGTCTATTAAAAATCTGACAAATACTGTTTGAAATTGCTATTTGTTTATATTTCTTTCAGTATACTTAAATCCAGATATTTGAAATGACTGTATGAAAAGGCAGATCAAAACTCAAGCAAGACATCTTTGTAAGAAACATTACCAACATTTAAAGTTTGTTAAATTCAACAATAATGACCAGTATATTTTTTAAATATTTTTTTCATTATAATCGTCCGATTATTTTCTAAGTGTTCAAAATGTACCCATCAAAGGGTTGAAAAGCCATGTTAACATAATTTTGTCTGTCCTAAAACCAATAAAAGCACAGCAAACATTGTTTTGAGATAAACTAGAGATAAAATAAAGAGGTAAAGTCTAACCTATAACTGGAAACATTTATTTTTAATTAGTGTTGAACAGAGAGTAAATACATAGTTTGTACAATGTATGCAAACATGGTTTAATTTAATAATAAGAAAATTATTGGGTTAATATAGAAAATAATTGTATTTATTTTCCTACAATAGAGAAATTTCCCGAGATTCCACATGAAATTGTGTTTACGTTTTTGTTTGCACAGTTGGACAGTTTTAAATTAGAGACTCACAGTATGAACATTATCACCCCCACTGCCCAGCAGTCAACAGGACGACCATACCGATGACGAGCAACCACTTCAGGAGCTGAAAGCGATTATAAGCAGATGCAGAGTTTGTGTGAGAGGCAAATAGATTCTTGGGTTTTAATTTATACTCCTCAACCTCAGTTTCTCCGTTTGCACAAACAGCTTTTCTCCAAAGCCTGTCTCATATTATTTAGTTTTTCACATCCTTCTTCCAAACAACACCCCTATTCTCTTTCCTTATTTACCGATTTCATTACTAGACTTATCAATATGAATAACTGCCTTGGCCTTTAACGGCAGAGAAGACCAAATCACAGCTTAGCACTTTGAGGTCGCCCTTACATAAACATCAGAAAGATGGAGAAGAGTGCGACGGCACGCGGAATCAAACAGCAGATAAAAAGAAGAAGCTTAATAGGAGGAGGAGGAGAGCAAGGGTTGAAAACTAAAAATCTCCTTTATGTCCTCCTGGGTCTTAATGTTTCAGAGTGAGCGGTTATCCTGTATAGATGATTTTCTTTCAAAGCACCAAAAGTTCATAGGGAGTTCAATAAGGGGAAGGACAGCTTTAATCTTTTCATATGGTATAGCACTTCCTATCTAGAAAGGTAAAGTAAACGGAAAGAAATATAAAAACATAAAGGAAAAGTATGGATGAAAATCAAACACAATACAAAAACCAGTGTAACCTACCGAGGTATTCAGGTGTTCCGCAAGGCTCTGTAATTGGTCCATTCTCAAATCTGGAGAGGTAAAAATCTCGCAAAACTACTTTGTTGTGGTTGTTTTCTGTGTAGTACATGAGGTTTTCCAGCTACAAATAAATTAAGAGATTAGAAAGGGATGAATTAACAGTAATGATAACACATTTGTTTACAGTAAGGTGCTTGGTATATTGGAAATAATATGAATTATAACAATTATAATAATAATAATTGCTTAGCCCTTAAGTTGGAAATTATTTGAGGGGGTTTGTTTAAGAGATTTTACATTGTTAAACCCCACAGAATGATGCACTTAGACATTTGAACGGAAAGATAATCCACTATTATGTGTACTAATGTAAAAAGTTCAAGTAAACCATGAAACAAATAGGCTAAAATAGCATTTATATGTATATATGATTAATGTTCACGTTAGTGTATACCAATTAGAATGAAAAAACAGTAATCATGTTCAGCATACTTGTATTTTTTTGCATTGCAGTCTGGACAGAAATAGGAGATTAAATAACGTCTGATTTTTTTAGGTCAAGCATGATTTAATAAAGATATCAAGCCAAAGAGAAGCTTTCAGCATGACCTATTTTAATTTGAATATGTCACTGCGAATCCACTTGATGACAAAGTGAAGGAATCCAAACCCACTGTATTGAAGAAATATCCACTTTATACCAGTAGATGGAGTCTGAAGATAGATAACTCTGTTGTTACATTCTAATGGGTTCAAATTAGGAATTACTGACATAGATCTCAATACAAGTGAGAGAGCCAGCATTAATTTGAGCCATAACATTTTTTTTCTCACAAGTAAATATTAAATGTCTTGTTAATAACTGACATGCCAGAGAAATGAATTTATCTGTCTGCAGAAAATTTGTCAAATAAGTACTGAATTTTGCATTCTCAGATGTGATAGTGAAGAGGTCAGCTTGCTCTATGAAGTTTTTTTGTTCCGACTTATTCAGGCACATCAACTAATCCATATATAAAGCCATGTAAAACTACTCATATAGCTTACATTTTGATTGTAACATCTATTTTTTACATTCAAACAAGGTTTTGTGTTTTATCTTGATTTTTAATAACACACAACAAGGCAGCACTTTCAAGCAGAACGACAGTACCTTTAGGTTCCTGTGAACGATGTTGAGGGAGTGTAGGTACGCCACAGCTTCCAAGACTTGTCTGATGACATTGGAAGCATCTCTCTCTGTGTAATTACCTTGGTCCAGAATCCAGTCAAATACATCTCCCCCTGTGGCACTACCAGAGAGACACAAAACCTATTTGTCAATTTATACAAGGAAATATATTGTTTTGTTTACCTCCTGGTTTTTAATACTTCAGATTAATCTTTTTCTATTGCTCTTAATGTGTTTTTGGGCTATCTGGAAAGCGCTTTGCTGCAGCTGGCCCTGAGCTAAATCACTATTGAGCAATTAAAGTAAGGCTCTGGTTATTACACTTAAGAAGTTGAGTTATCTTTGGAGATAAATGATGGGGGTTATTATCACATATTGCTCTCTGCAGAACAACTATAGCACAGACTGAAAAGTGAGCTCCTAAATAGTTTAATGAACATGGAGAGAAATGCAGTCACTTTAAGCAGTTTTCTTCATTGTGTTTTATTAGTAACGTTGTCCTCATTGCTTCATTTTGGGTTATTAGATTTAAACCAAGTTACAAATGCTAAATTGCAGAAGTGACAGTCGAAGCCTATTTGGTTGTGTCTCTCCATACAGACCCTCTTGTTGCAAAGCAATGCTTCTGGGGCATTGAATAGTGTTGAATGTTACAGATTGTTCACATCTCATCCAATCTAACACCTTTCTCTCTTGCACAGGGGAGTCTAAGAACAGGATGATAAGGGGACATATTTAACATCTACATCTGAGCTGATACGTTTTAGCGTGTTAAAGTACATGAACGTACAAATAACATGCCAAATATCGAGTGCATGAATAGGAAAGTAAACTGAAAGAATTACTCACAGTTCCTGGACAATGAAGTATTCTTTTCGAGTTTCAAAAGTATCTATCAGCTGAAGGATGTTAGGGTGATTAACTCTGTAATAAAAAAACAACAACATGTCAGACATTGTATGGTCTATAAATATGTTTGTTTTTATACATACATTTTTATATTTCGTATATTCATGTATTTGCATACATTTCAAACCTGAAAACTGATAGAAATCTTGAGCCACAACCACACATAGCAGATAAAACAATCCAGAGAGAAATAAACCTGAAGCTACCATTAAAAAAATACACATAACTGATTTAGATATAAGTCAATTGTACTTCGAGGCTGTGATTTTAACCTGTATAATATGTCAGGTCTAGATGTAGCAAGATTGCTTGGTCAGAAAGTATTAAGATGAAAAGTCAGTAAACTGTGTCAGTAAATACTCTGAGCCTAAAACATTTTCCATTATAATCTAATTTAATCCCTTTTTATAGTTCCTATATTACATAGACTATTTATGGCTCTGTATTTTTTATTGTGGTTTACAGTTCTAATAGAAGGTGAGTGCATATCACATATTACCTATTTATACAACATGAATCCATTCCAAATCAAAGATTTGTTTAACAGTGACATAGTTTAGTTTGTTCCATTGGAAAAGAATGGTACTGCAATATTAATAAAAGCCTGAATAACACACAATAAAAGGTCCTGAACTTTAGGCACCAACACAAGTTTTTAGACAAATAACTCAGTTGAAACAGCATATTAATTGTAATTATTTGGCAACAATTTGCTGTTTATTATGGTTTTGGGTTGTGAGTTTTAAGCTGGCTGTTCTTGTTTTGGATGCGAGTCGATCTTAACTACAATTATACTACATATACTACTTGGATCTATGACAATCACTTAAAATCTTCACTTTTAAACCAAATATCTATCAATTTTAGACTATATATTTAAGGAAAATTATGATGTTAGTTTCAATGGGTCAGTTTACTGTGAAATCTTCAATATATGAATATTTTCCTTATTAAATATATTTTCATTTGTACATTTGACATTATATTTACACCAGATGTTGTAAAAGCCCAGTCGATCTTCGAAGGGTTACTGTGTTGCTCCAGTGTGATCTTCCGCTAGTGTGAATTTGACCAAGTCTTATTTACACAAACTGCTGTCAACTAATTTCCTTCTGATTTTAAGTTATTTGGATTTTAATTTGGATTTGGATTTGATTTAGATGAGCGTCTAAGTGTTCTTGGCAGCTTTATTTAAATTTAAATTTTCATAAAACTACTTTAGAGTTTACTTGAATTTGAGGTTTGGGGACATTTTTTCTAAAAAATTCTTCTGATTATTATCAAAGCACATTTAGTGATTCCTATTTCATTGAAGTCTGCCAGTGTAAGATAGGCCAAAACAGCCCATAGTAGGATCTTCTTACATCCAAATATAACTGCTTTTGCATTGTCTTTTGTAATAGATACAATTTCATATCTTCTCTAAAGGTATAAATTCAGTCTCATGTCAACAGACTAAACAATATTTCTTTATAAGTGGAGTCTTGTGCAATCAGTGTGCTTTAAGGCAACAAAAACAAAACAACCATATCTCTAATTTCTAGTCCTTCCTAAAGCTGTCTTTGAAAGCTCTTACTTTTGGAATAATTTTCTGATAACTCATCTGAGTCTGAATTTATAAATTTGATAGTCATCTGCTGTAATCCTAAATCAGGTTTTATTATGTGCTTGAAACATCTAATAGGTTAATTGCTCTTCTCACTAGTACATGCATTTCTACATTTATTCGTGAACTGATTGCATACAATTTTAAGATCATGATCTCATTCTTGGCGGCCTTGCGGACTTTCCTTCCGTCCTTCTTGAAGAACTTCTTGCAGACAAACACCTTTTCTGTTTGTCTGTCCTTTGCCAGGCACAGCTCACAAAACTCTTTCCTACACAGTGAGGAAAAAATAGAAAGAGGAGAAACAAAGACAGATATAATGTCAAAGAAAAGATAAAATGTAGCATTAGTTCATTTTGTTTTTTTAGTAACCTCATTTAGGAACTGGTATAAATATTCAAATTACAGAGAGATTTGACTGCGTTGTGAAACACACAGAAATAATTTAGAGATGAGCCATTGGCTCAAATAAAAATTCTAAAATTCTATAAAGAACAGATTTGCAAAGGATCTATTACTGCAGTCATCTGGGAATCATTAGGTTTTTATCCTTTGAGGGCTTATTGAGCATCATGCAAATGAATTCTAAGAAGCAATATGATAAAATATAAAACAGTAGAAGAGCTTAATAAAGCTTTAATATAAGGTGTACTCTGTGGCTCTGTTTGAGTCTTTTTTTCAGTTTGTTTTTTTGGGTGCTTTTTTTCTTTATTTCATTGGTGGTTTTACAGATGTTACTATACATTTTTAATCTTCAGTGCAACTTTATCTCCTTTACGCTCATTGGTTTTACCCCATTTTACTGAGGATATGCACACGCAGAACAAATTAATATGTTTTTTTGTGGCTAAATGTTTTTTCATTCAGTCTGTCTAATGCTTGTGAAAGTGTTTGTGTGTATCTACTCATGTGTTATGCAAAATATGACCAGACATTACTGAGGCCAGATGATGATGTCGCCATATGGCTTATTCCACCAATTGGTATTCATGCATATGGTTAGAGTGTGCATATGTGTGAAGTTTGCTCAAGAAGAAAAATGAAAGTTTCTTGGCCAGCAGGGTCATTTTTGTAGGATGAAAATCAGCAAAACTAAATGTAGAAAACAGACATACGGAGTTTAAGAGTAATAATGTGTCTGAGTAGCTTGATAGTCCTTCTTAGATCTAACAAATCTTGATTGTTGGTTTACCTAGGATACATTTAGAGTGAAATTTGTTCAAATTAAAGTCTAACAAGTTCAGCACTTTAAAAAAAACAACAAAAAACAAAGAAGTGGTGATTTTTACATAAAAGGTATTAAAACTAAATCTCGATTAGTGTGATAGCTTTACGGGTCTGCCTGATCAGCTGATAATGTATACATGTAGATACAGCCTAAACCCTCAGAAAAACACATGCCAATTTAAAAAAAAAGTACTCTATTGTTAACAGACAGCAGACCTACAGAAACCACCTGATCAAAGAAAGAGAAAACCTTAGTATAGAAACACAAATGTTTTTGGGTGATAAATTTAACATCCTATTATAAATATATATAAATACAATTTTGACATTAGGTAGATTTTTAAGTTTAAGATGTTTCAAATCAGTTAAATTTAGCTATAACACCAGGATTACATTTCGTTAACTTTTATCAAACCATGCTGGGGATTTATTTACCTTTCAGCAATATCACCTCAACATGGCATTAATTTACAACAAGTAAAGAAAATGATAACTTCACAAATATTTACTTCAAAAAAATAAATAAATAAATAAAATAAGTGAGAAAGAGATTAACAAAAGAGAGGGTGAACATCTAAGAAAAACTTCCATAAGACCTTATGATACTTACGCCCGAAGTACTTGTCCAAACTCATATTTGTCTGTGACATCAGATAAGCTGTCATAAATCCGCCCATCTCTCAGGGCAAGGCATCCAAATGGCATCACAGCATTCACCTAGAAAATAAAACAATGCATTGTTATTTCTATTGTTATTATTTTCATTATAATACATGTGCAATAATAATAAAAACAAAAACAGTCAATAGATGTCAATGGCAAAATGCGAGCACCATTATGAGGATTCCCAAAATGGTTTTTATGGTGTTAGTGAGTTGTAGAAAAAAAAACAATCAGTTTTTCATTAAATCTGGAAACTAATGCCTCTGGCAGCCTGGTTGCGTGCCAGCCTTGTCAACAGATACTAAGCTTCCTACTAAGCTCCTCTGTGCACTATACTAAAGTCTGCAGATTGTATGTCTGTTAAGTTTCCACATTAAACTTTCATGAACAAGGACTGTGTCAAAAATCAAAAAGTAACGTGACAAAGAGATGCAAGCAGCTGGATTATTTAGGAGGCATCTGCAAAAAGAATAAATAAAATAAAATGAACAAAATAATAGAATATATATATATATATATATATATATATATATATATATATATATATATATATATATATATATATATATATATATATATATATAT
>JAVLVB010000890.1:6853042-6879944 GCA_032876305.1 Orestias chungarensis | reverse complement strand
TTGCTGTCTTTTCCTACTCTTTCACCCTTCCGTGCCATTGCACCTCTTTTATCTTCATGCTTTGTTCAATGCAAACTCTGACTTAGCAGAACCTTACAAATTAATCATGGAACCTCCTGACTGAGGATGAGGATAGGAGTCTCAGGGGGCTCCGCTGATGTGGGAACCCGACAGTTTAACTCCACTGCAGATTTATGAAACAAACTGGTTGATCAGTTTGTTAGGTACAGCTATTCATTTACTAGTTAAAATAAAGAGATACTTAACTAATCACATGGCAATTGCTCAATTGCTTTTACATAGGGGAAAAAACCCCACAACTTGCTAGACCTAAAACCAAGCATCAGAATAAGGAAGAGAGAGGCTTTAAGTGACTTTGAATGCGCCATGTTTGCTGGTGCCTAGGCAACCTAGTGTGAATATTTTACTGAACATACTGAATTATTTTTACTAAACTTTACTGATTTTTTATTTCATGTATGGGGAAAGGGAAAAAGTTCGCCAAGCGGCAGTTATGTGAACAAAAAGGCTTTGTTAGTATCTGAGACCAGGGGTGAATGGGAATACCGGTTTGATATAAAGAAAAGGCCATTTTAAGTCAAATATGTTTTTTTTAAATTTGTAAACAGCATGTCTAAATCCATTAGAACGCCTTTGGGACAGGATAAATAGGAAAATTCCTATTATGGAGATGCAGCTGACGAATGTGTTATTAAGGTATTTTTTGGGAAGTATTTTATTTTTTTTTGTCAGCACTCATGTATTGATAAACATACAAGGCCTAATGCCTCCTGCTAATAAAACGCTAAGCTAAACCTAAGTATGTGCAGATTTTTATGCATGGTAGCATGAAGTAGCGGTAGGATCATGCTGTGGCTCGTGAATAATTAACAGTAATGTAAGGCTACCTTCAATTTTTTTTTTCCTTCAAAAAAATTCACCAGTTTGATGTTTGAAATCGGAATATTGTTGAGTGACCTGTTTAGTTAAATACAATGGCGTAAAAAAATCTTCTGTAAAGCTACGTAAATTGGAAAACTTGAAATAGATTCCACACACACTTTAATGTTACATCACACACGTTGAAGCTTTTAATAGAAAGGTGAAGATTTAAGAATGACATTAAATAACACTTGTATAGTTAATGCCCAGTTGGGAAAGCTACTCTATCCTTAAAATGATGATGACTTAAGTGTGTGCAATGATTGGATTATTGTGTGAGCCGTAAACAGAAACATTATATAATGATTACTCTATTTAAAAAAAAAAACTATATAATACACATATTAACGTTGTACTGTATACTATATGTACTAAAATGATATATAATATATATAATATATAGAACCTTGTTGCTGTGCCACTATCTCAATGAACAAATCCTCAATAATTTTGAGATGTGCATATTTATCTTCAAAAAATATGTTGACGTTGTATACTGTCTAATTATACCATCCTAATACATAAATCATAAACTAAGTCACTGAAAGCCCAACGTTGATGTGATTCTTCACCATTATATTTGTATTCAGATTATAATTTTACCCTTTACCTCTGTGGCAACTGTTTCTATTTTAGTGTTTTCATGTGAGAAAAATAATTAAACAACCAAATGCGCACACACCTACCATATTATAGAAGGAAATTGTCTGTGTCCCAAAAGCCCTCAAATTGTTAATTAAGCACACCATTACCATCCAGTTTCACACTTTTTAATATTATTTGCAAGTTTCCTTCACCTTGCTATTCATTTCGTGGAAATCAGTGTGTGACTCTTTAGCTGTGCAAACCGAGGTGTGACATTTGCTGCCCGTTCCTTATCGATCAATATAGCCCCCCCACGATTTTCCTAACCCATGGCTGAAAGGGATTCTGTCTCTAAGACTAGGATGCTTAGGGTTTGAAATCTCTCGGAGGAGATTTGTCTTCATTAGATTCAAAACATTACATAAGGAACGCAACAGATGTTATTAAAAAAATAAATAACACAATGAATTTCCAAGACAACGCTGAAAGCACTTCCATGTTGTCATTATTTTCAATCTGGCCAACAAATAAAATCTCAGGTGATGATATAACAGCATTAATCAGAAAAATAAATCACTTATTCACACCAAGCTTGTTGTCTCGTTTGGTCAAAGTGGTGCGCCTCATATGGACTGGAGCTTAAGGCAGCTTGAGGTCGGTCCCTGGCCTCATAAGAATGCTGTAGCATGAAAGTGGGACAAATAAAAGCGATGTGAGGACATGGCTGGCAACAAGGGAGGGAAGAAATGACAGAGATGAAAGCTCAACAGAGGAAGAACCAATTAAGAGCATTACCACACTTGATTAAAATTACAAAAGGGTACATGAGTGAATGGAGGATCGCTGTAAACATACATATGCAATGAATGTGATGAAAGCTGAAGACAAGTTATATTGAAAGCTTCTGTGTGTTACATCTGTTAATAATCCTTCCTCTGTAGTAGCACAGGGGTCTTCTTCAAGCTGTGTGTCAACTCTAATTCCCTCATTGCTCTTAAAGTGGCTCTCATCTAAGGCCTGTGTGCCTGTAGTTGTTGTGCATTAGTGTGTTTGTGTGTGCACGACTGCAGGGCATACACACGGTCTGAAAAAGGCTTAAGAAGGAAACCACCTAAAATTCATAACATCTGACCAGAGAGAAGGAGAGAAACAGAAACCCATTTGAACAGAAAATTCTTGAAATTCATGTGGTAGTTACATTTGTGCAACAAAAGCAAAGTGGCTGACTCCGAACAACGGGATTCACCTGTCTAAACCTGCTCACCTTTTATTCCCTACTTTCTCAGTATGTCCCCCAGTCCCCTCATTAGAGGGTGAACATGTGCAGGTCTAACACAGTAAGTGCATCCGTAGGGAGTAGTGCAACCGAGCACATTTTAACTTAAAACTGTGTGTGTGTGTGTGTGTGTGTGTGTGTGTGTGTGTGTGTGTGTGTGTGCGCGTGTGTGTGTTTGTGTGAGAGAGACAGAGGAAGAGATGATGTGTTTGCCTGTAGCTTACTTACAACAATGCAGTGTCTGTCTGCTAGGGCTGCTCTTTCTGACACCATAATCGCCTGAGGCAGGACTTGCAGGCCTAGACACACTTTACTGCATGCACACTGCAACTCAGAGATGGAAAGTAATGCTCTACTTTTTTTTTTTTTTTTTTTGCCAGTGTGTTTTTGAATAACTAACTTTTACCACTCAATGGCAAAATGGAGATAGATTCTAGACACAAATTAATATAGACATGTCTTGTTTTGTTTGTTTATGTAATAAATTGGGAAGCAGCTGAAATGTTTGCTGGACTGTAATTAATCTAATCCGACCTCATTTGCATTTTGGTTAGTAAGGGTCGCAAAAGAGGGAATAACAACACCAGTCTGGAGTTCCTCCAGAGTTAAAATGGGTTTCTTGAACAATGTTCTTTTTAACGTATTAGAATTTAATTTTGCCATACACTTTCGATTTTAAGAAAGTGCACTGATTTATTCTCAGAACTTGTGAAGTCTTAATTATAACCTAGTCCTACGTTAAATTTCTATACAACATTCTCCAAACCTGTTTGCTGTGTACTTTGGTCCTATTAAAGCTTTGTTGTCCACTAATATTGGTTTATAGATCATAGTTTTTGAAAGAAAAGTTTATATTCATACTAATATTAAGTCACACAAACATTGATTAAGTATCTTGTGAAGGCAGTTGCCAATATTCTTTGTTTGTGGGTGTCACAAAAAATGTATGGACAGATTTTATTTTTTAAAAACCTTTGAAAAAAACGGTTCCTCTGCTTCCATTTCCCGTTTATCCATTTCAGTGCAATGGTTATCAATACAAAATCAAAAAAGAATATGTATAATTTTGTGTTTGTAGTTGCGAAAACGTAAAGGGGGTATGCATACAGTACTTCTAAAGGCACAGTAATCCTTAGGATTTATGGAGTTGATATATATATATATATATATATATATATATATATATATATATATATATATATATATATATATATATATATTACAACAGCAACCAGCCAGCTCAGCATTCATCTCTGCATTGTTTTAGCAAACTGAAAAAAGTCAGTCAAATATTTCTATCTGCCCAGTTCCTGTGACCTTTAACAGCACCTGGCACTCAACTGCTTGGCCCAACAGCAGCTAACAACTGGCGGAAAGAACACCATAAGCAGGTAAGAAGAAGCAAGCGAAAAAAGGGCAATACGTAATGATGACATCATGACAAAAAATAAACTGAATAAAACATGAACTCGCCTACACAGGTTTAATGCATCTCCATCTCATAGAAGATTTATAGTAAAACGCTTTTATGACGACAAGCAAGGATTATTTCCTCTGCTAGGATTTGTTGTACTGCTTTGCGAGTCTTCATACATAAGAAATCATTTGACTACAGCAAAAAAACAATAGCAATTAAATGGACACCTTATTACAATAAAACTGGTACATACAAATATGGATTCTTGTAATAATCATATATTAGGCATAGGAGAGTCATTAATCTACACCACTCGGCAAGTAAAATAACAATCTACCAGAAAAAAATCCTAAAAGATTTCCTTAGTAGCTGAGTGAACATCCCAGACTTTTCTGTATCTCCCTGTAAGGCCTATTATGTAAATGCTTCAGTGGATGTGGGCGGTTTGAGGGTAATGTTGTATTTTTGTGCAACAATGATTTTGAATTGGCTAGGAAGAACTACAAATAATTACAGAGGGTAATTAGCAACAAAACTAATATTTTAGACCAATGGTATCAAGTCAGGGAACCACCTGATTTTTAGAAAAATAATAGGCAAATACTTCACTTCATCGTTACTGACCGTCATACTTGTTTGCTAAGGCTAGGAGAACTAGGAAAAGATGAAAGAATGCATCCAGCGCTGGCATTATTAAAAAGCAAGGCACATCACATGTATAGTACACAGACAACGTCTCCCCAAAACATAAGCATTAAATAACAAAAACTATGAATTTTACCTTAGCTTCCAGCTAAGGTAAAATTAATGTATAACCTCATACCAAGCATGCAGCATGTAACTTAACTGCTGGATAAAAACATAAACAAAATATGACTTTAAATTACCAAAAGTAAAAACAGTAAACTGTACAAAAAAATGCAAAAGAGAAATTGAAACAATAACCAACACAACAATAGTGATTTAACAGTGTAGTATATGTGAATGTTAAATGGTTTTAAATGAGAGCAATTTGAAAATGAGAAAAAAAATGTTTTTTAAACTAATATAGATCAGGTCGTGGCAAAATATGTTGAGCGTTACTCATACTCATGAAACATTTAAAAATAAAACATAAAATAACTAATGAAATGTTTTATGGTAGTGTAACAGTCAAGTATGAATATGCATGCACCAAGGTTTGAATAAATTTGACCAAACTATTTAGAATTAGTAGAATACTAAATTAAAAATACTATGTATGTGTTCCAAGAAATCAGCTCAAAAGTGACAATAAATCCTTCTTTTAAACAATCGGCTTTAATTCCAACGCCTTTCACTTGTTGACAGATACTGTTTCTATGCCAGGTTTTTGTGTCTTTATTTACGTTTTTACTTGATTTAATGATACAATTATTTAGCGAAGCCAGTTGTGCTGTGGGGTCAGTGTTTAATTTTTATCTTCATGAGCAAATCCGCCTCTGACACTGGATAGCGAACAGACCCACTAACTGTGCAGAGCAAATACCTAAATACAACTTTATCGTGGAGCTGCAGACATCCTGAAAATGCATTACAGACTGTAAATTGCGGAATATAAGGCTTTCATTGTTAGAAAATCTTCTGGAAAGGTTTTCCTAATACATACATTCAATAAACTGCTTGTGGCATGTGAGGAGTGTGCATGTTTGAGTGTTACACATACATGCATTGATGAATTAAAGAGGAAGAACAGTTATTCAAATTTAAGTTGTAGGCCTCAAAGAAAAGAAAAGTGGAAACAATTTGCACAGAAGACGTCTATCTGATAACTTGATTAATCAAGAAAGTATTGAACTATTAAAAATGCTTCGATAATTATAAATCAACAGAGTTTGAGCGATTGGTCAGACATTACCTTTTGCTGTTGTAAAGTCAATAATAACTCGTCAGCAACACTTTTTGTTCACGTTTGATAGTGTCGCCCTCCCATGACTGAGTAGACTGCTAGCCCACTATTTTCTGACAGCTTTGAGGATGAGTTATGATGTAATAATAGAATTGCTTGACACATGCTAAAATGTTTTGTTAATTGTTGCTATGCAACTCTGCAGGCATGCCTTAAAGCAGCCTCTTTCTAGCCGCACTGTTCTGTCTCAGCAGTGTGACCAAAACAATGCTGCTTTCAGGGCCCTTCATAAGGATTTTATTTAGCAACGCACTTGATAAACCAAATATCAACAAACGCATCCTGGATCCGTGGCTTCACTCGTGCATACCAGGTAAGGGAGGCAGATTTTATGTGAAGTCTGTGGCACAGAAACAGATTGCCAGGCCAAGCAGATACTAAATTGCTCACACATGAATCTCAATGCAAACACGAAATCACTGAATTAAATGCCTGTTCCCTGCTACACCACAGAGTTAGCTTACAGAGAAGCTTTCCGTGGACTTGACAGATTAGTTGAAAAGGAAAACACATTGGCTGACTTTCTGTTAATGATGCATATCTGTGATTATGCAAAGGAAGATTTGAGCATAACTGGTGTGGTGTATCCATACAGAAGATCCAAAATCCAAGTACCTTTAAAAATGCCGGATTTTTGGGATGTAAAAATCTGAGTGGTTGATGAATTTCCTGTCTTTAAGATAACTTAAACAGAACATCATTGAGTTATAGTCTATTCAAACACGCTTTGATTTTTAGTGGCACTCAGTCTCATTGCATAAAATATATCTTGACTTGCTCATATTTGTCTTTTCTTGTTTGCAAAAAATGCTCCAAGTCTGTCAGATTGTGGCAGCATCTCCCAAGACGACAGCCCCTTTTTAGATCATCCCACAGATTTTCAGGCTGATTCATGTCTGGGCTTTATAAACTTTAATATTATTCTGGAAAAGACATTCTTTTGTTGATTTATGTTTATGTTCTGGGTTTTTGACATCCAGAATAGGTCCTTCACCGGCTTTTTGACCATTTCACGACTCCTTCCACACTGACTCAGGCACTAGCTATACAGAAAAGCATATCCATATCAACATGCTGCAACTTCCTTTGCCTCAATGTGGGTATGGAGCTCTTTTGCTTAAGTGCTGTGTTGTTGTGCAGCCTTTTGAATCACAGAATTTTTTTTTGCATATTGCATAAAGCAAAGTATAAAATAGATTTCCACACCTTTTTGGGAAATCTAACATGACATAGGAAGTTTTTAATAGTGAGAAAAGGTTATTCCTCTTGCAACTGTACAAATGAGGTCAGCCAAAGGACAGAAGAACAGGGGAGATTGTTTTGACACACACTAAACTGATGCTACTAAAATCTGACAAGAAAAGCTAAACGACAAAAGTTAATGAGAGGTTACTGGTTGCTGTTTAATAGTTTGAATGTGGCGCTTTACAAGTTATAGGTTAAAGTATTAAAAAGTTGTGAGTTAATTAAATCTTACTCTCACTTTTTTTTGTATTACAAAACCTTCCATTTTACTGGGGTATAAAATTGCATGGAGGAAGTGTAAGACCACTTATTGCTCTATAATGTATTAATGACTTGAAATTCAAGTTCCTCCAGGAACCAGGATGCTACTTTTACCAGCCAAATCAATTTCTCCATATGTTTATGAGCACTTTTGGCTCCACTTAATGCACTTGTAATGAAAGCTTTCAGTTTCTGTTATGGACACATATACACATGGACATACATACACGCTGTATCCTTGGGGGGACTTTCGATTGACTTTCAATCATTCTTATAGCCTAACCCTGACCCTTATCCTAAACTTTACCAGTACGTACCAAACCATAAATCTTACCTAAGCTTGATTCTTATCGTATTCCTAAGCCTAAAACTTAACCCAAACAAAGGACTTCTTTAATTCCACACAAGGAGAAGAAAAACACATTTTCCTGTTTAATTCTCCAAGAACACATACATACCCAGTGTTCTCCATCAACTCACAGACCAATTTTAAACATTTGCACACACAAACTCAAACACACATGTACACTTTTTATTCTTAGGGGAATGAATTAAACCTAATTTCCAAACGTTAATTTGCATGTGTGCATGTGTGTCGGAGCACAAGCAAATGCATTTGTGTCTATCTACATTGATCACGACTCCATTAATTCATTCCTTTTGTGGCTGAACATGGCCTTCAGACGCACCGAGTAGAGTGCCTCTCCAGAAATCCCAGACTTCAATGGAGAGGCTCAATCCACACCTCACTTTGTATGCACACACACACTTGCTTAAACCAAAAAGATAAAGTGAAAACACAGTAGACCTCTCAAAGTCTTTGCTTCTTAATCATTGCATCCCAAACCTCTTTCTTCAGCAGCTAAACAAACTTATGCATGTTCTACCTTTTGCACCATTCCTTCACTTTCTCCTCAAAACAATCCCTTGTTCTGCTTTTGCTTGCTGTTTAAACTGTGCACATTACTTTCTACATAAATGCCACAGCTCAAACCTAATGCACATAAATAACAGCAGTTGCATCTGCATACAGTGATACTAACAATCAACAGTAAAGATTTTAGCTGGGGAATAAGGAAATCATTGTACTGATTGATAACTGCTCCATCAACCAAAAAATGAAGATGAACAACATGGATAAAATCCATAATAATCTTTGTAATTAAAACAAGGATTGATTAGAAGGTACTTCATCTTTTTTAACCACTATCTAGTATACACATGCCTTTAAATATGTACAAAGTACTACTTTAATTGCATAAAATATTTTACTCGAGTGAATGGAGGATAAACCATTGACAATGTGGCAATAACAATCTTTTAATTGTTCTAGAGAACGAGTTCTTAATAAATGCCAGAATAAAGCAGAAGGGTTATGTGAACTTAAGAATATATCCAGATTTAAATTTATGTATTTTTAGTTATAAGTTCTAAAGATTTTATGTTGTCTGATTTATTACAAATTTCACTTGGTCAGAAGTCAATGTAGTAGGTCTCTCTTCCTTTACAAAGATACAAAGAGTAAGAAGTTTTTTTTCTTTTCCCACATAAACACACACATACCCATTTATATTCTTCCAGCAACACCTAAACTTGATATGAATTAAAGAAGACTTGACTCCTTGTGTCGGAGAACCCATACCAACTTACAGGGCCTGAACCACTAAAATGTTATTTTTATGCTCTTCCTGTGATTAAAACTCGATTTAATCAAATACAAGAGAACGTGCAATAAAAAAGAACAGAGTTTTCATTACTATGGTACCAAGAAAGTGTCAGATTTTTATTTAGACATATATTCAGAAAGAATCTCATACTGGCTTATCAAGCTTTCACAAGTGTAGTTTAAAAGTTAACCTAACCTAATGAAGATACAACTTTGTTTTGCATGTCCCAATAAAACCAAGTCTTCAAAACAATCTGGGTATGATCCAAAACAGGAGCTCTGAAACATATTAGGAAAAGTGGACAACCAAATAAATCATAAAAGTAATTTGACTAGAGTTTCATCATAAAACTTAATTTCATCAGGATTGAAATGGAAGAAATATGCTTGTAATACTTTCTCACAGAGCAAGGATATTGAGTGCATCTATTTTTTTAACCCACCCCTGAGCAAATGCTTTGTTGAAAGAACTCCAACACAAAATATCTTGAAGTGTTTCAATTAAATCTTTGGATACATAGATGGAAAGATAGAATTTAATTTCTAATCTGGTAAACATTTCTACATTTTGTCATGTGAGAACAACAAAATGAAATCTATTCTATTTTGATTAGATATTATAGATAGACACAAGCTACTGCACAATTACTAGGTGGTGGCAAAGGGTTTTCAAATAGTTTAATTGTGATAGAAATATGCATTTAGCCTCTTTTAAGTCAATACTTTGCAGAACCATCCTTTCCTGCAATATCACCTGCCTTTTACTACATGTCTCTAGGTTTTGATATTAAGAGATAAGATGATTTATAAAAAACAATTGCAGTAGTTTGATTTTATTGAAAGCAATCATAACAAAGGGTGGTGAAAATTAATGTCATCATCACATTCAGATTTTGATGTACATTCCCCAACCTCCCAAAAAAACAAAAACAAAAACAAAAACAAAAAACAGTAAGTTGTTCTTTAGTATTATCTGTTTGCTCCCACTCAAAATTATGCACCTGTTTGTCCATGTTGTAAAACCCCAAGAAAATGCATTATGGTTTGTAATTGCAACCACATGTGGATAAACCCAACAGGTGGGAGCATCCCTCCAATGTTTTTAAATCCGCTATGTCATCTCATTATTTCAGTAAATGAATGTTGAATGTTTCTTTCAGTCACCCGCAATTGTCTGACACATGCATAATGACTCCAGCGTGAAGTCAAAGATTATATTGTTTTTAAGTTAACAGCTATTCTAATTTGTGCAAGTTCACTCAAGCCTAACCCAATCTCGGATAAATACAATAATGAACGTGACCCCGGGGACATGAACCTCTTAATACCATGTACAGATACTATGGTAAATTACGTCGTGAAAATGTGAAGGTCTATTAAATTAAAAACAGCAGCCTTAAGTTGAGTTTTGCCTTTTAAACATGGGCTTACCTGCTTTTAGAATGTTAAAAAAAAATTTTTTTTTATTTAAATGGATAATTGAATAAACTTCTAAAAAGAAAACTAAAGAGACATAATAGGGTATTGTTTTGTTTTACCTACATAAAAACATTGATCTGTGCAATAACATTTAAACAAAAAATGTAAGATGAGCATTATAAAACTTTAGCACCAAACCTACAAATTTCAACATAAACAAATTTTGCCACTCTATTATACTGATGCAAAACTATTATATTATACTTATTATATTATACTCTGCTGCACAGAGTTACAAAACTGTGTCTAAAATTCGCTTAAGAGTACTTCAAAGCACTACCTGTATTATATCACTGTTGTGGATATTTCTCAATGATGCCGGATGGAATATTAGCAAAACACTAAGCAGGTCTTAAACACTGAATAATAATAAGTTATATCTTTAAAGACCTGTGGCAAATTGGAGATGAAGAAAAGGCCATTTAGGAAGAGGAAGTAATGTACAGTATCTGAATAGTTATTAAGTGGAGCAAATTGTTGAGAGGGGTAGAAATGAGAGAAGTGACGAATAAGACGATCATGGCGTATGAGTTTGAAAATCAGTACCAGCAGACATACAATATGCAACTACATGAAGGTATCTCTTAGCTCATATAAAGGGGCCATGTTCAGTAAAACCTTAAAGCTGTGAACATCTCTGGTAAAATCAAATAATTGTGAATAGATGAAATGTCCAACAGGCTCCAGTTCTGTTTGACATATGAGCAGCTCGTACTCTATACGTTTCAGTTTCAAAACAAAACATCCAGCCCTCTGTCAAATCTCCTAAAAGTGTTGTAAAAATATGGTCCAATTTACTAGGACCCTTTTACAAAAGGTGGAGATCATGAAGGGACAGTATGCAATGATGGGTCAGACTGGGAGACTTGGAGATAAAGGGTTAGAAGGAGGTAACAAAGAGAGGGAAGGTCATCCACACCAAAGGGGTCTCATTTCCAAAAGGAACAATTGCAGACATTGAGGACAGTTACAAGTAGCTGGAAATACTACAAGCAAATGGCAACATCGATGAGGCCACAAGGATAGACCCACAGCCAAAACCCTACAACTAGTAAAGCAAGTCCTAAGAAGCCACCTCAATGGCGAGAACTAGTTCCGGGCAATAAACAGCTACACCTTACCAGTAATCAGATACCCCGCGGGAATAATAAGCTGGCCAAAGGAGGAGATACAGACCAAAGATGTTAAGACTTGGAAGCTACTTACTTTGCTTGGAGGATTCTAAATCCAAATCCAGCACCCAAAGCCTGTACACGAGCCGAAAGGAAGGGGACTAGTGAGTATCAGGGCCATTGTCCAGGATGAAACGTCCAAGATCCATAAATACATTAAGGATAAAGCCCTAACAGATGATGTGCTAAGTGAATGTATCAGAGAATGGGGAACAGAGGAGGAGGCACTGGAGATACCACCATGGGAGGATAAGCCCCTACATGGGATGTACCACCGACAAATAACTGAAGTGCCGGACATCAGGAAATCCTACCAATGGCAGGAAAGAGCTGGACTGAAGGACAGCACAGAGGAACTCATACTGGCCACACATGAATAGGCCCTAAACACTAGATCAATAGAGGCCCAGATCTACCACACCAGACAAGACCCTAGGTGTAAACTGTGCAAGGAGGCCCCTAAGACAGTCCACCACATAACATTAGGGTGCAAAATGCTGGCAGGGCAAGCAAACATGGAACGGCATAACCAAGTGGCAGGCCTAGTGTACAGAAACATTTGGGCAGAATATGGACTGGAAGTCCCACGATCAAAGGGAGACATACCCCGAAAGGTGGTGGAAAATGACCAAGCAACATCAGGAAAAAGGAACGCGAGAAACACCAGTGCCTCAAGAGGAACTAGAAAAGGCCTGGAGCATAAAGAACACAGTGGTACCTGTGACAATCGGGGCCATCATGGCAGTCACCCTCAAGCTGGAGCAGTGGTTAAAACAGATCCCAGGAAAACCAACAGACATCTCAGTCCTCCTCACCAAACAAAGGAAGTACCGGTAACTTGTATAGGGATTTTAACATTAACAATGAAAATATTACACAACTTTTAAAGAATTTAGACAAAAAAATTTAAGACAGGAATGACAGTTGTGCCAAACAAACATACTTTGTAGATATTTATTTAGAAAACGGAATTGAGATGATAATGCCACAAACTTAAAGAAAAGAAACAATCTAATGACTGAGAGAAAGCATAAAAGACGAAAGATGAGAACCCTGTGAGAGAAAAACTAAGCGAGAAGACTTCCGTGAGAAAGCCAGGAGTCTGTGTGTGTAGGCTGGGAGGAGAAAAAAAAGGTGCTTTTGTGAAATATTCAATGTGATAGAAGACTTAGAGGCAAAATCCCTTCCCTGGAGAGAAAGAAAAGAGAGGAGCTGAGAAGAGGAGGAGATCTGTGATTGAAGTTTTGGATAAGAGTCATAATGCGGGAGACAGTTTTAACAGAGAGGTCTCTGCTGTGAGGCTTTGTGTAGGACCACAAGGACTTCCTCTATTTTTAAACAGTGTGTGGGTATACTGCTAACACCTCACTGCACTGAGCATACCTGTGGATCCTATTGGAGGTTAACTTATATGAGTATTTGTCCTCGGATACCTTACCAATGAGTACCAGTCTGTAGCTATTAAATAATGCTTTTTTGGATTTTTCTTAAAATAATTTTGAAGTGAGAAGAGAAACAGAACCATGTCATACATTGTTTTAGTTGTTTATCTCTGACAAATTAATTTCTAACACCTAAACTGTTAGTTGCTAATGGCCAAAATATCAAACTGAACATTATCCTGCTGACTTAAAGGTGAAAGGCCTGTTTAACTCATTCTCTTCTATCTTTTTTACACAGACAAAGTTGTTGCTATTTCTGAGATAGCAGAAATAAATAGATAAATGTAACAGTTGTGTGACGTGGATAAGAACACGCTTTGGATTTACACAGCCAGGAGCATCTTCATCAGGAAACACATCACAGTGCCGTCCTCGCTAATGTTCTAGTCTAACCTTTGCCATAAACCCCAACAACACCAGTAATGACTCCCCCAATGGATGCAGCCTTTCTCACCAGGTTAATGCATCCTGCCACACTGTAAAAGATACCGTAGGAAGTGTTGGACAAACAAATCTTATCTGGTGCATGATAAGGCATCCTAAGAGGTCTGGTGTCTGGCTCTTAGACGCTATGAGCTCTTTTTTACGACACTGGAGAGACTTTAAACTTTTTGAGTTGCTCTGCCCATTTAACTATCTTACACAAGATACTGGGGTCGCTGTCATTGTGTGCTTACATTGCAACCCCCTCCTCAGTTTATTTGTCCACCGGACTACAACTTTTTTTTTCTGCTAGATGTTTTTGGTAATAAAAAAAAAAGGAAGATTACAAAAAATGCTATAGAAATAAACAGACAGGCTTAGGAAGTTAGAAAACAGTAATTTTGGGAACTGCCTGCCTCACAGGACATCCAATCACATTACACTCATCAATAATAAAATAATAATAATAAATACTTTACTGTACTTTCCTTTTAGGCTGCGTTTCTAGTACCAGTCTATGCTCTATAATAAAGCTTATTTGATTCATATTTATGCTGTAGGCGATGCCAAAATGATCAGTTAAACCATTAAAGGTATTGCAAGTGCCAGCAGCAATAGTTGTTTTCAAAAACTTGGCACATGGGAAATTTTATCTAATTACAGAAGCAGACATTTAAAACCAACATAATTATCAATTAACATAATTATCAGGCCAATATCAGGTAAACTTTTACATAACATCCATTTAGACTTTAAAGCAGGAGTTTTTTATTGGTAAGATTTTTATTTGCTCTTCTCATATAATCTTAAAGCCCTTTTATTTTAAGATATAAAAACATAATACTTTAAGCAAATGCTGAAAGCAAGTTATAACATCTAGGTATCTTGATAGTGTTACGATAAATCTTTAGGATTTTGTCTTGTGATTAATGAATCTGTGACATAAAAAAAAACCCGTTTGCCACATTGCATTTAATATTACATCGATTTTTGTATTTTTTAATAAAACAATGTGCTGCAAAGACAGTTTTTTTTCTTCTTAAGCATTTTTCTGCGTGCCAAGTTTTTTAAAGTGTGTGAAAGCTTTCGGCTTTAAGTCTGTAAATATGTAAAGTAGTCATTTGAAAAGGTAATAATGATAAATATTTTCTATTGCCTTTTTTTAAAACATGGGTTCTGTCCATGGGACAACATTTAAAATTGCTTAAAAGAATGAGAAAGAGTACAAAAAAAATAGACACAAGGAATAAGGAAAAAATGAGACGTGGCTCAATAGGACGAGGATATAGAAATGTTGTGACTGATTATTATCCCTAAAATTCCAATTTAAAGGAGAACCCTCTTTTTTCTTTCGTAGTATTAAATTCATTCATCCTTTGGGAGAGGAATGCAGAGGGACTAAAGGATGGAGGAGTAAGGATTAGACTGAGAGTGTGTGCTTCTTCAGACTGGTCATAATTCACCTGACTTGCATAATGTAATGGGACCATAAAACCTCGTTTATGACCAGCTGAGCCAATAAATCCTGATCAGTTCTGACCTCTCAACGCTTCCTCACTTCTGTTGTCATCTTTGCTGGGGCAAGCAACAAAAGACTGAATCTTCTACAGCGCCAGAACAAATTGATTCTATCTTTGCTTTGAGAAACAGTTTTGCAGCTGTTGCCAAGGCAGATTTGGCATAAATTTGCAACTATCTGTATTTAGTTATCAAGAGCAGAGCTAAATCTGTGCCTGAAAAGTGTGGACACAGTGCTCCTTGCACTTTCAGTGTTGCGTGATTATTTATAGGAATTTCCCTTCTCAGAGTGCAAAATATGAGAAGGAGAATATTTAAATGAATCACGCCTACTTGTTTACTAGGCTTTGCGCCTTGCAGTTCATAACCAACTGAGCCACTGTTTACTGCCAAAAAACATGTTTTAGCTATTGTGTCTAATGTGGTTCTGGGATGCTGAGGACAATGTTCCCAACAGTAAAGCCAGAATAGAGTTTGTGAAGTAAAAATGTTTCTAATCATGTATACTTAGTTGATATTTACAGCAACCTGAGCAGAAATGTGTGCATGAATTGAAAAACCTGCAGGGAATTTTCTTGGACTTTTACACATTTTCCAGCATAAACACACACTTCATTGTGTTTTATTGATGTAAAATAGGGCAAAAATGTAGGGCATTATATATAGTTCCCCAAACTGTTAATCTTACAAATCTAAAGTGAGTATTATGGAAAATCCTAAACTATTTTTTCTTGTATGCTCAGTAATCAAACTCATTGTCTGCATGCAACAAACCTGCAAGTTTTTCCAAACTTCTTAAAATTTAATATCACATTCAGTGAGTCACACCCATCTTATCTTATGAATAACCATGACCTTCAGTAACAAGGTGAAACCATATTCTGCAAACAACCATGTAACAAATAAGAGTGTTTGAACTCCGTCTGGCAGAGTAGTTTGGTATTCCGTGCCTTGCTGCTCTCTCCTCCTGCAAGTTTCAATAAACTGTATGAGTTTACTTAACCTTTCATAATTTTCTTACTTTTAACTTGATCTGATTTAAGCTTCCACAACATGGAGTAAGTTGTGAATTTTTATTCAGCCTCTCTGAGCCCTAACTAGCAACTGCTTCTAGTGCAATTAAAGTTGCAGGTCGTTTGTGTCTTGTCTCTGCTGAACAGCAAGAAGCCATTTTTTTTCTTTTTTTGCAAAGTAGATTTAAATGTGTTGTGTCTGTAAGACTAAATGGATGGTGCCTGTGGTCATCTATCTTCAAGTCTTGCCAGATTCTCAATTAGATTTAGGTAATGACCTTTAAGCCCAAAACACATCAGATCTGACTTCCGATCTGACGGAAAAAGGAGTGATTGGTCGTCACACACCACATGTGACTCACTCTGACGTGTCAGACCATCCACCTGAGATTGACCAGACTGTATTAGCTGCACCTAAGTAGCGATTTGAGTGGAATGTAATGAGTCAGAAAGGAAGAGTGACACAGTGTGAAAATAAACCACTATTTGTCAAAAATAAAAACTTACTGAACACATTTTTATCACACACTCACATTGATGCAAATATTTTTGTCTGACAGAATTTTGTGTAGGTAAACAAAGAAGCATTTAAATAAACAATTCAAATTTCCATGATAAGAACTTAGAAGTATAGAAAAATTTAAAAGGGAAAAAGCTAATTTTATTTTAGCTTGTTCACGTGACTATTCAATAACGGAAGTTGGGTGATCAGTCTGATCTTTTAGTCAGATCTTCTTTGCCAGGGAAGGAATCTGATTGAAGCGTCAAGAATGGGATGCAAAAGGTATGATTTGGCGTTTAGAGGCAATTTAAGCACATGCACATGCTTTGATTTAAAACAAATTTAGGATTGTTTTCCTGCTTGAAGGTGTACCTAGTATTGACCCCTAATTAGCTTCTTCTAGTCAGGTCTCTACTGAAGACAAGCATTCCCAAAGTTGTATGTTCCTTCTCTATGAGACTGGTATGTTCCTTAAAAATGACTTGGCCGTGTTGCTGGAATGTAGATAAGTCTCTCTTAGTCTTAAGAATATGCCTTTGAAAATCACGTATGTTTTTGTTGATTGACTGTTAATTGGTTCTGATTGGTTTGTTAGTACTTTGCTATATCTACCACTGAATCCCAACTCATGAGAAAGGAGATGCTGCAAGTGTGGTCCAGCCGGACCAAGTCATCGAGAACTGATCAACCTTTTGACGTCTGGCCCTGCACATATATAAGATGATATTAAGGTTGAGTGGCTATTGCTGTATGCTTCTAAAATGTAGGTATTTCATTATCCAATGTTTCTTTGTTTCTGACCCTACATAATTGTTTGTGCTTCTGCAACACAGCTTTAGTCACTAGTTTTAAATGAGCTACTTGTGTATCGGAACCGGACGCTCCCACTGGAACCATTTCTGAACCACAACCAGATGCTAAACTGGCCCAGATAGTGTACATGCGCCCCTGTATTCATCTCTTGAATCCATCTGTGCGCTCGGCAACAGCGGTACACAAAAGATACCCTAGAGATTCTGTCTCAAGCACTGATAATGGCATTTTCCTAAGACATGTAATTGCTTGTAACTGTTTCCCTTCACGCAAAACATTTTCTCTAGCACAATTCTGTCATACTCGTTTTCAATTAAAAAGTACTGTGCTGCATCTGTCTAGCTATGACTGTTAAGGGGTAAAGGCTACCAGTGGACAATGGGTGGTACTTTTGGCATCAATGGTTATGATTGGAAAGAGACCCACAGTTGAAGGCATGATGGCTTGTGTGATCCATTTTTTACAACAGCTTGGGGTATTATATAAAGGGCAATGTAACTGAGGCTGGTGGAGAGAGAACAACTAATGAGTTCTGATGACAAAAATAAACAGGAAAGCAATAAGTGGCAGATTCTTGTGTCTAATGTCTAATTATATTGTTGCTTGTTTTTTTCTTCATCAATAAAACTACTGCATGTAAAAAGCCGTGTTGAATTTTGTACGTTTCAGTTGTACCCTTTATTTCATTTTCCTGATCTGTAACCTAGCTTCTGTGTGCTGGCCCAGATTCTAGCCCACTTTTGGCACTTTTCTGCTGAACCCAATGAAACATAAAGCCAAGTGCACCACAGTGTGGCTCTGTTTAGTCTGCCCAAATATGAGGAAAAGCCCCAACTAACAGGTGAGAAGACTTGCATGTAAAATTAGGCCAGGCAGTGTGCGCCAGGACTTGGCTACCTGGCCTCCATAGGGCTATTTGGGGAAAAAAGTGAGACATTCTTGCTTTATTCTCTCCCCTGTCTGCTTCACAAGGCCACTGCAGCTGTCTAATGACAGAGATAAATAAGAAGTGGGGAGAGTAGGGCCAGAGATAGAGAGGTGACGGATATCCAAAGACAAAAGAAGCTTGAACCAAATTTTTTTTTTTAGGAAGGTATAATAGAGGGGGAAATTCATACATGTAGTCAGAGGCAAAAGAACTGGTAATGAATGCCATTTTAATGAAGTATTTTCCTCCCCTCCGTTTTCTTCTGCCTCTGATCCATCTTTTCTTTCCATCGCCTCCTTTTCTTTTGTATCATACCCCTCTTTTCTTCAACACTGGTGGGAGACCCTGGGGATAGGATGGCTAATTTATAATTTACAACTACTCCCTACAGATGTATTTTCAATGTCTTAAATGCTGCTTAATTAAGTATCCTACAACAAAGTGCATAATAGTTTTTTTGTGCAGGAATGATAAATGTGACTTCACGATCGTTGCTTTGGAAGAGTTTCTTTTAAATCCAGATTTTTCAGCTGAGGTCAAATTTTACTTAGTAAAAGTCAGCAAACAATGGCTACGTTTACTTGTTTGTGGATAAGATATGGAGCTATATTCAAGCCTGGTAATGCTTTTGAAGACCCAACCCCAAAGGCAATCTCCCGGATATTAGGTTACATTTTCATACTTTACTGTCACGATACATAATGAATGAAAAACACAAACTTACCCAGTTTAAAGACTTTTCCACACTGTGTGGAACCCTAAAAAAGTGATGTCTTACTGTTCAGGATGTTGATTTTCTTTATGTTTTAAGATTCACATTAACTTTTATTTTAATAATAATAATAATATATACTTTATTGATCCCGTAGGAAATTGTTTTTGGTGTAAACCACACCGAGGCAGCCATTTTGCAGGCGCCAGGTAGGCAGTAGCGCAAAGGGTCTTGCCTAAGGACCCACACTGGATGCTGTGGTGTATTTTGCCCTGGGCTGGATTCAAACCCATGACTGTTGGATTGGAAGTCTGGTGACATTCCAATGGAGCTATCCAAGCGCATTTTCAACTCTTGAGTTATAGCTTTCTGTATTTCTTGAATCCCTCTGTAGCCTCAAACCTGTCCCCTGGTTCTTCCTTTCCTTGTGTATTTTCCATCTGGACTTTGATTTTTTGTAAGTTTTAGTTGTTTCTTATTTTAAGTAAATTGTGTTTTTTAACCACTACCCTCTTGCCACCTCTGTGCATTCCTCCTGCAAAACATTGTTCTGTGCCAAAATTTGTATTGTTCTTTTGTGAATACCACTTTGTGACCTTTCTTTTCTATAATAATTTTCTCTTCTAAACAAACATTTGCTTGCATGGTAATGCCGGAGGTGAATATCTTATTGCAACAACACTACCTAGTACAGCTCGCCTGAAATTGCAGTAAATTGTTGTATTTATCCAGGCTCACGTCAGTGATCATGTAATGATTTGTGAGAAACAATTTCACCGTGGGCCAGGGATTTTATGAAGATTTCATGAGTTTAATTTCTCTTCCTGCCGTGTTACAGATTGTGTCGGGCCTAAATGCTGATTTAACTGTTTTTATTTCATGGTTTTATATCGTAGCTCCAGAGATTCTTCCCCGAGAGTAACAAAATAATAAAAAGTGCCTGTTTGTCTGCGCAGCGATAGGGTAGCTCAGTTGTTTTTGTGTTAAAATTGTTGCTGTGATTGATTTGGTTCATCTGGAGAGGACTGGGGCATAGGGTCATCCTGGTGGCAACACTAACCAGCTCCTTCATGTGTTCTGTAAAATCCAGAAGAGGAAGAGATGGGAAGGATGATCGTAAAAGTATACAAGTAAAGAATAATTTCAAAGGAACCAAGATGTTGACTCAAAGTCTATAACAATTAAAATAATCTGATAATATAATTGTTGATTTTTGATGTTGGTGATGAAGCACTAACATTTGGACAAGAAATGGCAAAAACAGCGAATCACATAACAGTGCATTACATAGCTTTTCTCAAATTAGAATTATATATTTACTATTTTGGTTCAAATGTCCTATTAAACTCCGTAATATAACTTTTACCATTAGCAAACTAAACACATTTGAGTACACTTTAAATTTTATAGATGAAAAAGTGAGGTTTCAAGGTCTGGATGTGATTTGTAATGTAAAGTGCTTTGGGTAGCCAACAAATCTAAAAGTTAGCTATATTAACATTTTCCATCGGCCATGAAGCCCATTAGGAGTCTGCAGCATAACCACTTTCATTTGCAATGCTGATACTGATTATTTGATATAAGTAAAAATGTGAACCTTTAAAAATTGCTTTATTATTTGGTTTAGATAGTTATGCGGTTATATCATTGGGAGGACAGTAACATAACCTTTCAGTTAGCTGCCAATCTAACAAGGTGAAGAGACATATGTATAGGCAAACAAAAAAATGGATGGATAGAGGACATTAGTTCTGTAAATTACACAGGGCTCAGCTGGAGGATCGAGGAGGCAGCTGACTTGAGTGTTATGGGTGCAGGAAGGCAGAAGATGAGCAAGGAGGACAGGACATGAGATACCTCTGGCACCAAGCTCAGTTATGAGGAAAAAAGAAAACACAAACATATGCTGTGTGTGCAGTTTTTCCAGAAGCTTGTTCTTATATAACTGTAGCATGTGTGAGAAAAAAAAGGTAAATCCTGGCTGTTATGTGTTGTCGTTTCATTCTGGTCTTCACTTTTTTCATTCTCCTTGCTACACCAATATTTGCCACAAACATTGCCCAATTAGGGGGAAAGAAGATAACAGTGTTTCCTAAGTGCCCTCTGTTCTACATTAAGGTCATTGCTGGTCACCAAATATGGGGGCACTGACCGAACGCCGCGCCACATTACACAGATGTTTCGAACAGTAATGCTGATGGATAGAAGCACCTCTTAATCTCCTACAACCATCTGTAACCTGTGCTGGCTGCTGTGATGGCACATCACTGTAACTGCAAACGTGTTGGTTGCAGACCGCAGCAAGCTTGAGACTCGGCAGCACAGTCACATTCACACTAGTATAAAATAGTACACTGTTTTCATTTATTGTGCCATGCCAATGTATAATCATATGATGATATATCCACATTTAAAAATGGCCAAGGATATTGATGAAACTCATTCTTTCTGTGACAAGTAAAGCCAAAAATTGTATTTTAAACAAAAGTTCAAGTTGTTTTCATAGACTTTAGAAAATCCGTTAGATTGTAGCAATGAATACCCAAGTAGTTTCCAACTAGAATATCAACTTTACCAAGAGCAAATCACTATTTTAATAAAAACTGATATTATTAACACCACAGTTGCAATATATAAAAATATATTAATAAATAAACAAAATGTGGATTTATGCAATTTTGTTTAGTTAACACGAAATTATTACAATCACCTGCAATGTTGATAAAGATTCATTGTCTGATTAATTTTTGCAGTTAAAAGTAAAACAATCTTTTTTTATTTTTTTTAATCTATGTAAACAAGTTTAAATCTAAAGAAATTGTTTAAATAAAAATCTAAAATACTAGAATTAACATAGACGTAACACCAGTAGATCTATATTGCAATGAAATAACATTAAAAAAATTACAGCAGTTTAGATTCTTTCATAAGGGAAAACAGAAGAAAAACATAAAACATACAGATACACGTATATTACATATTTTTACATGACCAACTGTTGTTTTTTCAAAACAAAATTATTTTACTGACACATAGTAAGTCAGTTGTCAGTCTTATTAAAACCTGCAGGTTTCCAAGGCAAATGTCACCAAAAAAAAAACTAAACAAAATTGGATTTCCCTCTTTGTGTGCACGCAGATGATTTAGTTACAGTATGTACTACCATAGAGACAACAACATCTGAAGGCTTGTAGTAACTCATGTCCATAGGGTGGTATGAGATTTTCACAGTTTTAAACCCTTATCCATAAGGTCCATAAGGTCCACCTTATCTTGGTATTATTGAATATAATGGTAACATTAATACCAAGATTTTTTGGTTTCAATATTAAAATAATGTTGTCCTAGTGCGTGTAATTGTTCTTTTAGTTCCTACATCAACTGTCCATTTTTTTCAAAATCGAATTGTTTTAAACTACAAAAATTTGATTTTTGTAAATAAGCAAGTATATTATTAGTAATGACTATATTATTATTATTATTATTATTATTATACTTTAAATGGCACCTCAAAGGATTGCTTCCATGTCTGGGATAAACCTGGAAAATTATAAGACAAATGGGTCTTTACTTTTGTTATTTTATTTTATATGAGGGCCATTAATGCATACAGTAACACCTGACTATATACACTTATTTCACAAATCTTATATAAACCTGAGGTTTTATGGATTGTATTTCACTTTGTTAGTTATGACTGGTAAACTAAAAATGGACAATGGGCCGTAAGTAATAAGAGTAATATTTTTGTCCTTTAGATCACAGGTCGACCACAAGCAGCTTTAGACATAGACTGACTGGCAGACAGACTAAAATATATTACATAAATTGCACATGACCAATCATAAACATTTTACAATAATGTTATGTCATAGTTGTTATTCCATTGTAAGATGATTTGACTTTGTAATATTTTTGCCAATGCACTTAAGTAGTAAGTATGTCAGTTGTAATTTTCTAAAATCAGAATCCAACCCAGTCTTTTACTTTGATGTGTATACAAGCATAAGCAACAAATCAAAAAATCAGTTTCTACTGACGTTTTTAAAGTTTTAAATGCAGTTTCAATACTTACCCAAATATTTAACAGTTCACAGTAGAAACATGGATAGAAGGATGATTAGATTGATGTATGGATGAAAGGATTAATGGAAAAGCAGAAGGTTATTTATGTAATGTTACATTGAATCAACATGATCCAACATATTCCTTCCCTGATTTATCTCTTACGTTTCCAACCATTCTCAATTACAGTCAGATTGATCCCTACTCCTCCAGATAGTCTTCTGTTTCCTTTGGTGTACCCTAGGGCTTAGTATTCTTCACCTTTCTATTATAATCATTTCCCTTCTTTTCCTTGGTCACATCTTAATAAAACACAACATATACTTTGATTGACACGTTGATGATATCCAAATGTATCTCTCTGTCACACTATCCAATTTCTCACCCCCCTCCACACTTTCTGTTTATCTCCAGGAAATAAGATTTTGGTTTCCTCCAACTTCCTTGAACCTAACCAGAGGTCTACACTACTTAATTAGTTCATTTGAGGATTTGTACTTTACTTGAGATTTTTTAAAATAATTTTTGAGTTGTATACCACGTTTTATTCACCCAAATAAGTGACGTAAGTAAAAAATTTTCACAAAATAGTTTTGATACTTACTAAGTAAATTTGTTCTGTGATGGACTGGCGACCTGTCCAGGGTTTACCCCTGCCTCTCGCCCGTTTTAGGCTGCAGATGGGCACCGGCAGACCCACCCGACCCCAATGGGGACAAGGGTGTACAGAAAATGGATGGATGGATGGAAGTACATTTGTTGTGAGCTACTTTAAGACTTTTTTACTCAAGTAATATTCTTATGGCTGGATGTAACTTTTATTAAAGTCGTTTTCAATTGCGGTATTTCTATCTTTACTTAATTACTTTTTCAAGTACCTTATACTCCTCTGAACCTAACAAAAATAAAAGTGAAGACCTAATTTTTAGTAGTAAACCTAGATAATGTAAAATACACCATTTTCCTAAAAACACTGAAAACTCCTCCATCTCTCCACCCACTATGATAAAAGGCTTTGGTGTCATCTTAGACAGCAGTCCATCATCCCAGTCACATATCAGTTACATCACTTCCTTACTTTACCCCATACTTTTACTTCACAAAAAAAAACACCTTTGTGCATCTTTCTTCCAACAGCTGCCATTCTTGTCAATAGTCTTGGTACATCATGTTTTGATGATTGGAACTCCCTTCTGCATGCTCTCTCCACAAGAATCATTTACTTATTCACAACTTCCCAGTTCTAAAGCAGCTTTATTGGCTCCCCATTCAATACCTGATTAAGTTCAAAATCCTGCTTTTTACTTTCAAGTCCTTCCATAACTTGTCTCCCTCCCATCTCTCAGAATTCCTTTATGTCAACATACATTTCAGTTCCCATTGGTCCTCCTCTGCTATTCATTTCTTGGTTCTTCCTGGTGTCCTTAACTGACTAGAAAGGCAACTATAAAGCCACTGTAGGACCACTGCAGGCACTCTACTATAAATCTTATGTAATAAATACTTGGACAGGTCTCCTATTAAGTAAGTTGATGAGTTGTAGCATCAGTTCAATGTATCATGAAGTCAATCAGCCTGTAGAGTTCCTCTGTACTGTATTCTCAATTTTCTCAATGGAATTTGGGTCAGGCAACACCATGATCAGTTTTGACAAATTCTGCATCTCCATAAACCCTTTCATTTCCCAGTAGATGGCAGTACTGATTTTGGAGTCATGGCTTTTGAAACCACCAATGCCTTTCTAGAATTCAAAGTGGGACACACAGAAACTTAGTTTTGCTGCCTTTTCATTCTTCCTCCTTGCAAAAATCTAAAATGCAAAATTTACTTTGATTTGAATGGAGGACTATAGATCAAGGAGAAATGTGTGGTACCTTATCTCCTTAGCCTAGGTAAGACAATGCCCTTGTTTAGGAGTTATGTAAGAATGTGCCCATTGCGGCTTATGTATCTAAAATGTCTTTGTGTGGTTGCTGTGCAAGCACATGTCCACACGTTGACCCCCCAGTTTTGAGCGGACGTTGCCTGATAATCCTCGCAAGATTGCTATTATTCTTGTTGCCTATTCAC
Source organism: Orestias chungarensis (assembly GCA_032876305.1). NCBI lineage: Eukaryota > Metazoa > Chordata > Actinopteri > Cyprinodontiformes > Cyprinodontidae > Orestias > Orestias chungarensis. Next base: position 6,854,488 of record JAVLVB010000890.1, on the reverse strand, counting down.
CCTATTTTCTTGTACTTTTTCCATTCACTTAACTTTCCATTAACATGTTTGGATACAGGACTTTGTTGATGACCAGGTTTTTCCTGCATTCTTCTCATGCAACTTGCCCGCCTGCTGCAGGGTGACTGCTCGTGTGTTCTCTGTGCGTAAATCAATATCCCATTTTTTATCACTAATGTAATATTTAGGTTTTCTTTAAAACCTGTATCTCACCTTTTTTATTAATTGTAGGCCATGATTATGATACGAACATTGGAGTTGTGCCCCTAACAGTGTAAATCTAGAAAATATGAATTTTCCATTTTTATTTGGACTACTGAAATAAACTTTTCAAGGTTTTGTAAATACCTCTCTTAAATTTTCAGAAGCCTTAAATAAAATTAATCCACAAACAGATCCACTGTAAATTTAAGTGCTTTTAGTGTGAAACATTGAAAGAGAAAAAAAGGAACAAGATAAATCTTTCCATCTTGACCAGAGAATTATATTGTTGTAAAAAGTAAGAACAGCGGGCTTCCTAACAGTGAAAGGCTAAATATTCCAAATATGGACAATCATCTGTCAGTATTTTAACACTTTGCAATAGCAAAAAATAAATAAATAAATAAAAATTCAACAGCTAAAGGAAGAATCTTGCTTCATGCTCAATTTTGTACTTTGGAAATAGCAGACATGTAAAAACTAAAGGCCCTTTCAAATGTTTTCATCTGGTGCTTTTCACAGCAGATGTTTTACGCACGCTGGCTGCAGATCATCTTAATCAGAAGCAGCATGGCAGAAATCCTCCCTCTGATCCCAAATCATTTCCTTTTTTTTCCTTCTTTTTTGTATTCCTTAAAGTCTTGCAAAAAGGATTGGGCATGCAAAATGAAATTAAACATATTCCAACTTCAATGCGTTACTTACCTAAAGTTGTCGCGGTTTAAGAGAAGTGCAGGTGCATAGCCTCTTTATCCCCCAAACGGAACCTCTGGTCTGCCGTGGTAACAGAATAAAGAGATGTTACTAATCAGATTTGTTTGTTAATAGACCTGCAGCGCCGGAGAGGTGAACTGAGCGCAGCACCCACTCTGGCACGACTGTCTGCTGCTCGTTGCTGAAAATTAGTTTGCGCGCTTCTGACTGCCGCCCTACCTCCCACTCACTCACTCACTCACTCACTCACTCACTCACCCTCTCCCTCCGTCTCCCCACCCAGGAGAAATAAATAATCTTTAATCTCTCGGTCTCTTTCCCCTTTTCTCTCTATCTCACTCTCTGCTCAGCAGGAGGGGAACATGTTTGAGTAATCTGAGCCTTTTTTAAAGTCTGAGGATGGCAACAAGAAACATTTCTGACAGATGTAACCACTCATGCTTTGATTTTATTTAACATTTTCTACAATTTACCAAAAAAGCAACAAACTGAAAAAAAAAAAAAAAAAAAAAAAAAAAAAAAAAAAAAAAA
>JAVLVB010000890.1:6832263-6847384 GCA_032876305.1 Orestias chungarensis | reverse complement strand
TGATGTAAGTAGATCCTTTAATGAGGGAAACATCTTAAACCAAAAATAATCCAAAGCAATTAAGTACACTAACTGAATAAAGGCTTTTGCATTGAACTCACAGCCAAATGTGTCTTTCATTTTAAAGCTATTTCAAATCATTAAAAAAAATATTTTCATATGTGATCAAACAAACAAAATTCTATGTTCAAAGAGCAATACTATTTAATTGTAACTGATTGATTACCTTCCTATGAGGGACTAAAGACACTTCAATCTGTTCAATTTACTGTTCGGTACATTTTGCAGCAAAAAAAAATTGTTTATTTGCAATATACTTCTGCATTCATTATTGCTCAAACAAGAAAACTTAAACTGGTTTGTTAAATCTAAAAATCTATCTTTCCAGTATTTTCCTCCTACTTGAAGAGGAAATTGGACATTTGGTTTGCCTGCCATCTAGTGGTCAGTTAAAGTAATTAGCAAGAAAAGCTCAATATGAATCATAGTAAAAGCATTAAGGGCATCATATTTCTTATGCATTGGTTTTGGAGATAAAATCGCAACATTTATAAGCTCTAAAAATATTTATATAGTTATTTATATTAATTATTTAGATAAGCTTCCTAGTTTGGATTGTACGCACCTAGACTCAACTCAAAACTGAAGACATTATCATTGTTAGCTACCATCAGTTTATTTTGGAAACTGTTCCACACACACATACAAAAAATATTATATGGTCAAAATTACCTTTTAGCTTGATGTTTTTTTATTTAGCCCACAGTTAGTTGATGTAGGTATCAAGTCTCCAACATGTCTGTTGAGGATTCCATGTCTATTTTCCTTCAACAAAATAGGAACTTCAGATGTGATGTCCTCCTGGCGTGTTTCATCGTCTTGAGTACTTGTTACAGATTTTAAAGGAAATCAAGTTACAGCTTTGTATTCATCCATCGGTAAAATTTGCTTTGGTGTTTTATTGTTTTTTTTTAGCCAGAGCTGATTTTTATGGTTAGAATGTCTCAGTAAAAGTTCACATTTTAGTTAAAATTAGAATCTGTGGAGATACTTCAAATTATAGTTCTATAAAACTAATGAACGTCTTTAGCAAGTATTCCCTCAAGAGTTTTGAAATCAAGAACAACCTATAATTTTCAAATGCATTTTACTTTGACTTTGTGTTTCTCTGTCACAAAAAATTCCAACAGAATACATGACAATGACATCTGTGAAAGCATCATGACAAAACGTGGGAACGTTTCGGTGCCTGTTTTCTGATTTATTAATGAAAAATTGTTTTGTGGTCTTTAACTTTGATATTAAATGCAAGATGTATTAAACGGATATCTTGTTTGAAGCAACACGCTGACTTCAGTGCATCTCAAGGGCTTGCCCCCAACAAACAGAAAGTCCTCCTCTATCTTTCTGACCCAGTTTCAGGGCATTATGCTAGCGTGACCCAAACAATGGGAGCCTTAAACATCTCATTGCAGGTGTCACTGCGATAATAAAGAGTGAAAAAAGGGGTTGAACACGGGAGCAATCAGATGACCTGTCCTCTTTGCAGCACAGATCCTTCCTGGAACCTTCTGACCTTAGTTCTCCCTGATATTGAGCAGTCAATATTTTTGAAAAGAGGGATATGTAAAATCAAATAAATATGATACTTTTTCTTCATATCTGCCAATGTCCCTGTCCATATTATTTCATATATAATATTAAAGAGCTTTTTACATTTGAATCTAAACGATTTTCTAAAAAAATGTAAAAAACTCTACTGAGAAATCTCATTACCAAACAACCTTTCAGGTTAAATTAATTTAGGTGCAGCATCAGTTGTATCATTTTTTTTGGGCAGAAGATTTAAATGATCTATTAATGGAGAGAGCAAAAATAAATAAATAAATAAATAAATAAACCCATGAAAGGATTTTAACACTTTGACTAAAATCTTTATGTCACAACACTGATTTATTGCGTTTTACTCTCTATTTCTTTATACTAGTCTAAAACATCAAAGCGAAAAACATCGAACAAAAAACTGTACACTAAACAAACACAGTTTTTTTGTTTTGTGTAGTCTCTTGCTAGGAGAAACCCTCAGATGTGTGTTAGGGAAGATACATGTTAAACTGTTTGTGACCTACTTTAATTATCTGATAGCATTACATAACTCTGACCCTCGGATGGAAATGCAGAGCAAAATATGAACTTTCAGTAGAGCCACTTCTAAAAAAAAATAAAAACAAATTAAAGTGGTAAAAGTTGTACAATCAGTTTAAGACAATAGTTTAACATTTTTAAATCTTTGATTTATCATTTCATTACGTTTGTGCTTCTTTCACATTAGCACACTAACTTGCATACAAAGGCTATGTTATTTTCATAGTTTGTGTACATTTTCTTAATGTTAATAATACAATTGTAGTCAATCAAGAGTAAGCCCTTATATTAAACAGATGTCACTGCAGTCATTTAAAACTATTTAAATATTTAATAAAATAAATGTAAAAGTAAATAAATAATTTTGCATAAGACAAAAAGGACCTTTTCAGCAACATTAACATTTTATTAAGCTTTTTTGGACTCCTTTAAGATGAGGTTTCAGTGTTTTTCCCCCTTAATAAGATACATTTTAACTCATTAAATGCACGCATGCACGCACCTGCAGTCAGCTGATGGGATGTTTGGGAGGCTATCGTGGACTCAGGCTAACTGAGAAAGCCAAGGTGGATTAAGGTTTGCATAAAAGGGGCTGAACATCCTCAGTGTGTTCAAATCGTCACACACGAGAAAAGCAGAGAGGTTGGAGAACTTAGCTGACAAAATTAGAAGAAACAAAATCTGCTAAAGTACAAAAATATATAGTTTTTCTAAGGGTAAGAGGTCAGACATCCAAAAGGAGTAATTTTCTTCACTGCATTTTTTTTGTTTTGGTGCATGCATAGAAAACCATAGTGGAATTCAGTAAGACTGAATATACGAGTTTGTATGTATTACATTGACATGATATTCCCTGACTATATCAAATGTTTTATCTCTAATAATGTCTATCTGCATTTTTTGTTTTAGAAAGCCTCTGCTTTTTCTGAGAAGCACTCTACTCTATGCACTTATGGCCGGAGCCGTGTACAACTGCATGCTGAAGAATCACACCATATGGATCGAGAAAAAGAACTGCGCCCAGTGTGTGGCAGTCAACACAACCATTTGCAGTGGCTTCTGCTACACAAGAGTGAGAACTGCCAAAAACACAAGACTGCTATTGATTTATTTTTTGTTAAAAAGTTATTTTTTCCAGTTAAGTTGAAGTAGGGCTGAATGTTGGGAGCACAGCTGGTTACTCTGTTCCCTTGCAGCAAGAAAACATCCTTTTTGCAGCTCTGTCCCTTACAGCCCTTCCTCCTGTCCTCCAGGATACCAACCTAAAGGGGCGCTTTGGCAGGGCTTTCCTGATTCAGCGGAGCTGTGTGCCGATGTCTCTGGTGTACCGGGCTGTCTCCATTCCTGGCTATCCTCAGGATATCATCTCGCAGTCGTATTATCCTGTAGCCCGCTGCTGCAGCTGCAGGCGCTGAGGCCGTACTCTTACAATAAGTGCTCCATTAAACTTGGAGGCCCAGAAAAACACAATTTAAAATGTTTTGGAAACCTAACGGCATGCTAGTAAGAGAAGTGAACCTATATGTCAAATGGCAGGTAACTATTTGGATAAGTAGTGTTTGTGGTGGATCGTTTTGTTTCAGAATTTTAACTGTGTCTTCAACATTTTCTGTAGTTTGATTGGAAACTAATACAGCAATAAAACTCTTTGTTGAGCATGTGTAACATCACTCAATGAAACTGTAGTTTTAGGTCTCCAGGCATTAGGGACTGAACTACAAGAAACAAAGACGTTGGTGTAACTATTACTCCCACAATCTACTGAATTAAGGAGGCGTTATACTGTGTAAAAATGTGACATCCTGTCAGATTTCTATCTACGTGATGAAAGTTGTCTACTTCATCAGCGGCTGCTGGATTGGAACGACCCTCTTTAGAAATCCCACCCCTTTGAGCTGGGGAAAAAAAGGAGGAATATTTCTTCCAAGTAACCCTGGATCCAAGTACATTTAAATTTTGTGTAACTGTTGACTTTATTCTGTCCAAAGAAATAAGCTTTAGTCTATTTGAAATTCTGCAGAAGGAATCTTTTAATTGTAGATTCCCCAAAAATTGACCTCTCCCCCCTTCTATTGCTAAACCAACACCAGCAAGAGGAATCCATGTTCAAAAATTGCCTGGTCACCACACTGCCCCTGCCCTTGGTCAAGGACACTCCCCACAGTCTAAGTGGCTAACTGTTCCCTAATATTCCTCAATGACACTATAGCTATTGTTTCTGCAGCCTCATGCTTGAATTCTGGAGGTGATGCCTAACTGTGGATCCCCAATTGTGTCATCCCTAAACATTCAATTACATCCATCTCTTATATTACTGATCAATAGATTGGAACTCACTTGTTCTAAACATGAATGATTTTAGATTCAGCTAAATATTTCTTAAAATGTTAAATTCTCAAAATTGTGTTTTATCTTTACACCTGCTTTGGGCTGTAAACTGTTTGTTTTCTAAACTAATATTAATCATCATTTTATGAGGTATAATGTTTTGTTCTTACATATGTTGGTGAGATGCACAAATGAAGTGATTTTTTTATGCCATTGGAAGGTGTATCCTGTGAAGGGATTTTTACTGAGGTTACAACCAACTCTGGCTCTGTTTCCAGGCTGTGCGGGATGTGGGTGGAGCTAGATTTGATATTTAACCTAAATCCAACAGGGCTGGGTTTCTCTTCCCTATATATAACCCTGCATCGCTTTTTCCTTTTGCCTTGCTCCGTGTCTCTCAGGGACTCTCAGCCTGCTCTCCATCTGTGGCCTGTTTTATCACTGTGACCAACTTGCCAATGACCAAAAACCATGGCACAGCAACAGCAGATTAGCTATGAACCATACCAGCATGACAACTAGACTGCATGCTGATTAATTGGCTGATTATTTAAATAAATAAACGGTTTATTCGCTGGGAAGCATAACATACTTTGTACTAGAGTGTAGGCTGGGTGATTCCTCTTGTCAACAAGTTATTTTTGGATGATAAACCCTGACACAAAACCAAAAGCCATTACTTAAGTGTAAAGAAAAACCTTTCTATACACTAAATATTCTTCTTTCTTATTATCAGATCTTTCATTTCTGCTTTAGAACTATGCCATTACCTTCCTATATTCATTTGTATGTTAAAGTTCACTAAAACACATTTTGTGATTTGTCCTTGTATAGCTTACCGGCTAAACTCATCAATGGAGGGATTGCAGGTATGGTAGGAGTCACCTGCGTGTTCCCCATAGACTTGGCCAAGACACGCCTACAGAACCAGCGCAGCGGGCAGCAGCTGTACAAGAACATGTAAGAAGAAACTGCTCAAGGAGAGACTGCCGACTCTGTATATTGACCAAGAAAAATCTGACATCCATCTGTTTGTTTATCCTTTCACTCAGGATAGACTGCCTTATAAAAACTGTTCAGTCTGAAGGGTATTTTGGAATGTACAGAGGTAGGTCTTAGCTGACTAAAACATGATGAAGACAGTACAAGATTGTGTTATAGATTGATTTTGATTGCTGAGGGATTTGGGTGTGTTTTATAATTGATCAGAAACACATTATTAGTCATTCATTTCAGCATTTATAAAACCAATTACATGGCTTGTAGTTTGACCAAAACATTCTAGGCTAAGCTAATGCAGCAAGTACACACTGTTTCCTGTTGTCCTTGACATTTGGAGTAATAGACTAGTTACGTTTAAAACATATAGTTCGGTATGTAATTAGTCTTATCCTTCTTTTGCAGGTGCTGCAGTAAATCTTACCTAGGTAACCCCAGAGAAGGCTGTAAAACTAGCCGCTAATGACTTCTGTCGCTATCAGTTGAGCAATGATGTGTGAGTAGATAAAAAAAATATTTATCCAAAAAGTCTTCATTATTGTCTATTTTTCTTTTAATATGACTTATCAAATATTTCAATCCCCTCAGTGGCAGGCTTACAGTTTTCAAAGAGATCTTAGCAGGATGTTGTGCGGGAATGTGCCAAGTCATCATCACCACGCCGATGGAGATGCTCAAGATTCAGCTGCAAGATGCTGGCAGGCTAGGTACAAACAATCAAATCTTTAGCTGCTTTTTTTAAACAGTTATAAATTATCTCTTTAAAATATTTCCTGCTTGAGTTTAAAAGGCTTTGTTTGCTGTTTTTTTCTTTTCTTCCGTGGCTCAACAGAGGGTGATGCCCGGTGTTGTCACAATGTTGAAGATGGGCGGGACCAGCGCTGTTCTTAGTCGTTACTACAACACCGTCCCTACTCCTCAGGTCATGCGTATGTCTGCCATGGAAATAACCAGAGAACTGCTGAGGACCAAAAGAGTCGCAGGTTTATACAGGGGCCTTGGGGCCACACTAATGAGGTGATTGGACTTTTCTGTGCATTTTAAAATTCATTATTACTGTGGTTAATTGGATTAACAGATTTTTATGGTGTCTTTTTTTTAGGGACATCCCATTTTCTGTTGTGTACTTCCCTCTTTTTGCCCATCTGCAGCAGCTTGGTCAGCATTCAACCGAAGATCCATCTGTGCCTTTCTATTGGTCCTTTATGTCCGCATGCATGGCTGGATCCACTGCTGCTGTTGCTGTCAGCCCTTGTGATGGTGAGGTGTATGCAAAAAAATATTCAGAATTTTTGGGAAAGTAACAACCAATTATTTCATTTGCATAAATACATTATCACTGCAAGGACATATATTTTGCATTTCCTTCATAGTGGTGAAGACGAGGTTGTAATCACTGAAGAAAGGATCTAATAAGGAGACCTACAGTGGAGTGGTGGACTGCATCAGGCACTTATTTTTTTTTTATTAGTGAGCTTTCTATGACTCATCCGAATTGGGATGAACTCTAATCCTGTTCTTTTCTTGTAATTGCAGAAAGATCCTGAGAAAAGAGGGTCCCAGAGCATTCCTTAAAGGAGCTAGTTGCAGGGCTTTGGTCATTGCCCCACTCTTTGGTATTGCTCAGGTTGTGTACTGTGTTGGAGTTGGCGAGTTCCTGCTGGGGTACACCACCTATAATATCTGCTCTGCATAAACAATCTGTGTCTAGGACTTAACAGAGTTTTATTAAACTGCAGATGTTATGCTCTTCTTTCGATGAGTTCTAGAGATCAAGGCTTAAGGGACCACAACTATACTATTCATCATGCCTTTAACTTAAATGTCTTTTACAGTTTTGGACTGAAGAGGGTACATCCATGTCTATGGGCTTCAGTGGAGCATACTCCTTCCCTCACTGAGGGACTGTATAATCTGATAAATGCTTTACTGATGAAAAAAAAAAAAGCCTATCCGTCTGTTTTTAGATTTTAGCCCTCCCTCTAAATGTACCTCCACACCATTTCCCACTTACTGTAACCTTAGCCTGCATTTCATTTCAGCTGCAGCCTGTTGGCAATCATAGGGTCATGCACTGGAATAGGGCTTCAAAAGACTGCATGCATAAAACTGAAACAATGCTTTTATTACCTTTAAAAATGTGAAACTAAGGTCTATTGTTGGATTCTTTGTATATATTGTATAGTTGTTTTTAATATTGAATAATTATTTGATTGCATCCTTTAAATAACCTAAAAAGGAAGGATAAGGAAAACAGATTAAGGGGTCACAGCTTGCAAAGGAATAAACATTTGGTTCATCTTTTTTGCAAATCACTTTTAATGGCTCTAAAGGGCTTTTGAACAGAACTTTGTCCAAACTATTTTCCTATAGTAAATCACACAGGATAATGTCTGTTGTTTAAAGTTCCAGAAGAGTTATAACTTTCACTGTGTACTGAGGATCTCAGACTGAAAAGTTATGTTTACCTCATGTACGTATATAATGGTTTGTCACTGAATTCCAAAGCTGAAATTGTTACTTATGGGTCCTAAATTTCTACGGCTAAGAATCCATGCAAATGAAACTGAAACCAACTTGATTTTTCAAGGTTATTTAAGACTGAAAAATTTAAATAAAGAGACTACATACCAAACAAATTATCATGAGTCCAGTGGTTTATTTATTTATTTTACAGTGAGGTGTTGCATAATATAGTACAGATCAAATATAGGTTCCCTTTTTCTGACGCAACCTTAGTAGGTGTTAAACTTATCCTCCAAGCATGCATCAGAGGCAATAAATGTGCTCATGTTGGAGAGTTGGAAACTCTAGCTTCAGTAATCTTGCAGCCGCTAATGCATTACACACATCACGATCCCTTTAGGTTTTCAGCTGTTCTTGAAAGTCGAGTGCAGAAAGGTGAGCCACTGACTTAAAGAGGAAACCCATGTTAGAGTATTACCGGAGATAGGACTGGGTTAGTCTTTAGTGTTTGTTTCTAAATGTTTGTGAAGGTGCACTGGAAGTCGAAAGGTAGTTTTTTGATCAACAGCTCTAGTGGGAAAAATATTTTATCAGGACCACTGTTAGTTGTGCTGTGCGGGGAGAAGTTGTCTCACTGAAGAGCTGATCAAATGTTACTTTTTGGATAATTTACAAAAATCAAAACAAAGCCATATATAATTTGTTGTGGAGCCACAACTACAAAACCTGCAGAAAAAAAAGTGTATTTTAGTTTAGCAGCTAACATTAAATAATTACATTTTTACTAGATGGTTTTAGAAAAATAAATGTGTTATCAGAAATGACACCTTTTTCTATCTATTATCACCTTAATGACATGAACAAGAACATAGACAGACATTGCATAAAGTCAAATAGTAACTGAGCTTCTTTATTTGGAAAAAAAGTTTTAACTTTTTCCAATGTTTGTATTGCAATTTTTCTCTCAAATAGGTGATTTTATTTATCCTTTTTTCTAAATCGAAAAATCCCATTGAGATTAAAAAACCCTCTTTGTAAAGAGACTCTGGCCAAATTGCTTAAAGCAACGGTTGGAATAATTTGCACTTCTTAATACAGGTCTTACATTTAAAGAATGTTTGGAAAAGAAAGAAGTGGAATTAACTCTAAAAAGGAGGAAGGCCATCGATGTTGGTTTTGACAGAAGTTGCCTCTCAGCTCAACTTGGGCTCCTGGCGCTGGTTTCTTTAGCTATCACACATTTCCCTTTCATCTGGATGAGTTGCTGCCCTTGGGTTCACGGCTGTTCCGATTACACTAGGAGACCACACTGTTGGTTCGGCATTACATTGTCTTGTCAACTTTCACGGGTGCAAAAAAGACTGATCAAAGATACAGAAGTTTACCCAAGATGATCAAGGTTTAGTTAAAAATGGGTTGTCGCTTATTGATGGATGTACATCCGTCAGTATTACAGCACAAAATCTATGTTTGTAGTAAATTAAAAATAAATGTTTAAACGTGTTTAGGATTTCCGAGACAGAACTCCAGTCTTACTTAGGTTGAGCAATTTTGCCAAAAGCAAAAATCTAAGTCAATACACACAAAATTATGCAACTGGCATATTTAGGATAATTTTTTGTCTCTTCGGAGCAGAAGTAACATTAATGTTTTAAATCTATTAGGATAATCGGTGACAGGTAAATTATTGTCATCACAGGTCTTCCAAAATATAGATTTTGAAATTTGAGATAGGAATGAACGAAAAACAGGGATACGACACATTAGATTGTGTAAAACGTTTATTAAATCTCGGACAACTACATTCCTGAGAAGCCTGACGACGGACTAAAATGGATTACCAAATAATCATAAAAATGAGCTTGTGCCTAGTTTTAAAGTTCACATTCTGTCACAGCTCTAAATTTACTGAGAAATACAGCAACAGCTTTTGGAATTAATGGCTGTAAACACTAAAACTCAGCTGAACCAAATGGCACTTTAGTTGCTCTCACTTGTGTTGCCTCAGTCATCTAAACACTTCCAACTGGCAGCGTGAAGAAATGTGTAAGCCTTTTATTTCTTGTATTTGACTCATTCTTCACTCAGTTACAAAAAAAAAAATGCACCAGATGGCTGCATTTGACCTTATCTAACTTTAAACAGAATATTTTTGGTCAGAATCAAAAAAGGTTTTAATCATGGATTTATAAGGAAAGTTTTTAATTTCAAAGCCTTTACCAATTCAAATTAGGGAAGATTGAGGAGCGCAACCCCTTCTCAAATAGGACCAACAACTACTATATCAGCAGCCCAACTCTACAAACCTATCCACTCCTTGCTACATTTATTTGCTACGTTCAGAAAGCCTGCAGATATTTAAAATGATGCTTGTGATGAAAAAAAGGCACAATAATACATTTTGGAATAATTCTCATTCTCGAATTGTTAAAACTGACATTACTAATATCTCTGTACAACCACACCAAACACATGTTGACATATAACGTGTTAAATAATAACTACCACATCTGCTACAAATAATTTACAAATGGTAATAACAAAAAAACAACATAAAAAAAAACCATATTTACAAGTTGGAATCCTGACACTAAAGATGTCTGAAACAGCAGTTTCAGGGGATTCATTTAACCCGGATTAATGTAAACAATTCCCATTTGTCATAATGATTCAATCCTACAATACTGGGTTAAAATAATTCAAAGGGACATAAACCTTTTTGAAATTTTTGTTGTTGTTGCTTCGAGAGATGAATTTTTAAGGCACAAGAGAGATTAAACGAGATGTTTACATATCGAACTGTCAATTCTGGGTTTAAGTTAACCAGCTTGGACACAGCATTTCTCTTGGAATTTACACATTTTTTGGTTAGGAGAAGCATCTCGATTAATTTTTGTTTAGCAAAAGAACTTCATGTTCTTAATCTTTCAAAATGACTAATCATTGAATGATTTTGAGAAAAGTTCTTGAAAATTGGATTGGGTTTTATGCTTCTATGTGTTTTGTGAGTCAGGCTTGCAGTTTAAACCTGCGTCGGATCGAGGGTCTGATGGCGCTCACGCCATGAATGAGCCACTCTAGAGTTTATTTGAGACAGTCACCACTAAATATTCAGGGTACTGTTTATTTCGTCTGCAACCTAGAGCAGTGCCATTTGGACATCTACACAAACAAGCCAAACTAAAAGACAAATAAACTCAAGTTTGTTTTGAATAGACTAAACACCTTAGGTGTAAAAGTACCCTTAGAAACTAGGAAAATCTACCTAAATTATGAATATCAAATACCAATGGGTGATCTACTTGGTTAATGTATCATAGAGATTCTTACATTAGCAATAAGTGGTTTCAAATTATTTAATTGTCAGTAAATCCTCCTCAAAAAAGCCTCAAGAAGAATTTCTGTTTTCTCTCTTTTAGATCTGTTTTATGAGTTTCATACTCGGATGACAGGATTGGCTTGAGCATCAACAGTTTCAACAAAGATTAATCGACAAAAAGATTAAATATGCAAATTATCTTTTCTTAACACGAAGAGTATTCCGTGGTATTTATTTTTGAGTATAGTGTGTACTCGGGACTAAGTGTCAGTTTTAAGATCTTACATAGCAGGACGTTGGCATATTAGTGTGTGTGTGTGTGTTTGTGCTTGTGTATCACACATAAGCAAACTCAGCTGTTTTAACCTCAGATTACTTTCTAAGCCTCCGATTTCCCATAGCCAAGTGGTGAGTGTCAAGGGTGTGTGAACATGCACTGACACCACTGGGACAGTATGTGGGTTAAAATTTCTAGCCGTGTCCAAATGGTTGAGAGGAAAAAAACTGCTAAAGAGATTGTCAAGTCAACATAAACTCTCCTAACAGAGGCTTACAAAAGCTATTATTCTACTTGGTCATAACATGGGATGGAAAAATCATCCAAAAACAAATCAAAATGTAGCAAAGGACCAATGTGGAAAGTCATTTCTGAAACATATTCTGCCGTGGCTACGTGACAGTAGCCAACATCTTATCTGAAGTGCTTTAGGAAATGGAGAGTGTAGGTTGTTCAAAGAGGGCACCTAGATGACCTCCCTGCTGTTACGAATTGCACAGCAGAGCACCATGCTGAAAATCATCCCAATGATCTGTGAAGCAGAACGCAGAAATTTAGTTACTTCTAAAGCTCGCAAAAGTATTTTTGACATATCTTGTGTTCTGACTCACCATGACTCCAGCGATGCCGATGCCCACATAACCGATGATGAAGAGTTTACTGTCGAAAAAATCTTTGATTCCTGTCTCACAGTCCTGTGGAGTACAGATAAGGGCAGTGAAGTAGTGTTTGCTTGGAATATTAATACGATGCTATGCATTTAATCAGGATTTGTTCATTAAGGATTTTGGAACCTTCTTTTCGGATTCAGATTCAGCATCACATGGGCTTGACTTGGTTCCACAGCAGTTCAACTAAAAATAAGAAAGAAACATTCCAACTTCTAACAAACTAAAGAGAACTTGTCTTCCAACACATTCTTTTCGGAAAACTTACCACGTTCTGGTAGGACAAGATCATTGTGCCATTGCTGTTTTCGTTGTAATTTTCTGTGTAGAAGTTCTGTACATCTTCAATTATCTGTGTAAAGACAAAGAGTCATATAACTAGTAGTCTAAAAACCTGATTGAAAAAACTTGACTGAAGCTAAAGAAAACATACCTTGTCTTTATTTAAGAAACCAAAAACCCCTGCCGCTACCTCAGCCCCAAAAATAATCAGCAGGCAAGCAAAAAACTGAAAGCAAACAAAATAACATAAAATGCTTTATGATGTGATAAACAGGACTAATTTCAAATAAAAATGTTTGTACTTACTGAACCCAGCAGGCACTGAGATTCTCTAACAGCTCCACAACAGCCGAAGAATCCAACCAGCATTATCAGACTACCAGCACCAATTAGTATGTACACACCTTAGGAAAAACAGTAATATCAACGCTCAGAAAACACATAAATAAGACAAATAAAACAATTCAGACAAACCTACTTATATTTACATAAATTACATAGATGGTATACACGTACTGGGTATGTAAGTCTGTTCAACTGTTTGTAACCATGAATAGCAGATCAGGCAAAATAGGCATCTAGACACGGTGAATAAAACTTGCTGAAGTTTAAACCACGTATCAGAATGAGGAATAAAAGGGATTTAGGCCATCATTTATATCCACAACACATATAATGTATAATTGATCACGATCAAACAAAGTTAACATATATGAAAAATGTTGATGAGTTTGGCTATACATGTCAAATATAATTTTTAGGATGATAGATGAAACTGATAATTAAAAACCTTATGTGGAAAATGAATTGCTGAGATAAAAAAACAAACAAAAACAAAAAAACATAATTTGCCATAACTGTAAGATTTATTGGCTTATTTATTTATTTTCACACACTCAAGACCATAAAACACAGACAAACATTCCAAACTACAAGACCTTTTGCAGATGCAAAAAATAAAAAATCACTGTTGTTATAAGACTAAATACACAAGTGATAAAGATAAAGCTAAAGCCTTTAAGGGACTCTGAATGTGGCAAGCATTCCAGAAACTAATCTACTGGGATTTGTAAGCATATCAATATTTTAGGATTACGCAGAAAGGTCTCAAAAAGAGAAGATAACCAGAGTGCAGTAATGAAAGTGACTTGTTGATTCAGAGGTCGGGTGTGAATAGTTAAAAGCTGTTACAAAGGCAACTGCTATTTAGCTTAAAATATCAGAATTATCTGAAACATTAAACCTTAAAGCCAATGAGCTTTTTGGATATGAAAATCCCTTCTGTATTCGAGTGACATCTACAATAACCAGATATAAATCTTACAGAACACCTTTGGATCATGATGGAAATGAAATTTTTCCAGAAGTAAAATCTTTGTAGAATAATTCTGACACTATGTAGAATCTATGCAAAGAGGAGTTAAGGCACATCTAAAAGAAAACATGAAGCCAACCTGGAACTACAGAGTTGTAGGTAATAAATAGACTAGTGATTAAAAGTTTAAAGATGTCTATTATAAAAAATTTTAATACAGTTTTTTTTCCTCCCTCTAAGTAAATCGGTTAACACACAAAAAAAATACTTTAAACTATTTAGAAGCTGAAGAATCTTTGACATTTTTCATGCATTTACCAGCATGAACAGCAGATGGCAGTATACAATTAAAAATGTAAGATAACGCCTTGACTATCTCCAGTTCCAAGATCAGACTTAAAATTATCATTTGCCATTAATGTTGCTGTTCTGCCAGAAGCCCTTTCCGCCTCCATAACTTTATTCAAATATAGAACTTTAGATAAGTATGTCTGCATGAAGAAACCTAACATGATTAGTTTATATGTAGTTAGTCTTTTGTGAAGCAAGTGCTCTAAAGAGAGAACAGCCAGGGGGAAGATGAATAAATCATTTTTCGACTTCCTCCGTCTAATCATAAATGATTACGTTTAAGCATTTTTCTCAATATACAGAAAACCAGCAAAGCAATTGTGGATTTTATTATTATTATTCTTTAAACCAATTGTTATTCTAAAATCATGGCACAAAAAAGAAATAAGAAGGGTTGGTGGAGTATAGTAAGCACTCATCTGTGCCCACGAGAACAGAACACTCCCTGTCCATGCTGAGTGTAGCACTACAATCTCAGAAAACATATGTATAACCACGCATCTTAAATTAAATATTGTGTTTGTTTCACACAAAGAAAGCAGGGATGACACACCTTTACAATATTATAGGATTTTGTACGACATATTGGCTACGAAGTTAGACTTGTCTACAATTAAAAGAAAAATCATGGTTAAATGGATTACATTATTGAATTTTTTAAGAAACATTTACATTTCAGTAGGCTACCATTCTGTTTTCCAATCAAGAGCCACTATGTTGAAAACCCTCCTTGTCTCTGTGAGTTCTTTTTTCCATTATATTTCTTTCTTTACTTCTTGCTTCTTCTAGCTTTTGCTTCAAAGACGATTTTTCCATAGATATTTTTCAGTGGCTGTTCGGCTGTCTGTCTCCTTCTTTCCATTTGGGCAGAGACAGCTTGAAAGGTGGTGTGCAGGCCTGCGGTTTCCCTCATGGGTTTTCTGTCAGCGTGTGCAGCCCTCTCTCTCCCCTGATTCACACTCGTCTTCTGC
>JAVLVB010000890.1:6733127-6822676 GCA_032876305.1 Orestias chungarensis | reverse complement strand
TACATTTATAATAACCTGATTAACTGTTACCTGTGAAAAATAAAGTTAGCATCTGCTCCATAGCGTTCTGTCAGAACTAAACTAAAGGGCCATTTCACAGGTACTTGTTAAGTGAATTTGGACTACATATGATTACACCTACTTCTAAAATCGAAATTCTGCTCAGAATACAAAAACTGTGCTGATTTTATAAAACTTTTATTCATTCAATAAAAGCAAAAAAGGTATAATCTTAAAATTAAAGGAGAATAAACACCCATAACAGGGACCGGTCAAATTTTGATCACTCTGATGGAAGATTTTTCAAAAACACTTTATGGTCTTAAAATTCCAGTCAAAACAAAATGAAGTGGGTTTTTAGTTTTGTCTCAACCCGTAACACCCATGTTTTTTCAGGTGAGCCTGCTGTATGGTTACACCCCAACTCTGTAAGATAGGCAATTGTCTTATGCCTTGCCCAATGGCCACTTTGCCTGATCAAACACAAGACTGAGTAGCTGGCTTCTACCGTCTCCTTTTAAAACAATTTTTGCACATCAGAACCAACTGACCCTTTCAGGAAATGGAGCTTAAAATGAAAGTAACTAAACAAGTTGTTTTAAGCAAAGTATAAGAAAGATGTTCAACAAAAAACAACAAAAGAAAATAATGAAAAAAGTACTGATTCTGATATTATAGATAAGGAAATAGCAGCAAAGTGCATAAGCCAGCCATAAGACACAAAATCAGACCTGCCAGTCTGTCCTTTTACTTCACATAGAGAAGGTTTGTGCACAACAGCTAAACCAACAATAAACAAGTCTCACTGCATTCAGTGCAAGTGTTTTAAGCTTTAGTGAAAACAACTTTACATAGTTTTTTGGTGCTGGCACTGGATTTCAAATATAATTAAACAACACTAACCTTTGTTTAATATTTTATGGACCTGGTATTTTTCTTTAAGAGAAGTGAAATACTTTTTGTTCATTGAGGGTCCTAAACCTCACTTTGAATTGTACACAAGCAAAACAATTTAGTTCATCATGAATTCAATTATCATCCTAGTGCCATTTTAAAATTAGGAATATCTAACAGCAATGCACTTTTTTTCCTTCTTTTTTTCTTCTGTGTTACTTTATACATTTTGTTGGTGCAAAGTAAACAATGAATAACTACACAAAAACTGTTAAACATTCACCTTATTGCACATTTATTGGGTTTAGTTCAGAGAAAGCTCCTTCTACAGCTTTCGAGAATCATGAACATAAAAAAAATTCTTCTTAACTCTTTTACCACACAAGTTTAATTTTGACTAAGGGAGTCAATAAAAGGTTAGCAATCATAGCAAGGTGGCGGCAGCTTCTTTAGAAAACAGATTTTTTTTTTTTTGCCGCTTTTATTATTAATCTCAAGAGAGGTCTCACAACTACACATCGCTCGAAAGAAAAATTTGTGGATTCAGTTATCTTTCCATTTTGAGATACTATATTAACACAGTGGACCTGAAAATCACACAAAAAACATAAATTCAGAGTAGAAAAAAGTAATATTTTTTACTGTGAAAACCACAAATATATTTAACAAACCATTTTCACAACTTAGAATACAAATATAAATTGTAAACTTAAAAACCAACATACAATCGTTCACAGAACAAAGTAATTTATTACTTTTTTTGCATAAAATGCAGACATTACCTTACGCGTTTTTTTAACAGCTATTTATAAAACAATGTAATGTATCTCACTTTCCACACAAGTTGACACAGCGACTCGAAGCTGTGTTTTGCTGCTACGCAATATTTAGTCAGTGACTTAATTTTGACGCACCGGCGTATCATTGGACTCCAAAGGGTTAATATAAATGTGGCTTTGGGTTCACTGAACGTAATCATTAACCATATACTCGGTTGACTTTCACCTCTGCCGTGTTCTTGCGTCTGAAGTTTGAGTAGCTGGCACCTTCAGAATAACAACTTGACTGACGTTTATTTACAAGGATGTTTAAGAGGAAATGATAATTATTCTTCAACTCACTTTACAAACATCTCACTTCTCATTCAGAAAAAAAAACAGCTTCAGCTAACAATGGCCACTATACATGTGATCATGTGTAATGGGTGGCTGGTTGAATTAGAACAACTTGAACCAAACACATACAAAGCTCTTTCGCAGACAAGGCTTACACAAGAGCATTGTTTGGAGTTTCTTAAGAGGAACACGGACAGGAAAACAAAAAAATAAAAGCGAATAAAACAAAACCAGAGCACCGCTTTCCATTACTCATCTGTTTTGTTGTAAAGGCACTTTAAAAGTCATGTAGCCTGAAGAAACACAACAAGTCTTCAGGATATTCAAAAAATATCCTGAAGACACCTCTAAACTTAGGTGCTGATGTAATTTCTCTTTTCCTGCTAACAGAACAAGTGCTTATTTTTGTGAAACCTAAACAGTACAAAATAGGCTTTGAAAAAAACAATTTTGTGTTTTCTTTGGAATAATATTCTGCCGAACATAATGAAGAAAGTTTACATGGACAATGCTCAACTGGCAGATTTATTAAATGAAAAACAACATGTCTCTCTGGAATGTAACTCTGTTATCGTCATACTGATCTGTTTTATCTGTATCTAGGTCAAATTCCTGCCAACTGTCCATGTTTCCCTTATGAACACACAAACATGCACATGAATATCCCTCTCAATCTCCTATTGACCCTCTTTTTCTCTCTCTCTCCTTCAATTTGTATTGCTAAGAATCCATGTTTTTATTTTATATTTTAAAAAATGTTTTATTTTCTATCTCACTCAGACTGGTGTCTGTGTCAACACTCAGATATGACAAACCAAACATGGGTCTGTGTGAAGATATCAGTGAAATGAATGCTGGGACCATGGAGACTGCTGCATTCATGACTCTGACAGGTGCTGCTGCTTAGCAGAGCTGAAGCCTCCCATTGAAATTATGCTATTGTCCTTTGGTCACAATGGATTCATTCATAGTGGATTCACCCACTCATCAACTCTGAAGATGCAAGTTAAGAGAGCCTCTCCCTCACACACTCATACACACACAAAACAAAAAGATCTTTCTCCATTGGGAAGATGGTGCATCGGGTCTTAATCTCAAGCCTAGGGTCTCTTCCACAGGCCTGGAAGCTTGAGGGTTTTCACTTTTTGTCTGATGTTTCTCCAGGTATCTGTTGGAGCCACTTCTTTAGAGTGGGAGTGAATATCGGATGGGCCGCTGGCAAGCTCATTCTAAAAATTTTCTGAGCCCTTTGGTGTCATTCCCAGAGTCTTGAAGGCCTGTACAGAGCAGCTTTGTGGGATTCTGCAACACCTCTTTAACCTTAGCCTGACCCATGAGAAGGTTCCAGTGTTGTGGAAGACATCCTGTCTGGTTCCAGTACCAAAAAACCTCAACCATCAGACATCAATGACTACAGACAGGTTGCCCTGACATCCCACATCATGAAGATCCTGGAAAGACTCCTATTGGCCCACCTGTGTAAGCAAACCAGCACATACCAGGACCCCCTGCAGTTTGCTTATTACCATGGAGTTGAAGATGCCATCATACAGCTGCTTCAGCAATCCCACTGTCATCTGGACAAAACAGGCATGTTCTTTTATTTTTCCAGTGCATTTAACACACTTCAGCCTGATCTGCTTTGTCGGAATCTCCAGAAGACTCAGGTGGAGGCCTTAGTATTCGCCTGGCTCAATGACTACCTGACCAACAGACCACAGTTTGTCAGACTGAAGGACTGTCTGTATAATCAGGTGATAAGCAGCACAGGAGCACCACAGAGGACTGTACTCTCACCTTTCCTTTTCACTTTGTACACTTCAGACTTCCAGTACAAGTCAGACTCCTGTCATCTACAGAAATACTCTGCAGTTGTCGGGTGTATCAGAGATAGAGAAGATGCTGAGTACAGAAAGCTGGTGGAACGTTTTGGGGCATGGTGTGGGAACAATCATCTGATCTTGAATGTGAACAAAACAAAAGAGATGAATGTAGATTTCAGGAGAAACAGGGTCAGATCAACCGCTATTTCCATCATAGAAGAAGTAAAGATAGTTTAGGGATACAATTACTTCAGTGTTAATCTGGACAACAGACTAGACTGGAGACGCAACAGTGAAGCCGTCTACAAGAAGGGACAGAGCCGACATTATTTCCTGAGAAAGCTAAAATCCTTTAAGGTTTGCAACAAGATTTTGGAGATCTTCTATAAGTCCGTTGTTGAGAGTGTCATCTCCTCTGCCATCATCTATTGGGGCAGCAGCATCAGAGCAAGGGACCTAAAAAGTCTCAACAACCTGATAAAGAAGGCTGGGTGTGTTCTTGGGGACAAATGTGGAATCTCTGGAGTTGATGATGGAAAGAAGGATTTTACATAAAATCAAGAAAATCATACACAACCCTTAACATCCTCTTCATGAGGCTGTTACTGGAAAACAAGAGTGTCTTCAGTAAGAGGCTTCTTCAGCTTAGTTGGAAAACGGAACGCAACAGAAGATCTTTCCTGCCAACAGCCATCACCATCTAACACAACTCCTCAGTTAAATGAAATACTCCAACAACATTTGATTTCCCTTTTGGGATAAATAAAGTATTTTTAATTAATTGATTTATTTCTCCAGTTCCTCTTACCGTATCGATTAAAACGGCTTTCTTCTGCTGTTTATTAATGAGCACAAGGTCCGTTTGGTTGGGCTTTACCATTTAGTCCGTCTCAATTTGCAAGTCCCACAGGATGTTCCCTCTGCCTTTTTCCACTACCTGGTGAAGGTGATTGATACAATGACTTAGCCTTTTCCAGTTCGTATCGCATTGCTAGCAGAGGGTTTGTCCTTCCACAACAGTTCCTTAAGCTTCATCTATTTCAGGATCCATTGTCTGAGACGTTCATGGAGTCCCTCAATCCCCCAGGGACATCTTTCTAATATATTCCTGGAGCTTGAATGTTACATCTTGGATAGTGGCTCTGATTAAAACTAGACCTCTGCCTCCTTTTGTTAGCTTAACATAAAGAAAGTGGACACTGGACCGAGGCTGGAATCCACCATGCATGGCGATTAGCTTGCAAAAAAACAACAACAAGTATGTTTCTTTTATATGTTCTTATAACCCGCCTCTGTTTTGTAGGCATTATTGTTCTTATTATTACTACATATCCCTTTCTTTATAATCAATGGAGAAGTCTTATACAACCCTTCTGGACATTTCCACTGGTGTTTCCAGGATTCTTGATATTAGATTCAAGCCAGGAAGCTGGACCATTGCTTCCAGTAAGCAGAAATGTGTTAAGACTAAAAGATTGCAAGTGAATGAATAACTATGGCTCTAAGTGCATATATATCTATAAAACGTGATGCATTTATAGCACGGGAACAAACACATGTCACCTGTGGAGAGGACAGCCATGCTGTAGTTTCCCTGATTAGCAAACGACGCACCTGTTTTTAAGAGAGTCCCTAAGTGGGCCCTCCAGCTGAGAAAAGCGGAAGTGTTGCGTTCTAATCGAAGCTTCACCAGAAAGCTTTGCAAAGTGTTTCTAGAGAAGCAACGTGGCGCGTCAAGCCCAGCAGTTTGTTTCACGTTATTTATTTGTTTTTTAATCCAACCCTTCTTTCCAAAAAAACACGTTTCCCCGTGAAAACAGAGGGCGTTTTTGTTTTGTTTTGTTTTTTTCCTCTGTGAAAAATCTGATTTTCTTGCCCCGTGAGCCAAAATTAAAATTAAAAGCAAAACAATGAAACAAAACAAAAAAAAAAAAAAAATGCAACCATCTTGCATAATTCTGCCTGATGCTGCTGATCTGCTGCACTTGTTTGACCCGCATCTCTTTCATGCACTCACCCAGACTATGAAGTTGAAGACGAACAAGAGGTACTTGACGCATCTCATTCCTCCTTCTACCTTCCCCATGTCGGCCGGATGTTGGCTGTTTGATCCGCGCAAAATAAAACACGCTCACGTTGCTAAAACGATCCGCGAGGACAGAGTAACGGTCCAAGCACTAAAAAAAAAAAAAAAAAGCATGGAGTCTCTCTCTCTTTCTCTCAGCCTACCGCACAAAACACTGCAGGATCCGCTAATCTTTCCATCCCCGCCCCTTTCAACCCAGCCGGAGGGGGCTCGGGGGGGGGTGAGGCTCCTGCATGGAGACTTTGTTTATGGCCACTCAAAACGGATTTCCATTCAAACTATTTAAAACTGTTGGCATGACTTCCAACTCATTCAAATGTCTCAACCAGAATTTTTTTTTTTGCAACGATCTTTAGGTGTAGTTTATTTGAAAACGTATTTCAAAACCCTGGGTCTGTTTACAACGCCCTGTGTTCAGAAAAGCTACAAACTGTTAATATGTAACAGAAATGAACCATTACACCGATGATTGGAAAAACAACTACCATGTTTTAAAGACTGTACTTTTAACTACGAGAAGGAAATGAAAGCACAACAAATTCAGTCTTTTGACTTTATTAGAGCATAAAAACCCTAATTTGGCATTTTAAATGTATATTTACGAAAGGTTCTATTCTGTACTATACGATTGATTTCTTGTTTATCTTAAGTGTGACCAAACAAGACAACAAAGTTTTTGTAATAAAATTACAAAGATAAAGAGATGTTTCCTTTTCTATTTAAATTTATTTTCCCTATGCTATTTGTACAGTTTTAATACATAGACATTTGTGCATTTGGAGTGAGCAGTGGTCAGTTATGCATGTAGACTCTGTTGTATTTCCATAAAAATTATTTAAAACTGTTGTTGCTACATAACTTCCAACAAAATACTATTTCCCAACCTCATTTTGAACAGGAATTTTGCAATCTTTAGGGTAATTTACTAAGAAACACATTTCACAACCTTATTTCTTTATTTATTTGGTCAATTTTACAACGCCATATCTTAAAAAAGCGAAATTAAACTGTTAATATGTAACAAAGATTAACCATCACACCATCCAGTAAAATAAATAACTAAATAAATAATTCCTTCTTTTAAGATTCTACTTTTAACAGAACAAGGAAATTAAAGCACAACACAGGTTTTTTTCAGTCTTTTGAATTTATTAGAGCGCAAAAACCCTGAATTTTTATTTTTAGGTACTTTATTCTGCACCAGACATTTGTTTTTTCCTGTTTGGCTGAATGTGTGAGCATTTTGGGTAACTTGGGTAAAAATCCTAAACAAATGAATAGGACCTTAGTGTTGACCAAAAAAGAATACAGAAAAATGGAATTTTGACAAACCCAACCAATTGAGTAAAGTTTATGAGTTGGATACGTAGTTTTCAGCACTGCAGTAACCGTTTAATCTTGTAACAGTGCTAACTAAGCTTGTCTCCCAGTTTTCGGATGTCGAGTGAAGCTGATCCTTTACTGCTCCCTTTGCCTGAGTCGGATCTGACCTTTTTCCCTGTCAGAGTTAATGAATTTTCCAACTTCATCCAACCTAGCAGTTGCTAAGCAAAGACAAGATACAAAATAAGTTTACTTCTGCCAACATGAAAAGTGCAGGGAATTAGATGGAACACGGGAGAGCGTGCTCAAGATAAATATTTTCCACATGCGTCCAGAGAACAGTGGGCTGAGCATTCAAAGAAGACTGCTGTTTTATTAGTGGCAATATGGCCACGGTTAGAAAATGTCCTTATTGAGTAACAAAGCATTCTGTCAAGCTGATTGATGGAGGGTGGATGTAGTTGGACAGGAATGGCGTGATGGAGAGGGGACGAACAAGGCTTGTGAAAAAAAAGAAAAGAAAAACAGACCACTCAATATATTACTGAAAAGATTAATTACCCCTGCTACGTTTGCACTGTTTTGCCCCTCCACTATTTTAGTCAGAGTTTTCGTTTGCGCTCTTAGACCCAATGGAGTAATTGCAGATAGTGGTCAGGGCAACAGAAGAGTTTGGATTGGATCCTGCCCAGAGTAAAACGACAAGCTGATAAGACTAATGACTCCCAGCTTGTTTGTTGTGCGTGGTTGTTTAGTTGCCATGCCGATCTAAGTTTGTGGCAAAAACGAAAACAAAACAACAACAAAAAACAGTGGGCTTAAGTCATAGTTTTTAATGGAAAAGCTTGTTGTAAATAGATTACTACACCATTTATATAACATTTGTTGTGTTGACCTATAGGTTAGAAATAGATTGAAGTTACTGGAGATATGCTGAGATCATATTTATGTAACCCTTCTAGTTCACTCATATGAACTTTAGGTCTCGGCCTTTTCTCTAACTATTTGTGAAACGTATTATTTAATAAACCAACAGCAGACCTTTAGGATACTTTGGACGTGATTGACACTTTCCATTATGTGGCAATGTACCGCCATCTGGTGGTAAGTCTAGGGCTTTACTACAATAGAAAACAGGGAAATAAAATTAAACATCTTTCTTGTAAATTTAAAATATAAATGGTTTTGGGGAAAAAAGGAAGAGCAGGTTGAATTGGTGCAAATATACATGATATCAGTCTGGGCATTCTGACTGTTAAGTCAAGCAGGTTAGACAACATGACGCTCCGCTCACTAGGAGCCAGTTGCAGTTGTAACCAAAATCAAGAAATACGACCATATTAGTCCAGTCAAACTCTGAAACAGTCCTCCTAAATGTGTGAGTCTGGCACCAACTCTGAGAAGTTTGAAATCCATGATAAAAACGTTTTTTTTTTTTTTTTTTAGCACTGCATGTGATTTCCGAGAGGATTTTATCTGCACTACTTTAATTTAACTACTCAATGCTTCCTTTGTTTTTAGTTTGTGCTTTTATGTGTAATGTTCTTTTGCTACTTTGCTTTAAATGATCTGCTCTTAAACTGTAACTTTTCAAAGCTTTTTTTAAGCTTAATGTAAAGCACTTTGAATTGTCTCGTACATGAAATGTGCTAAACAAATGCATTTGCCTTGGTTTGCCATAAGTATTCATCAAAAAGAAAAATCTACTTAAAGAAACTGTCTCTGTGGCAGCTTGCGCTTGCAGATAATTGTTTACTGCAGTCTAGTTTGGCGTGTTTTGTGGATGAAAAAACCCACAAGGTGATCAACAAATACAGGACAGACTAAATAATGGCAGTTAAGTAGAGGACCGACAGCTCCTGAGGCAGCTTGTATGTTGGGGACAGGAAGTGCAGTCTCTGCTGGGCCTTTTGCTAAACGGTATCTAGGTGTGAGGACCATCTCCGGCTCTGAGAAAGGGTGGTTCCTATGCCTGGATGTAGGTTGAAACAATAAAACAAAAAATTATATTAGAGACCAAGCAGTAATTGAAAATGTGTTCACTGTCCTTGTTAAATCACTTTACAAGGGCAGCAATTGTTTTTTAAAATACTGTCTTGTCCGTTTCTAATTGCTTTGATTTCCTTTGTTTGACATTAAGCATATCAAGTAGACGAAAAAATCGAAGAGATCTATAAGGGGTAAACACTTCGTTTGGAGAATGTATCTCAGGTATTTCATATGTTTAGTAAAATATTACAAAATGTGTCATTCAAAACTGTATCAAGGTAGTCTTAATAGTTTTGAATAATAATGTGGTTTGATATGCTGATGTTGATTGGTTGTTGGCCCAGTTTTTGATCATCTGCAAATTCTGTTTGAGGTGTAACAGAGATTGTTTTTGAGGTTGGCACATTTGAATGTGTTGGAAGTTGTGCAGATGTGACATTCGTCACATTTGTTTCACCTCAAACTACGAAGCACCAAAAGCTCTAAAGGATTGTTATTTTTAAATGAGAAAGAACTCTCAACTGTTTTCCCCACTCCTATGTTCATGTTGATGTGGTTTTAATATATCCCAGCTGAATCAGAGTCTTGAAACGATTTTAGTAAGTCAAAAGTAATTAAATTGGGCTTATTTTAAAGAAATTCACTATGTCTTTCTTTTTAAAATAAAGAAAACAGTTGTTTCAGTCATTTCCTTGTGTTCAAACTGTCTTTTAACATGCCGGATTCTGTTTATGATAAAGGGTTTTTTTCACCATTGCACCTAGACCTAAATGTTTAACACTGACTAATTAACTGATTAAAAAGATAAAGTAAAATGAGCCAGTTTTAATTACACATTTTAATTACACATCTTACAGCAGCATTGAACTGCTGTAAATAGTTAAAATGCAAACAGTAAGAAAGTTTAGGAGAAAGCATAATGTACAATCTTTAAAATATCCAGTATGAATTATGGTTTGTCTCCATCTTCATGCACAATAGTGCCTTGAATAACTTCACAGCTGTTGTTGTAGGCTCAAAAAGAAGCAGTACTCTGTAGGTAAGTCTGACTGCCCGTTTGCAATGTATGGCAACACGAGAGGTTATTGAGTCGCTTTCTGTACAACAAACAAAAAGTTTGATCTGAGAGGCTTGCTGTAAAGAAACAACAGTGAAAAAACAGCCAAGCACCTGTTGATGTTTGGAAAGGGGGAGGGTCAATATGAGGAAGATCACAAAAGGGATATAAATAATTCACATAAATATGTTAACTTGTCCACCACATGAGGGCAACATTGTCCTAAAAAAAATGATGCTTAAACAAAATTAAACGCAATTCTCCCCTAAAAGAACTGTTGCAGGGCCACATATTAACATATGATATGTGTTAGAAAATTAATTGAAAATGTGAGATTTATACATGGTATAGTTTCAATACTCACACATTTACATATATCTAGCTTTTACTTCAGTTAAGTTGGGTTTTCATAGCTCACAATTCGTAAAAAACAAAACAAACAAACAAAAATCTTCAACAGATCCTCTCCGGAGCAGCAAGGTCATTAAACTTGGTGTTTGTATATTTTTTAGTTTGTGCTAATGCCAAGTCCTGCTGGAAACTATAATCGAATAGAATTTTTTAATAATTTTTTTTAAGAGAACCATGTAACACTCTGAAATGCGTTGATAGATTGCTTTTCTGACTGGTTAGCCTGTGGGTACTTGCACATTGGCCTTCAAGCAACTTAGTTTGTGTATCTCCCTGCTGTTTCTCCTGTGTCTGGAAGCTTAATTGCTAAATACAATCCAATATTACCATTCAGCTGTAAAATGAAACTGAATGACAAAGCAATAGTTTTGCAACTTTTCTCCTGATTAAATGCTTCCATCATCTTTGGTTGAAGCGTAACTTAAACAGACACAGTTCAGTAGGTCTATCTGTTGCTCTTGAAGCAAAGACTCCAGCCACATTACAAGTGAATAATACATGAATCAACCACCAAACTCTTCAAAAAAGTAAAACTAGTTAAACTAAACTCTTGAATGATTACCTTGTAGATTAGTTGTATTCTTAGTGGTGTTTTAGAAAACCAACAGAGCATATTTTGGCCAAAGCCTGGCACAAAATTATAAACATTTGAAACCATGCAACCACACCTGCAATATGATCCTTTTTTTTTTTACAATGAAGGATTCAAAAACCTTGTTAACAATCAAACAATTTAGATAGATTATAACCTTTTTTCAGATAAAAACAGAAATCATTTTTAGATGTGTAAGACGTGTGACATATTTTCAATGTATTGATTAGTAAATGTTGGATATGCAAAAGTTTTTTTTTTCTTCTGCATTTTGCTGTATTATATGGGCAGCTCATATTTTATCAACTAGTTGCAAATATTTGGTATTCACTCTCCTTCTGTAGATACTACAGTTTCCCCCTTCCTTTAATATGCTTGGCCGAAGTATCTCAGGTATGGTTCATATGACAACAAAGATATAAAAGGAGAGAAAAACACCCCCACCTAAGGATAAACTTCAGGTTGTGTTTTTCTTAAAGACTTTTCAAACTAATCGACTCTGTGCATTTTAAGCAGCTGAACTGTTAGGCTGCTATGCTTAAGTTTATATGATATAATCTTTGATCACCAGCTTCTACTGTGGAAATTGTCAAGAGAGAACATTCATTCAGACCTTGGAAAGATCAAGTGAACTAATCAAAATAGACTAAATAAAATGCTAATGTTGAGCAAGAATGTTATTACATATTTCTCAATATGTTTTTTCACTAAAATATTCAGTGAATTGATGAGAAGAGAAAGAAGGGGGATTTTTTGAACCTATGTACCAGATTAAATCTATCTTAAAAGTACAATATGGAAAAGAAACATCCAGCATTCAAATATTATCTTCCGGGTATCAGAAGATCTTGAAAAAGAATGTCCAACTCTTTATTTTAAGGTCAAGATGTTATATTGAAACAATTTCACAAAAAGAGGTGGGACAAAATCCTTATGCGACGTAAAAGAGCCACAGCAATCAAGCTTGAAACAACCAGTTGTTTGGTTGAGCCATTACTGCCCAATAACTGAGGGAATAACTATGGCATGTGATCATTTATTTAGCCCTTTCATCAGATTAAAATGTAATGGATGACTTCTAATATTAGTTAGACAAAAAATGCAAAGTAAAGAAAAGAAAAGGGAAGGGAAAAAGTGTTTTATAAAATTGCAAGAGAAGGTGGGTAATCAGTCTGATGGTGGAACAGCTCAAAGTTCACGAGGGATTAAAAAGGCACAACTACACAGGCAAGTACTGAGGTGTTTAATAAATAACAGCAGGGACAACACAACAACAATAATAACGACAACATTTAAAAACTTGAAATAATTTTGTATATATACACATACTGCATATACTTTTATATTTGTATGAACCATAAATATGACATGCGGTCCTCATAACTTAAAACTACTAGGACTTCTTTGACTGAGGTAGGGTCAGGGAAACAAGGGACTGAATGAAGAAATGTGTTTATTTGTGTTTGCTTATGTGTTTACTGAATGCTGTAATCAGTGGGAGTGTATGTTAGGAACATTGGCAAGAAAGCTGGAGTGGCTGTTTTGTTGAAATGCATTTATGCTTTCATAGTCCAGTGGTCAAGAGTGATCCCCTTAGTTAGTGCCCCAGTCTTTCAGCCCACGTCTTCCGACTGAGAACACACACACATGCAGCGTTGATCCGGATGAAACGCCAGGCTGTCCGTTCCTTAAAGACGGTCAAGGCGCTTACAAATATCTCTGTGTTGGTACAGTAGGAGTTCCAGCTACGACTGTCAATGCCAAGACAACCCGAGTTGCCTGACTTGGAGCGTTGTCTTCCACCCCGTCCTCCAGGCCGCCCCCCATTTGGGCCCCTGGGTGTTGGGGATTGACAAGTGGTCTCATAAAAAAGCTGTTTCTTTACCTTGTTGTTGATTGTAACATTGGAGAGTACTGTCACTTCATTTCCAGACATATCTGTTGCTCGTGTCTTGTTCACCCAGTTATTTCGGCTGTCACATGCAGAGTACTCTCCTCGATGCATGCCGTGTGATCCTGCTTTGCGCCTTACCCTTACACCCCTCACCCCTTCAATGTCATAACCCTCACCATCCAGAACATCATGAGAGGGAGTTACCTCGCTAAACACAACACGGGGCGAGGGACGATAACGTCTCTTAGAGAAGAGCTTCGGGTCCACCACTGGGCTGGATGAGTCTGGAGAAGAACCGGCTGAAGAGCGCCCAATGCCTGGACTTCTGTTGTGCATGTTTGAAGTTGGAGAATGTGGCCGCTCGGTCCTATGATGGGTGGTCCTATGTTGCTGATGTAAAATATGGTCCTGAGAAAGGTGTTGTCTGGCTGCTGCTTTCTCCTGGTGCCCCGCTCTGTGATTGGCTGCTCCAGGGCTCCTGGCCAAACCATCTCCCTTGTTCAGTACAGCCTGGACACCAATCAGGAGGAGCAGGACCAGTGGTAATGACCTCATGGGCACACGTCCTGAGTCAAACATACAAAACATCTTAATTGTTGAAATTACAATTGTGATGATTTCAGAAATTTCCCAAAGAGTAACAACAAAATATGTAGTTATTTATTAAACAATTGTTATATTTTATTTTAAATTTATTTATTTAAAAGAATTCTTAAGTCTGAGTTCCCTTATTTTTTCCCATATTATCATGGGCTGCCAACAAATTATAATGCATAAAATTTTTTGTTTTAGTGTGGATACAGATGTTATGTAACGACCCCAGAACTAAATTCAAATGCACCAAGAACAGAATGCACTTAAAGTAACTAAAGAACCAGGAATGAACAACATTGAGAGCTGAACTGACTTTGAGAACCTACATAAACCATTGGACATTTTTATAACACAAAAGTTTTTACATTTTTTTTTTAAAGGACCTTAACATCATAAACACCAAGGAAAACACCAGACAGGTCAGGGATAGAGTTACTAAACTGAGAAGAGTTTGACAACTTCACAACTACCAACAGATGGCTTTCCACTTAAAACTGGCAGGTCAGGTAAAAAGCCAAGAGGTCAATTGTAATTTTGGAGGACTTCAAGAGATCCACAGGTTTACGTGGATAAAATTGTTGTCAGGAGAACTATTACCTGTGCTCTCCACAAACAACAACTTAATATAAAAGTGACATGACAAATGCGGAAGCAACAGTTTGCCACTAGACATTTAGAGCACATAGCGGGAGACTAACTTTCTAAAAGCCTAGTTTAAAACAAAAAAACAATAACAATAAAAACCATGACCTTCCCTTTCACTTCATAGTGGTCCATCTCTTTGGGTTCATCTGTCATAGCAAACCCCAATAAATACATCGGAGTTTGAGTTTTTATCAAAGTGAAAAGTTAATTTTTTCCAAGGGTACCATTTACAAGGCACTTAAACTGTGTGCAACCCTAGAATTATGGACAATAATACATCATTCAGAAAATGACCAGAGATGAGAACTTAGTAGTACATTATTGGTTTATTTTAGATCACTTTTTACTCTGCTTTCTGTATAAAGGTTTCTTGTTTGTTGCTTTGC
This sequence comes from Orestias chungarensis, assembly GCA_032876305.1. NCBI lineage: Eukaryota > Metazoa > Chordata > Actinopteri > Cyprinodontiformes > Cyprinodontidae > Orestias > Orestias chungarensis. The sequence goes on along the minus strand of JAVLVB010000890.1, from coordinate 6,807,867 downwards.
TGGATGTATATATGTACCTGTGGAATGTGTCCAATTAAAGTGGAAGCTACTTTGGACTCTAGAGCCAAACTCCAATGAAGGCTGGGCCCCTCATGCCTGGTGCCTGGACCCTCTGAACTGCAGCTCTGTGAATCACATAAGAACAATAAAGACTAGCAGATATGACTTTTTACAAAAGGTTTTATTTTTTTACATTTATTACAGTATGACTTTTCTTTTATCAGGAAAAGAAAGGTAGGATGGATAAGTAGCATATTCATCACTATCTTTAATGTTTAAAGAATCAAACGACCAAGCTGTCTTCTTTTAAGCTAACTCATTATATTTATCCAGTGCATACACAGTCACCAGTTAAAACCTTTTGAGCTACGACTTGTGACTTATTGGTATCTGTGACATTTCCTGAATTATTAAATACTATGCACTATGCCTAGTGTGCAGGCATTACACATACCCCACTCAAAGAATATGAACACATGCATTTGAATGTTTTCATGCCTCCTTTAACATATATCCCATACATGTGCATGCAGGAATGTATTTGAGGCTGTTTTGTGGGGACAGTTTGCATAGTTAGATTCTTCCACCAATGCAAACATTCAGGAGGTCACTGAGGTGAGTTGAAGCTGACCTGACAGTGCTTATCAACAATGCTTTGTTACATCCATCTTGCTGTTGCAGTGACAGTGTTGGAATACCATTGAGTTTATGGGTGCCACAAATATTTACTTCTGGAAGTTTAATGTTATTGTGTGTTGTGAAGGTTGTGGCCTTCTGGTTGGGTATAGCAAAGCCCAGAAAGCAGTTAGTGGTCAATTATATATTTCTTTGCAAAAACACAGTGGCTTCTGTTTTTTAATTTTACCTTCTGAAGAACAGAGGTCCTCCAAAAAAATCTTTCACTATTATGCAGCAAGATCCATTAGGTGTCAGTACTGCATGCTCTGTGTACACTAGCTTGCAAAAACAGGCAGCTGAGACATATCAAAATGTTACTGGCTCTGTTGCTCTCTTTGGAAATCTTAACTAGGCTGCAGAGGGGAAATTTAGCATTTTAAATTCTTGTTAAGGTATTTTCCCACAAGCTAATATTGTTCAAGGCCATGATTATATTTATTTCAAGATCTATGATTACCACATTTGGCAATGCACGAGGAAAATAGGCACAGCTTGTAAAAGAATTAATACAACCTGGACTTTTAGTGATTTTCTCATATTACAGACACACAACTACTAAAGTTTAAAACTTGATGATGGACGCAATGCTTTTTTACGAAATTGAAAATATTCATAAAAAGTGTGTCTAACTTTTGTTTTATGTGGGGAATAGGGGAAAAACCTCTCTGCCTAATTACACAAAGCACAAACATGTGGTTTGTACTGGCCGTTTGTATTTTCAAAAACCACAAAATTGTTTGCATTTTATTCAAAGCTTATAAAATGTTACCTCCCCGTAAATGGGATTTATATCTGGACTTTGACTGGATCATTAAAAGTCATACTTTAACCTACATTATTTTAGCGTAGCCTTGGCTTTGTGTTCAGGGTTATTATCCTTCTGCAACTTCCTTCATAGTGTCAAGTCTACTTCTGTCTTTACTAAGTTTTCTTTAAGCATTGCTTTTGATTTAGCTTCATCCATCTTCCCTTGTGCTCTGAATAGCCACCACATCCCCTCAGAAGAAAGGTCTTAAACAACTTGCTGCTACACAGCATAATGCTGCCACCACAGTGTTTGATAGTGGGCACTGTTTGTTTACGGGGATGTACAGTGTGTGTGTTCAGCCTCTCGTAATGTCTATAATTTTGGTCTTGGTTTTGATCATAGCTCCTTCTTTCATATATGGCTCGTGCCATTTGTTTTGGATGACAGGTTGAACCATGGTTTTTTTTTTCATAAACAAATCACTTTATAAACTTCCCTACAATTTAATCTGCTAATAAGTACATTTTCCAGTAGGCGGCACTAGATTTTATTTAAGACAGTTTGAATAAAGTGGGCTGAATTTTTTAATTTTTTTCACATTTCTCAGATTAATAAAAATTAAATTGAAAACCATTTAATAAAATATATAGAAGCTTGTGATTGAAGTTTTGAAAATTTGCAAAGCTCAAGTTTTATCGATTTTTCTATTGACAAATTAAAAGTAAAAAGAAGTTTGTTTGTAAATTTAGAAAATTCTGAACTTTGCTAAATTCTTACTTATTAATCGTTCCACTTAAATTGTGAAAAAAAAAATGCCTTTTCGTCTAATAATAAGTACGGGTCAGAACTATTTTACATATTGTCTTGTATTTAACTTAAAAATAACTTTTTAATCAAAGGTGAAATGTCTATCTTCATGATAGATGTAATTTCACGTGTTTTTAGGTACTTCAATACTTGCCTATAAGGCTTTCTACACTGGGACCTGAGCGCAAATTTGATTCGACAAACATGTAAATGTGAGTTGGCATGAAAATAAAAATTGATTGAATCCTTAAAAAATGCAAGGATTCCATATCCAAATGCTTTCCTACTCTGTTATTTTCTTAAGCTACCTAAATATATACCAAATGTCTTGCAGAAGGTTGGTTTGCATTGTATATCAAACACAAACAGATCATCTTTGGCAACGCAGACAGCTATTGTTTCGACAAACTGATTAAACACTGCTATCTTTTGACTTCAATAAACACAATCAAACACACCCAGCTTGGCGTATACACATCAGAAGGTGGTCCAAATACGCAGCTAGCTGACTGATCCAGGCTGACGGGCAGTCTGGTATTTACACGACCTGGGGTAAGCCTGTAGGATCTTAATGTTAAAAATATGTGGCTTGTGTTTAATACTGGTGGAGCCAGCGTAAACTCCTGGTCCCAGGAGCACCGGGGTCAGAAAGGTTTAGAGAACACCTCTAGGTTATAGGATTACCTAAGCGTTTGCCTCCGATTATCGTACATAGTTTGACAAACATGTGCATTACTGGAATGTTTCTTTCTTTTTTTTTTTTTTTGCAGAGGAAAATATTCAGCTGAGTTGCTAATAGTTTTTTTATTTTATTTGGGAATTTTCAGAAGCATATGTTGTACAGGAAAAGAGTACAAAGGTAAACTTTTTCTCCTTTGTTCCGCTACACACTACTGTGGATACTAAAGTAATACTGAGTTGAATTTAATTAGTTTCACTATTGAAAACAGGCTGCAAAAGGATCACTCAGCAGCAAAAACATCCCAAGCAGAGCAAATGAAATATAACCATGTGCAGCATTGAGCCAATATGAGTGAAGATTTGCATCTGATTCAAATCTTGTGGTCGGATTTTAATGTAGACATGTATAAACAAAATCTTTCAAGCTCTTGTTGGCTGATGCTCCCTCATAAAAAAAAAATCATTGTAGTTGGAGACTCCTTCAATAAATGTTACTGATTTCAAAGGTCATACAGATGATGGCTGCATAATAATTACTGCTGCTAAAGTTTTAGTGGAATCATATTTTTGTAAAGGGTTGACATAAGTTGTTAGGGTTGACATAAGTTTTTAAGGATTGCAAAAGGGACATATTTACAAGCAATGGCAATGTGGAAAAAACAATTTAAAAATCTATGTTGTGCTGAGTGTAACATCTTATTTCCATTGTTAGGAACAAATCTCTTTTAGTTTGTGGCAAGGCATCACTCATTTGTACACTACACTAGGAGATTGACTATAAGAACAGGAGAGCTAGAAGCGGATTTTGTGTTCAATTGGTCATCAAATTCCAAAACCTTTACAGCAACTGTTGTCTGATGATTTCACACAGTGATGCAAATAAGGCAATTGTTTAATGGGTTTTTATGAATCAGACAACAATTACTTTCCTCCAAGGAGAATTGCTATGCCAACAGACTTCACAGAAGTAGCCCTGCAAAGTTTACTGGAAAAAGAGGAGGCTTCCTTTTTTTACAGGAGGCTCAGCCAATTCAATGACTCAAGACCATTTTCTATTGTAGAATTTACTTTTTATTTTTTTGCATTGGCTTGAGTGTAACAAGGCAGTACCAGGAAGAATATGTATCAGCTTAGGCAGGGAAAGGTTACATTAGGTTACTTAAAAAAAACTAAATAAGTGGAAAAAACTCACATCTGTTATAATTTAAAAAAAGATGTCTTTGCCAGAAAGAGATGGAAACACTTCATTCATACAGAGATGTATTACTTAGCCATTGCCATTGGAGCTCAGCCATTCAGTTACTGGTACTGACAACTAATTCTCTGCCAGCAGCACAGTTTTGTTTTGTCGGCCAGTCAACAAAAATGATCTACCGATCAGGCCCTAGACCCGATGAAATGCCGCATTACTACATTTGGCTGAAAGTTAGCAGCAACGGATACGCAGGTGGCCCAAACCATGAAAGGCGAGCATTGCTTTCAGTCTGTACAAAGTAAGTTTACAGTAAACGACGGATTTCTCCCATCTGTGGGATGCATTTATCATTAGTAACAAGGCCCTGTTAAAAGATGAGCAGGAGCGTTGTGTCAGCGGTTCGCTCAAACAAACACAAACATCTGTCAGCGTGATGACAACTGTCTTGGATTATGAGCGGGTGAGAAGGAGAGAATGACAGCAGCAGAGGCAGAGAAAGGAAGAGCAAAGAAGATGGTGAGTGGGTTGAAGAGACAAAATGGACAAAGGTAAACAGTTTTCCTAAGTCTCTCAACAGTTCAGTGTAGTGCATTTCCTCCCGCTGTCAACCACTGGAAATACTGTAATCAACAAACGGGATGACGGCCAGGTCAGCATGCTCCCTTTCTACATAATTGAGACTGACCTTTGTGGTTTGTTTTGTTGGAAATGAAATGAAGGTCGACAATTCAAATTAAAAGCCGTAGCAAGGTTTATTATTCATACAGTATTTCAATTTCTTCTGCAGTGTCTGGAAAACAAAAAAGTGTTAGTTGGTTTCTTGCTATGTTGCTTCAAATAATTTCTAATAATTTCTTTCTTTTTTAAGGTAAAGTTTTTGTCCCTATGATGCTTTGTGAGAGGTAGAGTCTAAACATCCATTTTAAAATGTTTTAGTTTTCATAAATTAAGAATTTAAGAATTTTAAGCCCTTATTAATGGTAAGTTACTAGAATAAACAGCCAAAGTTATTTCTAATTACTAAGGGCTCAGAATAATGGTAAACAACAGATGTTTTCTAGATCTGTGTTTCTTCTTGTTATGGTTACACTATAACGTTAAATGTAAAAATACTTAAACTTTTTTTATGAATTCTGTGAAAATTCAGGTTTACTAACATTTCAGAAGAATATTAAGTAGATATTTAAAGCCCCAAACTCAATTTGGTTTCTTTTTCATTTGTTGATGTAATTTAAAACCCAAAGCTAGTAAGAGCTATTATTATGGGGAAAGAATGTGACTTCAACACTACTTCGACTAATTCTGTACTTTTTTTTTTTTCCCAAGGGACAGAATCTGTGACAGCAAGGACTAATTCAGCTTAGTTCAGTTTATTCATTCAGGTCATATCAAAGGTATTTTTTTTTCCAATTATACAGACATTCCAGTTGATCCAAGTTATCAAACAGTACATCAAATTTAGTATATTTTTTGTATTTTCAAGACCCTCCCATTATTTTATTAAATCGTACAAATATTTTTTGAAATCATCAAGAAAACCCAAACTGGTTGGTTAAAATTAATAAAAATATTCAATTACACCTTTGTTTTATATGCATTTTTTTCTTTCCTGTGTGATTTTATGGGTTAATCATAATAAATACAATCTCCTAAATATGATCTGTTAACACTAGTTTTAGTTTTAAATTCAAATAAACAATTTCTAGACATAGTATTTCTCTCAGTTTTCATTTTTAAAAAGGCATTTCAAATGCTACGTGTAGCTCACAAGGATTTCTTGACACCATCACAGCCACCACTAAATAAATACGGATTCACTTGCACCTTAAATTTTGAGTTTAAAAATTGGCAACTACAATAAATCTTGGGGTGGTCAGTGCTGGGTCATTGCTGGTATTATAGAATGATTGTTGTGCTGCTTCTGTAGCAGTTTTTCGGTATGAGAAAAAAATCCGGGCAAATTGACATGATCAAATTGTGCATGCCACTAACTCAAATGCATGCATAGAAGGGCAACGCAATGTAAAAAATGTTATGTACGTCTTTGAATTCATATGTTATGAACTATTTGAATGAAATTTTGATATACTTCTCTTGAACTCTGTGTTTTCTGTCTTTATGTTTTTAAAGGGATATGGTGTGGCTCCCAAAAGACCTGTTCTAAATCACGATACTGAAAAATTTTTTAGCAAAACATTTTCTGCCCTAAAATCCAGGGTGCTAGAGAAAAAGAGACAACTAGTGTCAACATCAAAGCATTATTCCTTCCAGTTGTTCCTTTTAAATCACATTATTTCTTTGTGAAATTTTAAATGGTGCAGTATACGGAGTTCAAAAGAACATTTCATCTACCAGGGGTTGGTTGGTTCAAATGCCCCCAAAGGGAAAAGAATAACACCAGTTACATCAACTTGTATTAACTTGATGGATTTACAGTGTGAGGCTCAACAACATTCCTAGATTTTGTAGCCCAAAGGTACAGGGTTTTAAACCTTCATATGTATTTTTCAATTAAATATCAAAAAGATGGATCCTTCACTGCATTTCTGCCGCCAGACACATTCAGATAGATCTGCAGGTGAGAGATTTTATCTGAATGCAAATTCTGTTAATAAACTTCTAAAGTTTAAACGAATTCTAAAAAAATAAAATAAAATAAAATAATAATAAATAAAATAATAAATAAAATAAATAAATAAAGAGACACAGATTATTTGGCCAATAAAGGTTTTTGGTACATACTGTAGATACAAATTAACAGTTTCCACCGATAGTTTGTTTTTTACTTTGAAAACATGACCAAACATATATTTGAGAGACATAATAATAGAATCAGAGCAGTCTTGGTGTGAAAAGCAAAACCAAGCGAGTGCAAGAATCCAACTCTCATTCTTTGCTCTGTTTCAATTATTTCTGTCTGTCTCTCATTTATCTTTAGCCCCTCTTTTTCTCCTGGAATCTGACCTGCTGCTCACAGTTATAAGCCGGAGGTTACTTCCTGAGTACATAGCAAATTCTGTGTCTAACAGAGAACAGATTTTAGACACATGCAAGTTCATGTGCAGGTGGAGAGAACTGGCTTGACTTGGTATTCTCTTGTCTCTGAGGGGAATTACACATCGTAGTTTCTGATCTTCTTGTTCAAGGTTAGATTTTATGTGTCCTTTCCTTTAGGAACTTATCTAAGATTGGAAGAAAATTACTACAGCTGGCCTTAGAAACCGTTAGGTGATCATAAGGTTGAAAGACAACTTTCTGCATGAAACACGACTTTAGTTTACATCTCATGTATGTGCCAAATAACCTCAACACGTTTGCGTTGTTGAAAACAAGTTTGTCTAAAAGCACCTTTACTATTCTGATGACTGTTTTTGTTGTTGTTGTAAAACTCAGATTTTAAAGTGTGTCTGAAGCTGGGGCATCCAAACTGCTTCTCTTAATTTAAGTTAATTTTTCTCCTTATATCCAACACTTAACTAAATCAGGTTACTATATATTGTCATCTTCCAATTGTGTTTAGTTATAAAAAGGATTATCTAAAATGAACAATTATGCTACAAGAAGGTGGATCTATGTATAGTATCTGGAACTGTGGTTAGTTAACCTATTGAAGGTCTGTACCGAACATCATGAGTTAGTGATTCAGTCATTTGATTTAGTTGTGTTGGAGCAAAGACAAAGTTGCAGGACATTTGACTCTAGAGAACTAGAACTGGAGCCCCACTGGCCAGCTGTAAGTGATTATTGGTGACACTCTCTATATATGATCAATTTGCTCAGATGTGTGATTCATATTGTGAACTGTGTGCTGAAGTTAGTAACAACAGCACAACTGATAACTTTAAACAACTAGCTTTCTGTAGTTAATCTACATCTCTGTGTGATTCATACTGCACTCATTTAGAGTTTCAGCTTTAAACTTGAGTCATTATTACAATCATAACAGTATTATCTGTATTTTTTATTTTTTATTTTAAAACATAGAGCACACAGTGTATGCCCAAATGGATAGTATTGTGATTGGATGTGTTGTTTTTAATGCTGTAGAAATAAGTTTACCAGGAATCTCTGCATTCCCAGGCCCTGCAAATCTTTTTAAATCAGATTTTCATTGATTTGTTAAATTAAAACAATTCTGCACACCATTTCTTGACAACACTACACCAGAGTTTGGGTTTTTTAAACATCAATGTCAGTTTAAAGTAAACACCAGAAAAATACCTCAAGGCACTGTCCTACCTTAAGTGGAATTATGAATCACTTTAACTGCAAGACTGAATCACTGTTATGATCACGAAGGAAAACGAAAACAAACACAACAGTATCTCTGAGTTGTATTTTAGCAGTAATTGCATTTAAATAAAGTGAAACAATGAGGACTTATTTATTTATTTATTGCGCAAGTTACATATTCTTCTCATTTTAATTTGACATTTTTTGAGGTCCTTCTTGGAAATCCATTATAATCCATTAAAGAAATGGCCTAAAGTTATATTGTTCTTTAAAATATTTCAGAGTAAACAAAGCCTAAACATTATTGTAACAGTTGGGCAAACACATTTAAACTTTCAGCACAACAGACCTCATGCTATCATAAAGTATGATCTTTTAGTGTAGCTAAATATAAATTCAATTTTAATTCATTTCAAAACACATGAAAATGTAAAATACACTTCTTTTACAGCATATATGCCAAAGTAGATGTAACCAGACTGAATGAAGCCACCACTTTCTATTGTTTTATGTACAGTTGAGGATGTCTTTGAAATTGTACTTTAGTATATACTTAAAAGTTAGAACAAATAAACATAAAATCTTGGTTTAAAAGCTGAGAAATGAGAGCAGACACTTTTCATGCTATGGCTACAATGAATAGATCTAAAAGTGAAGCAGTTTCCAATCACCAATGCTACAATAGAGAATGTCCCTGGATTAATGCTATAGTTGTATTTTTTTGTTTTAAAAAAGATAAAAAGACAGAATGTCATTGAAACTACTAAGTGTTGACAAAACACAATTAGAATATTCCCCTGCCATCTTTCACTATAAAATATCAATGCTGTTCAGAACAAGAACAGACATTGCAATTGAAGCAAATGTTGACTGATTTTTGTTTGTATTCCCAACTTTAATAAGGCCTTTTCCTGACATCCACCTCATCTCTCTATAAATAGAAATATTTGCTTTATAAAGTAAAGAAGATGCTAAAACCGTTGCTTTATCTGCTTACTTCAGTGCTGTTTCTTAATATTGTTAGCATTCTTAATGTAAGTTAAATTCATATTTTGTAATAATTGACATATTAATGGTTATGTTTCTTTCCACAATTAGAGAATTTACCAGTTGTTTTAGGGAAAGATATTGCTCTCTTCCCTTCCCCTGCTCACATTAATTGGGTCCAGCCCCAGAAAACCCACCCTCTCCCTGAAGTGGACCAGCGTACGTGGGAGTCCATTCATCCAGGCCTTGAAGGCAGGATGAACAGAATGATTAACATTTTTTCCAGACTCCTAGCTTTTATGACCTTGATATTTAACAATATTCTCATGGCAAGTGGTAAATCTTTTAGCATAGCTATGACAATAACTCCCCCTTCCTGGAGAGAATCTTAAATCCCACAGCATTGAATAGAGGGGAAGGGTTAGAATGCCTGTCTGGCCACAGACAAGGATAAAAAAGGAGGAATTGAGAGGAAGAAGTCAAGGGATTTCAAGGGAAGGGGAGAGGCAAGTTATAAGGCAGGATAGAGATTGGGAATTAAATGCTATAGTAGTAGTACAAATAAAGCTAGCTTTGGCATTAAGAAGCAAAATAGGTAAAAGAGATCAAGTTCAAAGGTTGAAATTGAAAATAATTGACAATAGGATAAGGATGAATAGGGTTTCGGCACAGTGTTTAATTCAGTTTACTTTCAAAAAAGTATTTGTTTCTGGGTTTACTATGGTTAGAAAAATCTTACCATGTATAGTTGTGGGGTATTATCATTGGGTTTTGCCATTTTAGTTAATTTATTTGCTTGTAATTTCATGGTTTATGTTTTCATTCTTGGTGAAGTTGTATTTTTTCTAATTTCTCTGTAACCAAACTTAATCTTTTCCCACTTAGTAATTTTGTTTCTTTTACTTCAGCATCGGGTTTAATTATTCACTTTCCCTCAAAAAGGCACTTTGTTCTCTTCTACCGCTAATCCCCTGATAAACTCACCTGCATCCTGTGTAATCTTCTCTTCACTGCTTTAATCTGCTATACACTACTAAAGTCTGTCCTGTTTAATTCTGTTTAATTACAACTCTTGTTTTGTCTAACTGCGTCTTCCATAGTGCTTGCAGTGCGAAAGTGGTTTACGTATTATTAATTCCCAAGGAGAAATTCTGCAAGTATGGGGTATGAGTAAATTCCATTACAGTAATTACATGAAATAAATCTTAGCTGTGTTTCTGTTATAGATCACTGACTCAGGGTGAGTCACACGGCTCACCAGATTTGAGGTGAACTTGACTAATTTTCCAGCAGATCTGAGTTTAAGTGACGTCTCACAGCTTTCACCATTGACACGCAACTACATACCTTCTTGTGGCACTAAGGCTGCGCAGTAAAAAAAAAAAAGAAAAGAAAAAATCAGAGGCAAATTGCTGGTACAATTTGCATGATGTCAAACGCGGGCATAAAGCGTGCGTGATCAGCTGCCAAAAAATTTCCACTGTTGCCTTCCCCTGCTGAGCTGTTGTTCTGGTGACACAAGCATGGGTGTGGCCCCGTAGACAAAAAACATTTTTATGTTGCATCAGAAATGAGGATATGCAAACTGGCCATTGTTTGAACATTCCTGCTTGTAATGTGTAAATCTGTTTTGAATTTTAACCAAACATTAGACCAATAATGCTTAAATGTGATTGGCTCTTTGGCTGGAGTCCTACCAAAGCAGTGATTATCTTAAAACTGATTACCACTAGGTAAAAATTCATTTCAGTCTCTCAACCTCTTTTTTTAAATATTTTAAGTTAAATCTGAGTTAGATAATACATTCCACTTAAAATGTAAATTGTTTGTGGCATGACTTATTTTTGCCCTAGTAGCCAAAGTGGTCCAAATAAGCATGATACATTTACGCTTTCAAGATCACAATCATTGTCTGTAAAAGAAAAGCCAAATACAAAACCATTAAAGTTTTTCTCCCTAGAACAGTCATGTTTTTGGACTGTGGGAGGAAGCCGGAGTACCCAGAAAGAACCCACGCATGCACAGGGAGAACATGCAAACTCCTTGCAGAAAGACCCAAGGTGGAATTGAACCCAGAGGCTTCTTGCTGCATGGCATATGTGTATATATATATATATATATATATATATATATATATATATATATATATATATATATATATATATATATATATATATATATATATATATATATATATATATATATATATATATATATATATATATATATAGTTTATTTGGATGCAAATAAAATGGTGTGAATCTAATTACTGTAATAAAACATGTTTTTTTTTTTTTTTTTTACTATCAATCCTCATTAAGCTTCAACTGACAGACTTTTATAAGTGATTGGTCAATAAAATAAAATATGTATTTACATCTACTTTTTTCTAAAAAATAAATAATGCAATGTTGTTACACCCAGTGTTTGTCAGTTTGCCATCACAAGGCTAACTTGACCCCTGCGTTTTGTGTTCTGTGTGGTCTACATCTCTCTGTCATCACTCTCTCTTTCTGTGCTTCTGTGTATCTCTGCCCCTTCTCCTTCCCTCCCTGTCCAACTGATGTCAACCACCTGTCTGTGTGGGACCTCCCAGGCCCATCCTCTGTCTGCAAGCAGCATGCCATGTTAAGTGTGTGAGCAGATCTATGGTGAAAGAGATAAAGTGTCTGCTATGCAGTTCAGCTGCTTGTGTTTTCTGGTTGTCCATGTGATCTTTTATAAATCAACGCCGCTCAAGGACTTTTATGCAGAGATCAAAGAATACAGTTCTACCAGAAAATTCTGAGGTAAAAGCTAATGTTTTTAAAGTTACACAAGTCTCACTGACTGAGGAATCCTCTCTGGCTGACACAAATATAAGCAGCGACGGCATTTTAATTATGTCTGCTGGCTGAGAGCATTCTGTAACAATTAGCTAGTGGGTCATTCCTCTTCATTCTGTGCATTCTACCACTGGAATGATCCAAATAAGTGCACAGTGAACGGCTTCCCCTTTGTTCCTCGGGGCTAAGGTGTGCGTATGTGTTTAAGACAAATCCAACACAAGGAGCCATATGCATGCCCATAAAGGCGTTTACAACTCTAGACTTGCCAAAAAACATAACATGGCCCTGTCGTTTACACATCTACTGCTGTTCGACTTCTCACAGGACATATAGACGAGAAGAAACATATAATTTCTTATCACTCTAGTAAACTTTACAGCTTGAAATGCTGCTTGCTTCTTGATCAGGAATTTATAAGACTTTTGAAGAAAAGCAAGTATTTTTACTATGACGGTGGCAACGAGGTTCATGTCCAGACAAGCTACAGCCAAGCTACCATTTGGGATAAAGACTAAGGTAAAAGAGAAGACGGTGTCAAGTGTAAACACACACATGCTCAAACTCAAAGGAGTTGCAGTGAAACAATTCAAAACAGAAGACGTGCACAACTTGGTTATTGTTGCTCCGAGAAAAGTCTCAGCATTTTGACGATTCATCAGCCACTGTGTTTGCACAGGCATGAAACGACAGCGACTCATAGCTAAGAGACAGAAAGGCATTTGATGCAGACTGTGCAGACATGTCTGCACACTCACATGTCACTTTTTGAAGTATATACTAGAAAAATAATCATGCAGCAGCAGACAGGGAGCTTGGATGCAGCCCCAGTCAGACATCTGATTGTCAGCAGTCAAACATAGAAGCAGCCCTGGGTTTCAATGTATTGTTTGGAAAAATCCAAATGTGGGAGGATGAAATTTTGTCCAATTGTACAGTAGGAAGAGGCAAAAAAACAGGTCTGCATGAAGAAACTACACGTGAGAAAATTTTTCTGCGTTCTTAATGACAAACAATATTAGTGTTTTCATTAAATAGCTTTACTTTTAGAGTTTGTAGGAAATTGTAAAACAAAGTAACTTTAACAGCAAATACATAGCAGAGAATTTAGGAGAATTTTTATATGTATATATATATAGTTAATAAATTACAAGCTGTCTGTGTATTACAAGTGAAGAAGGAGGACAGAATAAATTGTGTTACAAAATACAAAAAACTTTGTGGTTCAACATGTTCCATATATTCTACCCTTGTCTTTCTTTTCTTGTATTTATGGATTAAAATTTCTGACCCGCCATGACCGCCAAAACCCCATTTACCTCCGTTGGCTCAGACATTAAATCCCAAGGATGAACTCTAACCTTTTGCCTTGCAACAGATTCTAAACAGACCCTACACGTGGTGGCTTTTCACCACATGTTCTTGGACCTGAGTGTTCCCTGAACAAAATGATAACCATAGCGCTCAGTTTATATCATGAGCCACAAATGATCACCTAATTTCCTTTTTTAAAATAGATTCTTTCCTGTACATGTTCAAACATCCCTATTTTTTTTTTTTTTTTTTTGGAACAGAAAGTGATGAAGAGATTTCCCTCCATTTAATCACATGTTTTGCTTTGCAGAGTAAACTTTTGTGCAGTCTGAGTTTGGTTAAAGAAGAACTTTTGGCCTTAAAACAATAAAATACGTTTGAAAATGAAGCAAAATGTTTTTTTTTGCTTCTATTAAAATGTTTATTTGAATCTTTCAAAAGAAAAACAATAATAACACACTAGCAAAGACTTAAGATTTTATTAGCAAAAATACAACAAATAAAGAGCTGCATGCATCAATGATGCAAGTAGTCATCGCATGATCATTGCTATAACACTGCAGTTGCAATGGATTACTTGGTTGCAGTTTATAATTTTTTAATTATAGTTCAGGTATTGTGCAGACACAGAAGACATGCAGCGGACTGATTCTAACTCCCCTCTATGCCTACAGCAGATATATATTATTGTCATTACACTATTATGTTTCCTGGCTAAAATGCTAAAGTTAACACCATAACAGTAACAACATTATAATGAAGGAAATCAAAGACAACAAGGAAAATATGGGTGTAAATCAAATCATTACAATGTGCATGTTATGCAATGGCAGTTATTGCAATTACATGGTTTCTTGATAACATGCAGCTCCCCAAAAAGTAAAAAATAAAATGATATGTGGATGTTTGTGTTTGTTTGTTTTAGTCTTTTTTGGGATTTTGATTTATAATGATTATGGTTCTTTGTTGTCTTTTGAATTCCTTTTATATTATGCTTTAAGTGTTAGTCTTTAGCTTTTGTTTAGAGATCATATTTATAACCTACATTTATTTCTGAATTCCGTCAGTTTTCCTGCTCAGGTTCCTTTCCAACTAAACAGCATTGCATTCTACTAAGTACAGTACTCACACACTAGTTTTTCAGCAAGTCAGGTTTATTACAACTGATCAGTGACCAATTAAAGCAAACGCTTCAAAGCGATGGTAGCAACAGCGCCCTGTGCTGTGGAGGCTGTTAGTGCATGAAGAAATCTTGTGTTATCATTATCAGCGAGGTGTGTCATAATATAGTCAACGTGAAATGAAAGGAAATGTCAATGAAATGTTGAGAGACATTTTTGGTTATTTCAGATAGTAACAGGTGTTACAGTAGCTCTGTTTTATCGGTTTAAAAATGTTACTGCCTTTACTAATCATGCTTGATTAAGGAGGGTTTAATTTGAGGATTTAAATTTGAAATACACACTAAAGCTAATGTTTTCATAATACTTGTTAATTAAGCCTCTAGCTATTGGAAGTCACAACATTTAGGTCAATGCATCTCTGTGTCACTTTTTCACACAGTCACCACTCATGCCTTATAACAGAGATTATTATTGTTTTTTTCTCATAAAACTTTCAATATTAGATAGAAAAGACCAACAAAAGGGAACTTTCTTTAGACCCAGTCCTCCCAGATCAAATCACGTATGATGTTTGAAACTGCAGATGAGATGCATGCAAGTAAATTTTTTAGAATAAAAAACACCTGTTCAATGTGTAAATTTTTTTCTTTCCAAATATAATAAAATTTCAACTAAAACAACCACAACAAATACAAAAGATGAATAATTTACATGCGTATTTTAATTCCAGTATTTTCATGTTGCTATTAAGGACCTTTTGCATGTTTTCCATTATGGCTTTGTCTTTGTTTAATAAACAAGGACATGGTGGGATCTGTGGCCTGAGGTTTTGTATGCAAGTTACTTTACAGGTCTTATTTATATGATATAACACATTTCAGAAACCAGTAATTACAAGATCCGTAATTTATTAAAGGCTTACAATTGACAGAGGTGTGATATTTTTTACCTAGACTTTAACCTGTGTTTTTTTGTGTTAAACATATCAGCAACATCCATAATGTACTAAAGAGCATCAATGGGAATGACTTATATACATATATATATATATATATATATATATATATATATATATATATATATATATATATATATATATATATATGGGGCCAACAATTTAATTACATAATTGCATGCAAAAGCCTGAAACAAGTATGATACAAAGCAACAAGGAACATTACCCATTACTCTTTTTTGTCTTGTTAAAAGCATTGAATAAATACATAATATTACACATTTCAAAATTAAAATGTTTAAACAACCATTTATTTTATTAATGATTTGAATCACATATGTTAAATAATACTGAAATGTAATTATCATGCCTGTTCTTTGTCTTCGCTTTCTAAAAATAACAGTCTTAAAAATTATTTTAAAGCTTAAAACTCTAAAAACTTTTTTTAAAACCTTCAAAAATTTTATTTTAAAACTTTGAAACCAACTTCACAGTTACAACCCAGGAATAGTTGCCACAAAATCAAAATAATCACCAATTAAAACTTTTGACAACAGGCAGATACTTTGCACAAAGTTGAAGTAAATATTGCAGCATGTTTTAATCTTTTACTATCTAACCCATCATACTTTTCCCTCCATGCAGGTCAGTCAGGATTTTATGCACCCCTTTTCAGAGTCCTTTATGGCGTTTGCTGCCACTCTAACATATAGTCCACACACACACAAACGCACAAAACTATACACAGAAACAATGCACACAGAAATACACTGGTGCTAACAGAGAAAGCAGTAACTGAACTTCAAAGGGAAACCCGAGAGGGTCATGAATAATCACAGACATCTTTGTCCGCAGGAGCAAAACAGCACTGTCCATCTGCCCTCCATACATAGGACCATGGGTTCATCTGCCTTAAGCTGTTTTTAGCTCTGGCAGGGGTCTCAGTATTCTATCTGCAACGTACAACAAACTGGCGAAAATCCCTTTTAAAACTTTTAAAATACAAATTTCAAATCTATAAACCCCCCCAAAAAAAACAAAAAACATTTGAACAAATAAACAGCATGTTTGATATACTTTTTAACCAAATATTTATGACATTTATAAAGAATCAATTTAGGTGTTATGCAAATGTTATAATTTCCCCAAGCAAAAAGCTAAATGACATTTTAAAATTTTTATTCTATAGTTTTTATTCCTTAAGAATTTTTACCTTCTTACACCTTTATCTTTGATACTTAAGTTTCATTCCTTATTACAAAGCAAGATACACAGTTGTTAGAGCAAAATAATTCCACGTGGCAAGTGTGACATGCATAAATTTGAGTTACTTTTTAAGCCCTTGTTGTCTAATGTTGGTTTGTGTGAGTAAATATTTGTTCGTCATGACATTCCCGCCTTGTCAAACCCCAAAATGAGTTCCATTTGGGAGTGGTAGGCGTAGCGTCTGCTTAAACCCACAAACTTGCTTTGCAACATAAAAATACCACTTTCTGAATATAAAATTATATATATATATATATATATATATATATATATATATATATATATATATATATTTGTTTTTTTAAGCACGCTCATACAGGCATCAGGCCCCTCCCTCTGATTACCTCCATAACTTTATGTTAGACATTGGAGCTCATCAGAAGTCTTTTGAGGGTTGTGTAACATGAGTGGGACAAAAGACAGAAACAAAAGAGGTGGGGAGTGGGGGACAAGGTAATCTGATGTCCCAGGAGTTTACTGAGCAGTAAATGAATTCCCATTTAAGTTTGGAGAACACCATTTATTTTCTCTAATCTTTATTTCTGTTCTCTCTGCTCTGTTTAACTCAACTCATTCCTCAACCTTTCTCTTTCCAAGCAAACCCAGAAAATGATGTGTGTGTGATGCATAAAACGCTGACAGCACATGGCACAACAAACATTAGCAGTGTTATCTTGTAAAACTTTTATTTTTTAACTCAAAAGGCTTCACTTTTACTCTCAGACAGGTAATGGAGATAAAGATAAGAAAGTCCTTAAAATAACCGTCAAAGCACACTGCACATGTTTAATCTCTAGTTCCATATTCATAAGAAAAAAACTTACCTCCCAATTATGTTCCTTCAACTCTCGCCACTGTTGGATAAAACTGGAATAGATAGTCAGCTATATTCCTCTTCACCTTTTCTTCCCCACACCTGCAGAAAAATTATCCCAAAGTCAAAATCCTGCTTCTGCATCCAAGTCTTTGGCCATCCACTTCAGTCTGTGTGCCTCCCACAGATTGTGGTGATCTAAAGTTTAGTGAAACTCTCGATGTTTCTCCCTCCCTGCAGGTCCTAGTGCTGGTGTCATTCATGCACTCCTTTTTTCCCCCACTCATTATTCTATGGGACTCTCTCTGAAGCAAAAATGCTATCAATTAGTCACTTAGGTTCCCCGATGGCTTTCAGTTAATACCCTGGGATAAATGTCTGATTTCTAGTAATTATCCAATAACATTATCAAGGAGTGAAGCTCGGTTAAATGATTCCCAATTATTTTTGATACATTTCCCAGGCTGTTGATTTCTAGGAGTTGGTTTTGTAAATTTACACATGCCTGAACAGTCTAAAAACAGCGTTTTTGTACAGTTAAATGGAACGCATTGATTTACAAGAACAGAAGTTTGATGGTCTGGTGGAGCAAGGAATTTATTTAGTTCTGCTACTTGTCATTGGCTGACAATGAGAAGAGAGCAAAGAAAAATGTCAAACCAAGAAACTGTGATATCCCATCTCCCTAGTAGCTCCCAGCCACACCCTGTATTCAAAGTACTCCCCCCTCTTTGGTATCAAAACACCTCTCTGACTTGCTTGTTTAAGACTACATTAGTCTTATCATTATGTCTTAAACATGTGTTTGTGCAGTTTTTCTAGTTTTGTGTCAGTCTTTTCTTTCACAATTACCCTTGACCTGAACCATATCATTGTCAGAGCCCCTAGAGCTGAACACTCACATATCTCACCCATGCCAACAAACAGAAAAAAAAAGAAAAAGGAAAGATTGTATATCAGTGTTCTATTTTGTTTGATTCTTGCAGGAAATTTTAAATAAATCAGAATTCTTTATGTGTCGCACTCTTAAATTGCACAGCATGTGTGATGAACAGTAGATACAGTGTATGTGAGGCGTTTATGGCAACAACAGCTCTCTGAAAAAAGCTGTTTTTCTGGTGGTTCTAAATGTATTGTTTATTGTGAAAAATGAATACAGAAGTTATTTTTTGGTATATGTAAATAGCTCATTTTACGGATTTAAAATGAGCCTTAAAATAAAAAAAATTGCTAAAATGTGAGAAGGCTCTCTTAACAGTGAAGAGCTTTGACCCCATGGGGTGGACTTCAAATCCAAACGAACATTGTACTCTTTCAGACATGCACCCGTATGCATGGATACTTGCGAGTGTTTTGCTATGCGTACAAGATGGTGACTGTCAAAACCGCCTTTGTCCTTTTTATCATGCCCCTGAAAGGGGAAACCCAAGATATTAAACTATTGCCCTGCATGGCCCTCTGTGGTTGGTTAAGGGGCGAGAATGGATGAGAAGGATTGAGCACTTTGACTGAGCGGGTATAGAAAAGGTTAAAAGTGCACCCATGTTCTCATTTTTATGGCATGTTAATCACACTGGTGTCTTTTTTACATGAAACTAAATGTGTTTCAGCAACATGTAAGATCATTTTTATTCTAAGTTCCAGGCTGGGCTTAATGCGGTAAGATGTGCAATTTATATACATAGTTGTAGTCGCATAAAATCTAGACCACAAACAAAACACACTTAATTTTCATACGAGCACTCAAAAACCCCTTAGTCATAGTCAATAATTTTCGGTATGATATAGTTGTCAAGTTGTTCGACAGGTTTCCCCATGGTATGAAATTTTTGTTTATATACAGAAATTCCACACACATTACAATTAAAGCAAGCTAAAAGGGTTGTTCACAATATTCTAAGTATTCATAATTCTCTGAACTTCAGTATGATGCACGTGTCTTTTGTCTTTAAGAGAACAACATTTCCAAGTAAAAGCTGGTTAGAACTGATTTAAGTCATGTAACTGCAGGACTAACTAAAATTCCTAAAAGTGTTTCGGCTTACGTGGTTATCAATGAACTGCTGATGGAAAATTGTTTCTCATATGTTTCAGATATGAGATATTTGTCTTCAATGAGCAGTTATAACTGAAATAGAAGGTAGATCATTGAAACAAACTGTTTCCAAAAAGTACAGAAAGAATGTTAAATATTCCATAATTTGGTTTGGTTGAAGCTATACATTGATTTGAAAAAACAAAACAAAAAACTAATAAAAAAAACAGCTTATAGTAATCCTTAAGAGTGTCCCAGCTACAACTAAACTGGATGAGGTTAAACAGGCTTTTTTAGCATTTGATGATATTATCAAAGTGCAATTCATTGACAGTCTCCCTGATTCTATTCTTTGCCTGTTCAGCGAGGGTATTACTCCTATGTTGTTGGACGGTGAGTAGTCAGTTGTTGATTGGTTATGGGAGGTTGTACATATTGATGACTACTGCTCCCCTAAATGTGAAAATGAGTCATTAAGCCAGGATGTAGTACCTCTTGCACGTGCCATTGGTAACATGACAACGAGTTTTCAGGAACTAGTTCACGAGTTAGCCTTAACATACAAAACAGACCATGCTACAATAAGTCAGGTAGCTGCAAGTCGTATTTGTGGAAAACATTAAGAAAGAAACATTGTATCATCAACTCCAGCATCTGCACTCAAAACCCAGCCAGTCACCCAGTCAAGACCAGCTGTCGCAGATGATGAGAACCATACATCAAATCGTACCCAGGCAACAAATGAGAACATATTGTAAAAGATGACTCACCAGTGCACCAGCCTCCTCCAAGACAGCTACGGCTTTTCTCTGGCAACTCTCCAAAACCTCAGACCGAAGTAGATTTTAGCATGTGACGGCTTCGAGCTAAGCAAGTTATAAACGACATTAGCCTATCAGAAGGGCAGCAGCGCCGTATGATACTCAATAGCTTACTTACCCCTGCCTTAAATGTGGCTCTTTTCAATGGAGCCCAAGCCACACCAAGTGCTTATCTTCAAGAATTAGAGAAAGCATATGGTAATGTAACAGGAGGGGAAGAGCTGTATATTCAGTTTCTAGAGACACATCAGAACAGTGGAGAGAGGGTGTCTGACTACCTCCGTCGACTTCAAACACTGCTGCAGGAAGCTGTAGCAAGCGGTGGTGTGGCTAAGCAGGACTTTGACTCTCAGTTATTAAAGCAGTTCTACCAAAGCTGTTGGGACGATTCCCTAATAACTACGCTGCGTCTGAGAGAGACAGATTATAGCCCACATACCATTTTGACATTTTCAGAACTACTGTTCAAAATAAGAACATATAAAAAAGAGAGCCATTTAATGGAAATGAGGAGAAAGCGACATGGGGGCAAGCTAAACCAAAGTCCATACCAGGACTCATTTCACTAGTGACGCCTCAGAGCCCTCTAGCAACACTCTCACTCTAGGACCAGATGTCTATTCTAGAGAGCAACTGGAAGAGAAGATCAGAGAGTTGGAAGCTGAACCTCAGAGAAATGTGCCTGTTAAGCACCCTCATCCTCCCAAAGACAAGAAACCAATACGGAAGCTCCACCAAAGAACTAAAGGCAGTCCTGCAACTCCAGCAGCCCCAGCCACTCCATCAGCAAATCTCATAAAAGTTGGAAAGTTTTGTTATACCTATAGAGACGACACTCATTTGTTAACACAATGCACCAATCCGACCAATGCTGTCCTGGTGCAAAATAAACTGTGTGTAAGGCATAAAACCAGGCACAATCAACTTACACAAAACCCGCAACACAAAACCTCTTCACCAAACCTGGCTTTAAACAAGTAAGGGCTCCTGCTATGGAACATGCAGTGGCCCAAAGTCAAACTAGTTTCCTTGTTTTGAATCAGAATATTACCGAGCCATCTCATGTAACAGAAGTCTCTCAGATTCCCATCGGACTGGTGGGGAAGCTCTTTGATAGTGAAGCATGGTTGGATGGAGCTCAGTGCAAATACATTATTGACACCGGGTCACAGGTGACCAAATTATCTCAGTCATTTTACTCTCATTATCTTTCCCATCGACAGCTATTCTCTATAAAAGGGGCACTCATTATTGAAGGAGCAGCGGGGCAAAAGGTCCCTTATGTGGGATATGTAGAGGTGAAGGTTCAGTTCCCAAAAGATGCATGTGGAACAGGCCAAGGCTATCACATCTTAGCTTTGGTCAGTCCAGACCAGACTTACAACAACAAGTACCGTCTACTTGTTGGTACAAATGTCTAATGAAACGAGATTGCAGGAAGGTGGGTGGGACAAAATTTTGAGAAACTTTGCCCATTCAGGCCAATTGGGTAATGGCTTATGGCAAGTGTCGGGAGTTGACAGATTCTCAAACAAGAGTGCAAAAGTTCTTTGTGTCACACTCAGCAGCAAAGTACCTACACAATTAAAGAGTGGTGAGTTATACACTTTAAAGAGTATCTGCCATTCTAAGCAGGGAAATGGTGAATTTCGAGCTTTGGTAGGTGGTGCAAAGGAAGCACGTATACCAGGAGGCTTTATACTTTATGATCAGATTGTGGAGGTAAAGTCTGAATCCCACAATAAGTTCCACCTAGCTGGCAGAAACATTTCAGAACGGTACATAACTCTGTATCCAAAAACTCTCATTGCTGAGAGCTCTCCCACTGACTGGGCTGTTCCTTTCCCATCCAGCAAACCAGACATTTTATCACATGCTGAAGTTCCCCAAGCACATTCCCTTTTGGTAGCTAGTGATGTAAAAGTAGCACCAACAACTGAAGCTCTCAATCTTGGCTTTGGTGACAGCCCTATATCACCCCAATTCAAAGAACACATGCAAAGTAGAATCAACACTGAAGTTGCTAGTGCCTTTTCTAGGTATGATCTAGATGTTGGTAGTGTTGTAGGTGTCTCTCACCATATTGAACTAGAACCTTATGTGCCGTTCAAAGAGAGAACAAGACGTGTCTCACCTGCAGACTTTGATCATTTGAAATGGCATCTTCAAGACCTTCTGGCTGTGGGTGTAATAGAAGAATCTCATAGTTCCTATGCCTCTCCCGTTGTTCTAGTCCGTAAAAAGAATGGAGAGTTGCGAATGGTGGTTGATTACCGCACTCTGAACAATTTAACTAAGAAAGACACTTACCCATTACCTCGGATAGAGGAGACATTTTCCCTGTTGTAAGGTTCAAAGTGGTTCACCGTGCTGGACCTTAAAAGTGGTTGTTATCAGCTGGATGTTGAACCTGGAGATCGACCAAAAACAGCGTTTACCACACCCTTTGGTACCTGGCAGTTCCGCAGAATGCCACAAGGTTTGACTAACTCTCCAGCCACATTTCAACGAACTATGGAGAAAGTGATGGAAGGAATTAACATCCAGTAGATTGTTGCCTTCTTAGATG
The DNA here is from genome assembly GCA_032876305.1 of Orestias chungarensis. Lineage (NCBI taxonomy): Eukaryota > Metazoa > Chordata > Actinopteri > Cyprinodontiformes > Cyprinodontidae > Orestias > Orestias chungarensis. Next base: position 6,784,815 of record JAVLVB010000890.1, on the reverse strand, counting down.
ATCTTATCATATTCTCAAGCTCAATTGAAGAACATGAGGAGAGATTAATGAAGGTCCTCAAACGCTTTGCTGATTTTGGCCTCAAACTGTCCCCTTCCAAATGCAATTTTTTTCAGACTTCTGTGAAGTATTTGGGGCATGTCATATCTGCACAGGGGATAGAACCTGATCCAGAAAAGGTGGCTGCTGTGAAAGAATGGCCTTGACCTCAAACAGTTAAAGAACTGCAGTCATTCTTAGGTTTCACTGGCTATTACCAACGTTTTGTTAGAGACTATGCCAAAGTGGTTAGTAGTTAGTTGAATGATTTGTTCAAAGGAGAATGGAGCCCTAGGCATAAAAATTCTAGCCATTGGCCTCACAAACAGTCACATCCACTTGGGGACAGATGGACCCCTATGTGTCAAACTGCATTTGAGCTCATCACTGAAAAGTTAACATCAGCTACTGTGCTTGCTTTTTCCAACTGGCAGCTCCCATATCTGCTCCACACGGATGCTAGCATGACTGGTTTAGGTGCAGCTCTTTATCAGGTTCAAGACGGTCAGAGAAGAGTAATAGCTTATGCAAGTCATGGTCTCTCTAAGAGTGAAAGAAATTATCCCGTGCACAAATTTGAGTTTCTCCCACTTAAATGGGCAGTCAGTGAGAAGTTCCACGACTATTTGTATGGGGCTAGTTTCAAAGTACTGACAGATAATAATCCTCTAACCTACATTTTGACCAGTGCAAAACTTGATGCCACAAGCCATAGGTGGTTTGCAGCATTGTCATTGTACAACTTTGACATTCATTACAAGTCCGGTCAACATAATGTTGATGCTGATGGGCTCTCTAGGAGGCCCCATGATCCACCTCAAGATAATGATGAGTCTCAAGAAATAGACTACCATAACTACCCTATTGGATCGTGCCAGCCCATCCTCTGATGAGTTTAAGGTTTTGGATAGAGAAGTAGTGAACAGTTTGTCCATGTGCCTTGGGGTTACTGATGTTGCAGATGCAGAGGACAGGCAGGGAATGGACAGGGAGATACCTGCAGTTGAGACACTTTTGTGTGATGAAGGTGCTGTCCCAGAGGGCCTGGAAGACCCAGTCTTAGAGCCAAGTCTCTCTGCATTGCCTGAAATGTCTAGAGAGGACTGGTATCATTTGCAGAGAAAGGATCATTCTTTGGCGAGGGTTATCCATTTTCTAGAAAATGAGCCTAATACTACAACACTGAACATGGTTGAAGAGTTAGAAGTATCTTCACTTCTGCGGGAGAGGTCAAAACTAGTTTTGATAGAAGGAGTACTCTACCGTAAAGTTTGCAACCAAAGAGGTGAAACTTTTGATAAGCTTGTGCTGCCTAGCAGCCACAGAGAAAGAGCTTTTGAAGGTGTCCTTACAGAGACAGGGCATATGGGCATAGAAAGAACTCTTGAGCTTGCTAGAGCAAGATTTTTCTGGCCAGAGATGGCTAAGTATATTGAGGCAAAGTGTAAAATCTGTGAAAGGTGTGTGAGAAGAAAGGCAAGGGTACAGAGAGCATCTAAATTAGTAAACATCAAAGTCAATGGTCCTTTTGAAGTTGTTTGCATGGATTTTTTATCATTAGAACCTAACTACAAAGACACTTGAAATATTTTGGTGATAAAAGATCCCTAAACCAAATATGCTCAGGCATATCCAACCAGAGATCAGACTGCAAAAACTGTTGCTGCAGTGTTGTGGGAGAACTTCATCAGTCACTATGGTTTTCCCCACCGGCTGATCAGGGAGTCTGTTTTGAGTCTGAAGTCGTGGCTGAACTCTGCAAACTTGCTGGAATTTCCAAGTCTCGAACTACGCCCTACCATCCAAGAGGCAATCCAGAAGAAAGATTTGACAGAACTCCTATGACAGGCACTCAAAAGTATATAAAAAAAAAAAAAAAAGTCACGAGGCAATTTTGTTTGAGGGTATTCATGCAGCATGGGAAGTTTTGTGTTCTCTCGCAGACCAGCACACCCTAACGTGACTAACACATTAAGTATCGTAAGTTTGGCAATTAGTTGAACTTTCGATTCGGAAAAAAACTAAAAATCAAATCCAAGCGGCAAGAACCGCAGCCAGTGTGTCATTAGCTTTGACCTAACAGATTAAAAATTCAAACGTGATAAATATACATTTTTGGAGTATTTACAGGATAAAGATAACATTTGTCACCTATGCAAATAGGTGATAGTGAAGCACCTGTTTTTGCATGTTAAAATACTTCTTACTGACCGTTTCAGTAACAAATAAAAAGGCTTTTCTCCAAGAATAAACACATAAAAAATCTCAGTGGAATTTAGTTTTGTTTTGATTCTGCATTATTTTTTTTTTAAATCACTAACTACTGGAACAACTATATTTTGAACAACACGTGTGTTAAGTGAAGTTTAATACAAATGGTAAGGTCAAGATTTCAGGAAAATCATATGTAATATTTTTTACATTTAATGAGTTTATAATTCTTTTTCAAACTGTCTAGAGCAATTGTTAAAGTTTTGCACTAGATTTCTGAAAATAAACTTCAACTTGTTTAAAAGCATGGTTGTTGCATTAATTTTAAACACACAATAAGTAGTTAAAAATTAGACAGGGGTTGACTGGTCAACAGCAAGTGCTTTGGATCTATGACAGCTTGCTTCAATTTGTGAAAAACAGAATAAACACAAATCTCTAGAGATCTAACCTTGATAGTTGCATGTTTCTCTCCAATGACACTGGTTTCCGCTGTTTGGTTTTACTCTCTTGGATTTTCCCAGACTCCCTTAACACTTACTTAATACCATCCTATGCAAGTAATGAAAGACCTACATTCTTAAAAAAAATTGCAATTTCCATTTACCCATTATTGCTTGATGGGGCATGCCTCTTTTTCATCTGATGCCAGAAGCACACTCCTGTCAACAATTATTTTGCAAATTAGCGAGAATTATAAATCTTATGTAATTATAAATCCATCTTTATCGGTTCCACTATTTAACTGGGTGGGTTTGAAGCTTTAAAACCTAAATGTCTTGAATGCTCTGTATGCAAAGAACATTGCAAATGAAAATACTGAATGATTCAGGCCAAAATGTGGAGAGTTAAAGTTTAAACATGTTAGCGCACAAAAATGTATATATGGATTATATACATTTCTTTGACATTTCCTGCACTAACTCTAAATTTAAAAAATATGACTTGTTACAACATTATCAGCAGTGTTGTGTAACCCTTACACAAAGCATTATGAATCATTGACTGTCTGTTAATTAGCTGAGCATCAGTAAGATTTTTATGACATATTCATAACGTTATTTCTTGTAGTCCTCAAGTCTTAGTGAAAAACCTTCATAAAACTGACTGATATTGTCTGGTTGCCCTAGATGTCTATGTGTGACATTGAAAACTAATGAGAAGCCTAATGTCACCTGTACTGTTGTTGAAGCTAGTCATATCCATGTATGCCTGTTGTCCTGAATAGCCGTTGCTCTGCATATTAGATAGTTCATCCTCCTACACCCTCATCGTGGCCTTGTGCTGACGCACCCCAGAAGCCTCTTCACTCATTGACTCTTCTGTTCCCATCCACCCACAGCCTTGCTACACAGAATTCCGCTATTGTCCAACCAAGAGACGGACACAGTACAGAAAACAGTCAGGCTAACACTCAGACACATCATGCCCAGTATGCACAGATGGATCTGGAATCACTGAAAACATACATCACAGAGCAAAATGTGCACATTTGGCTGTGTGACCCCCAAAATTATATCCCAATTCAAGTGCCTTTCTAGTTGTTCCCACACTTGTCCTCTAAGTCCAATTCTCTCTCAGTGGAAATTAAGAACGTCATCAAACCAAATGCCCCTGTGTGTGTTTATGTGTTCCTGTGTCTCTTACTGTGCTTCTACATACTGGGAAAGTGAGGATAGTAACCTTTGGCCTTTCTCATCATTATGTCCAAGATATGCCCCACTGCTGCTAAAACACAGTTTAAAATTTTTTCTTTGGAAGTTTTAAATAATAATAATTATGTAATTATTGTGATTTTGTGCCCACAGAGTCTTGTTTAGTAGTTGGATTTTCTGCACACTGAATATCCTATAATTTAACTCCAGCAACAGGGACTGCTGTTTTGCAGGGTTCAACTGAAAAACATATTTGTTATCTTTACTTACAAAATCCATATGGACAATTTACCACATACAAGAACATAACATGCCAAAGAGCCAAATTGAAGAGCTATTGAGGGTTTTCAATAAAGTTACTAAAAACTGTAAACAAACATAAGCTTTGAGCTGGAAATCACTATAATATTTTCTTACCCAAATACCAAAATGTCATTGTGGTTAAACCAGAAGCAAAGCCCAGGATAGAAAAAGAAAACCTTATCTTTCTCATAATCTTTAACGTTAATTTAGTTTCCACACAGTTTTCCAATGTTTTTCTGCTTTGACTTTTACAGGTTTTAGGAAACCAACAACAGGGAGTATTTCTTGTTTTGCAGGAATTCCATAGATGTAAGATAGACAGTTTCAAAGGTCATCGGCTTCCATTGAAAGTGACAATAAAGTGACTCACCCGACTGCAGCACATGTAAGAGCGTATTCTCAGCATGTTACAAAGCATTTAAAAAGTCATTTCTTTCAATTTGTTAAAGAATTTTTCCAAATCACTTGTCATTAACGCATAGCTGAGCAATAAGCAAGCAGAAGCCAGTATCTGTTGATTTGCTGTGTTGCCAACAAACACTTGGTATCCTACATAATTAAACATGAAAAAATTATCAAAACAGTGTCTCATACTACTACTACTACTACTACTACTACTACTACTACAACTGTATTGTGCTTTCAAAATTTTGTCTTGTTCTCTCTCTCCATCACCATGCTTTTATTGTCTTAAATATTACATACTTTGGTTCTTGTTTTTTGCTCGGTCTTGAAAAAAAGAATTACTTCAGGATTTTGTTTTATTTATCATTTATTTTATTTTATAATTGAGCTATTTATATTCATTGCTGAGTGAAGCAAGTAAAAAAATATATTTAATGATGGCGCTCATGCAGCAGTTACGATCCATGATTATGATCCATGATTATCGTATGACTACACACAGTAGTATGTGTATTAGTGGAAATTTCTTTAACTTAAACTGAACAAAATGAGGTTGGAACCATGCAATTGTTACTGTTTGACAGGTTGATTCAGAAGATAATGAGAAATTTGATGCATATAACTTCTAAAATTGCCAATGATGGCTCCTAGCAGATATCACGGCAGTAAGGAACTGACTTTATAGAAGTTTGATGGAAAAGGCTTTAACCTCTATTGAACTTCACTGCTTCTAGAAATGAGCTGACCAAGAAGAAAACCGAGTTCATCATTTCACATTTGCCAAAGGGAGTATATCGTTCCACCATTACTCCATTATGGGTTTTTTTTGTTTTGTTTTTTAGACTTTGTGGCAAAACCTGCAACAATAAAAGATGGTAGCCATTCTGTCTCCCATGGGTTACATCTTGGACATCTTCCTGGTACATACTGTAAGATACCCAACCAGTTTCCCAGGACCACAGTACAATTTCCAAGTTTGCACGAATTCTCTTAAAGAAAATAATCTTAGGAATACACACTAATTGGATTAAGCAAAGCAAATAGCCTGTTTACAAGTGTTTCTGAGGAACTTCAGGACTCAACCACAACATTTTTGAGTATGAAGAGGTGAAGAAATGTGAGTCAGTTTTCAGGGGTGAGTAAAAAAAGACACCTGGTATCCGAACAAAGCTGCAGCTGTTTTGTCTTTACTTCTTGAAAACCCACAGAGTGTCTTTGAAAAGGGTTAGACAGGGTCAACATGCACATTCGTGCACATACACTCTAAAAATACCAATAGGACCGCATTCATACACACAGACTCGCGCAGGCCCAAACACAACCTGTCAAATGAGTAGCTGGGTTTCCTTCTGTTGAAATAAAAAAAAGGTTTCTTGTTTTTTTGCTATTTCATGTTAATGCTTTGATGAATATCCCCTTGAAGTGTATTTGTACAGAAATAATGCAAAGCCTGGTGAAATTTGTATAAAAGTAAATCCTGGAAGATGTTAGTATTTCAATATTGACCATTGGCCATGAGTTTTTTTTGCAGGACTTTTATCTCTGACAAGGATAGGAGTTTAAAACCCAATAAATGTAATTTCTTCCACCTTATTACACTTCAACAGTTCCAGGGTGTTTTTAGTTGTGACTAATCTGAACATCTTAGCAACCAGGTAAAGACATGTAAGAACCCTGAAGGTGATTACAGTTCATGATGGAATGTATGGGGGTTGAACTTCAGTGGTACTGTATATGTAGATTAAACTTTTTAGGAAAACCGCAATTACCACATTACACACATAATCATTTAGATCCGACACCCACATGTCACTAACAAACAATCCAAACAGGCTCTCCTGTAATTGGAGTCCTGAAGAAATCACCCAATAGCTTAAACAGCAGTTTAGTTGGTTTTCAACTGATAAACATTGTTTTTCGGTTAAGCCTGTTTTGCAAAGGATATCTGTGGTGTTTGGGCAAAAAATCCAGCTATTAGGATTAATTGCACAATTCAAATGCTTTTGTTATCGGTCACTGGCCTATAAGAGGAAAATTTGAAAGGCTACTTAAAATTGCCACCACATCAGCCACAGCCACACTGGTTATAGAATAAAAAAAAAAAAGAGACCTTAGCCGAAGTCAGATGCAGAAAGCTTTTCATGACAGGGAGAATGCAAGTGAGAAGGAATGAAGCACATACAATGCAATTTTAGCTGAATACAACACACAGATGGAGTCTCTAGCATCAGAAAGACAGTGGTAGGACATGTGAATACATCATGAAGCTAACAGTCATTACTTCGGTAATGACATCCACTGGAAAGATACTGGTGGAAAGAAAAGTCGCAAGGGGTGCCTATTGGGTCAGAGGCATTCTGCAAGGATTCATATCTAATGAGGGTCTATTTCAGAACTTTTATTTTGTTTAGGCACTACTGTGATACATAGCATGCCACTGGTATGCAGATCTGGGTCTGCACGTCCAGTGCAGCAGTCCTGGGGCTGTAATGACTGCAATATTATGGTAAAGAGGCTCAGATGTGACTCCTGCATCTCGTTACGGTAACACATTGTCTAACTTGTTATATTTATGTTTATTTATGTTATGTGTCCTCCACCCAAGAGTGGATCCCAGTCTACTTTCACCAATTATCTGATTCTTTAAACTCTATTTTATGCTAAAGAACAGGACTGAAAACTCACTTTTTGATGCTTATCATGCTCTACACACAACATCAACAGCTAGTGTTATTCATTTAACTTAAAAGTTATTTTAAATTAAATATAAATGTAATTAACTTTATTTAATCATAAAATAGATACAATATTACAATGAGTTTATATTTAATTTCTTTCAGTAAAGCTCCCATTTGTCTGCCCAATTCATACCTGTTGACAGTCAATGGTGATGTGTGTGGATCGTCGCAAAGTAAGCCTTTTCAGCACCTCCAGGTAACTGACTGGCTTTAGAGAAAATTTGTCTGAACCTTTAAGGAGTGGTTTCTCTCTTATATATTCTACAGGATTCCAACATTCATATGGCACAATTTTGTTTCACTTTTTATATGTATTTGACATGAATGGAAAGCTTAGGATCCAAACTTTCAGAATTTGTAAATAACTACAAACGTCCCTGGGGAGACATGTTCCTATATTTTCATAGTCAGCCATGATTATGTACAAATGTATCTTATTCCAATGAAAAAATGAATAAACAAAATACTGTATATTTGTTGTTATAAAGTGACAAAATACATTGTCGTTTGTTCTTGTTCCACTCATTTGTCTCTCCTAAGGAAAATCCCAGTCACTAGAACCGCTCGCTGTATTTGCAGGAAACTACAGTGTTTATTGGACGTTATAGCAGCAACTGAATGTGTCTCTAAAATCAGTGTCGGCACACTGCATCTGGGTAAATACCAACTGATACAAGGGCATTTTGTTTTCAGTAGGGTGTCACTAGCTCACAACTGATGAATGAAACTTGACAGAAACCAGTTTAAAGTTTTCAGTCTCCACCTTGTTTTTTCTGCATACTACATACACTCAGCACTGAACACAGCCAAGAATTCTGTAGCAATTGCTGTTTTGTCCGAAAGCCTCTAGACCTATGGTCATTTTTGTTTTTTACTTCTATTATATATGAGTACTTTGTATTCTATGCTTGACAAAAGATCAAAAATTTACAATTTTTGCCAATTTATAACAGATGTCATTTCAAGGCACTTTACTAAAAAATCAATTAAACTCTTAAATACATAATTACAACTTAGTTTGAGAAAGGTTCGAATTTAAGGAACCCCAGCAGATTGCATCATGTCATTGACTTGCAGCATTCACTCCTCTGGAATCAGTAGGCCAAGAAAATGGCTTGTATTTTCTTTTAGATAAAAGGAATCCCTCATACTAAGCATGCATGTAGCGACAGTGGAGAGGAAAAACTCCCCTTTAACACGAAGAACACTCCAGCAGAACCCGGCTCACTACAAGCAGCTTTCTGCCACAACGACTGGGGGTTTGAAGAGACACAAAACTAAAATAGATGCAGAAGACACTGAAAAAAAGAGTCTATGGCAGCAGTTATAGAGAATTGCCGGCAGCATATCAGGCCATGTTCTCCTCCAAGAAGAGGTCTAAGCTAACAGAACACCAGACCAGGTGTGGCTACTATGTAGAGAATAACACTAAGAGAAATCAAAAGGTTAACAAGGTTAAAATAACAATAACTAAAGCAGATTGGACAAAGGAAGAAAGTAGTAGAGTGAGATGTGGTCAGATTGTCCTCCAGCAGTCTAAGCCTATGGTAACATAGCTATAGCAATAACTTAAATAATCACGTTATCATGTCTGTTAAGCTAGACATGAAGAAGGCAGAGCAAAGGAAAACCGTCTGTCTAGACTGAGTTCTTCCCCCAACCGGACTAGGCTGTCTTTTCTACCTCTCTAACTATAAGCTGTATCAAACAGGAACATTTTAAGCCTAGCTTTGAAACTAGACAGGGTGTCTGCCTCACGGACTAAAGCTGGAAGATGGTTCCACAGGAGAGGTGGTGATAACTAAAAGATCTGCCTCCCATTCTGCTTTTAGAGATTCTAGGAACCACCAGTAAACCTGCAGTCTGAGACCAAAGTGCTACATGTGTATAGAGATATATAATGTATGATGGAGCTTGATTAGTGAGGGCTTTATATGACAAAAGAAAAATCTTAAAATCTATTCTAAGTTTGACAGGGAGCCAATGAAGGGAAGCTAAAATAGGGGATATATGATTTATCTTTTTAAGTTTCTTTAGAACTCTTGCTGCAGCGTTTTGAACCAACTGAAGATTTTTTATTGCATTTTGTGAACTTCCTGCTAATAAAGAGTTACAATAGTCCAGCCTTGAAGTAACAAATGCACGGAGTAGTTTTTCAGCATCAGTCCTAGAGAGAATATTCCTAATTTTTGGTATATTCCTAAGGTGAAAGAAGGAAATCTTAGAGACCTGTTTTATATGGGAGCTAAAAGCGATATCCTGATCAAAAATAACACATAGGTTCTTTACATTGTTACCAGGCCAATTTGATGCTGTCCAGTTTAAGGGGTTGACTAAGACAACTTCTGTCTTTTCAGAGTTCAAGAGCAGAAAGTTTAAAGTCATCCACATTTTAATGTCCTCTAGACTCGCCTGTAATCTACAAAAATGACTGGATTTATCATGATTTATGGATAAATACAGTTGTGTATCATCAGCATAACAGTGGAAATTAACACCATGCTGTCTGATGATTTTATCAATAGGGAGCATGTATAAAGTAAATAGAATTGGGCCATGTAGGGAACCCTGTGGTAGTCCACAAATAACCTTACAATGTGGAGAAGATCTGTCATTTACATCAACAAACTGGGATCTGTCAGACAAATACAATTTAATCCAGCCTAGTGCTGTCCCCTTGATCGCTACAGTGTGTTTGAGCCTTTCTATGAGGCTATTGTGATTGACTGTGTCAAAAGCAGCTCTGAGATCTAACAGAACAAGAATAGACACGAATCCATTGTCTGAGGCCATAAGAATATCATTTGTGACTATAAGGAGAGCTGTCTCAGTGCGATGATGAGCACTGAAACCTGACGGAAATTCTTCAAATAGGTCATTATTCCTCAAATGCTCTCTCAGTTGATTAGCAAGTTTTTTTAAATATTTTATATTAAAAAAAAGGAAGATTATATATGGGTCTGCAATTTATTAAGTCTTCTTGATCAAGAGAAGGTTTCTTAAGTAGGGGTTTTATTGCAGCTACCTTAAGAACCTGTTGTACATAGCCATTCACTAATGACAGATTAATCATATCCAAAATGGGGGTAATAATAATAGTAAATACTTCTTTAAACAATTTGGTTGGGATTGAATCGAACATACAAGTTGAAGGATTAGATGAAGACAATATTTTTGAAAGCTCAGAAGGCTCAAATGGAGCAAAACACTTCACATAGAGATCAGGCTCCAGAGCCACATTCAGTCCCTCCTCGCTTACTGAGGTAGTAGTTATGTTTGGGTGGATGCCATCAATTTTAGTTTTAATTCATAAAATTTTATCAATAAAGAATTCCATAAAGTTATTACAGCTAAGAGGTGGAGGAATGGATTGCACAATAGAGTTTTCATTTCTCGTAAGTTTGGCAACTGTAATAAAAAGAAACCTAGGATTTTTCTTATTCTCCTTTATTAATAATAGAAAATATACAGATCTAGCTTGGCAAAGGGTCCTTTTATACATGATGACACCATTATGTCACTTAAACGTTATCTTCCTGTATAACTGAATGTAAATTAGTGTTAGACCTTTTAATAACTTAAGTTAAAATTACCTGTGAGTCACATGAAAAGCATTTAAGGAGAATAAACCGTTGAAACCTGAAATGACTTTTATGACTTGCAAAACTTATAAAACTTAAGTTTGATCTGATGCTTTTTATGAGCTTTTAGGCATCTACCCTGAGCTGTTCTCTGGTGAACCTACATATATCAAACTAAGCTAGCAAATTTATTCTGAAGGAAGGCATGCCATAAAACACAAATGAACTTGCTAGCCTCCTCTGGATATTTTAGACTAGCCCAAATAATTAAAAGAAATACACAAACATAAAAAGAGTCTGTGCGGCTTAATCCAAGCACATAGTTCACTGGGGGATCCCTATATATATACATATATATATACATATATATATGTATATATATATATATATATATATATATATATATATATAAAACTGCATGTAAATATATAAAATGCCAATTTACAATAAAGCTGCAGTAGGGTTGTTTGAGAAAACCATGGACTTGAACAAGCAACTCTCAGGTCTGTACCCCTGCTGTCTGTTGCGTTACAGCCCTCCCCCCACAGGAGAGCTTGCTGTCACCACACGGAGTAATAAAGGCCACTAAAGATGTTGCATAAACAGCTCTGGCACATTCACATGTGGGGTCAAAACATCAACAATGTGCTTTACAATAATTATGACCTATTCATACTTAATAACTTGGTCCCCAAATGACAGCATATTTTTCTATAATGTTACATATAATGCAACTTAGTAACATAACATTCTTTCTAAAAATTATGAATAGCTAATCAGCTATTATAATTAGGGATGCAGTGATACCACTTTTTTCCAAAATGAGTAGTGTACGAGTACTTGCATTCCAGTACTCACCGATACCGATACAGAGTACTTACGCCATTACACATATACTTACTTTGGATTTTTTTAATTTTTCCACAGATATTGGTATTTGAACAACATTCCCTATTATGTGCAAACATACAGTTCAAACACAAATTTAACAAAATTGTCAAATACTGAAATGCTTTTTTGGGGTACTGAGGACAGCGACTCAGTGTGGCGTGGTTTTTGTGCCGCCAGGTTTGTGGCCGCGGAGCTGTCTGGGGAGCAATGGTTGTTTATGAGTTCGAGTAGAGTACTTATGCCTGGTATCGGAACGATACCCGATACCAGTGTCGGTATCGGTGCATCCCTAATTATAATGTTAGGTATATTATGTAATTAGCATTATTTATTGTTAGAAAAGGTTTGCAATTAAATTATTTCAACAACTGTGCTAATGGCAGAGAAACCAATATAATATCAGCTGCAGCACACCAAGAATTTTGAGGTTTAACAATAATAAAAGCTTTGAGGGGTCTCTGACATTGTCTTTGTTTCATAGGTGGCATAGTACAGGTAATCCAAACGTCACAACCAATGTGGACATGTCAAAGTATGATGTTTCTAAAATCACAGGCTCCAGTGTTTAGTGTCTCCCTCAAACTCTCTCAAGGCTCTGGTTATCACTGTTGCTTGTTAATAGTTTTTCTCTCCTCTTTTTTTACCATAGCTATTCCTTCTTCTTAACTCTTTAAGTTCTTGGCACATTTTAAACACTTACCTTCTTTTAAAATTCTCTTTTGTGGCTTATCCCACTTTTATAGGATATCAATGATTGTCTGTCTGCTGTTGCAAATAGGATGTGCTTGTTATTAATGATTGTCATGTGCCAAGGATCTACACGAAGCCCAGATGCTTGTTGTAAATTAGAAGAGTTGACTCCCAGTTGACTCACATTTTTTGTACAATGAAATTGGTAATCTGTGCGATTTAGGTTTTTGAATTTAACCATGTAAATAACTTTTTTATATGATATTGTGGTTTATTGAGATGCACACCTGTAAAATCCCCTTATTTCATAACCGTACGGAGCCTCCATTCAAATATATGCTCTACTCACAGTAAAAGCTATATATTTTTTAAATGGACCCCTGAACATAAGTACTTAAAATGCCTGGCATATGCTTGATTGTAATAAATTGTTTATGGGATTTACTGGGCTGAAGATGTTAGTCAAACAACAGGTCCTGTATTAACATATAAAGTTTAGTTAGAGTCGTAAACAACATCCAGAAACACAAGACACATCTGTTGCCTCAAGGTAGCTCCAAACGTCTACTTCATGACAGTATCTAAAAATAGTTAGCATTAGAGCTTCACCACAAATGCTTGATTGAGAGAAGAAATGAAGTGGAAAATTAATAGCTATGTAATGATAGGGAAGTGAAAAACAATATTCATACAGTTGCTGGAGTTTTAATAAACACGTTTGTAAGAGGTATTGGTGGAAATATGTCAAAGACCTAAATATGTACTCATTAGCTTCACATTCAGTTTTCTTTCTGTTTCGTTATTTTTGGGAGACCAACTGGCAAACTCCTTTGACTTTACAAGTGTACTGTTGTGACACTATTGGCAAGATAAACAATGAGACTCAGAGCAGTAATTTATTAACAATAGCTTAGTTAAATAACAGTCTTAATTCCCCTTAATATTCAAAATTTCCGGTCAAACAATGCCCAAATTTCCCATTTTCTCAACTCAGACATGTCATGATCTCTGTTTTTGCTTTGTTTAGTTTACTATAGTTGTCTTGTTTTATTATTATTATCTTTATTAGGACTATTTGTTATTGTTTTCTTTAAGTTATTTTCTATCTGGTTGAGTTTTTGTTTGTGTTCTCTAGTTTTCCCTTGCTCTCTCTCCTTCTTCCTGTGTGTGTGTTTTCACTCATTATCATTCACACCTGTTTCCAATCATCCGGTTATCTCCTCCACTGCTCCACCTCCTTCTTCACAGTATTTAAGCCCTTTTCATTCATTCATTCACTGCTGGATCGTCCGTTACCTTACCTCGTCTTTGAGCTCCATCTCCTGCCATTTCCTCACTGTCTCACAGTAAGCCTTTCCCCCTGCTCGCTTGATTCTCTGTGCTTTATTCTTTCTCCACCAGTGTTTCTTCTCCTTAGTTTATTCCTTGATGGTTTACTTTCTTAGTTTGTCTCCGGTTTCCCTCGAGCCCCTCCTTGTTGCTTGTCTCTTATAGTTTGTTCCTTCAGTGTTTGTTTCTTTGAATGTCTCCGGTTCCACTCGCATTACTAGTTATTTTAGTTTGTTTATTGTGTAATCTGCTATTCCTGCGTTCCTCCGATAGTTTGTTTATTTCTATTGTTTTGCGTATTTACAGGTTCCGTAGTTTCAGCGTACGCTTCAGTATCCGTCTGTTTACATTCCTGTTTAATTCCGCGTTATTACCTGTTCCGTTCCACATTACCTTTGTCACTGTTTATATTCAGATCAATATTCATCCATTCAGTAAATAATTTATTGCTCACGTAATCCCACCTCTGCTCGAGTCAGTATCGCAAAACCTGACAAGAGAATTTCAGCCAAAAAGCTTAAGAACAAAACTGCTTCCTGTAGCAATTCAGTCCAAAGAAGAAAAGCCAGCTTTTTAAAATGGATATCAGTTTCTAATTTAAATACTATTTGATCATTATAGGAACCACATTAAATTAGCTTTGACATTTATCACACTGTTTATTATAATAACCTAATTCCTAAACCTATTAACCTAACAAGCATACAAGACTTTTCCATAGTACAAATTAAAATACTAATAATGGTTTACCAGAACTAAAATAGCATAAGATAAACGTATAAATACCAGTAGTGTCTTTAATGAACTTCTGTTGAGACTGTTGGGTATGTCTTTATTAAATAACAGAGATAGAAAAAATAAATAAATAAATATGTAAATATAAATAATTATGTCCAGACTTATTATGATCCACTGACATTTTAGGTTTAAATTTCCAAACTCATGGAAACTGTCCAGCGTGTCAGTGTTTACAACTGAAGGTTTAAAAAACTATTGTGCTTTAGTATGTATGTGAGTGGATATCTGCTTGTTGGCACTACTGTTCCAGAGTGGTTAGAGCTTGCCAGGCACATCCTCCCTCTGTGCCAGACACTTATTTAATCAACACAGGTCAATGGAGCTAGATAGCTGGACCCTATGCCTCTTTAACTGGGAAAATATGTTGTCTCTTCATTCTGCTCAGATCTCCAAATTAGAAGGTTGGGGTACTGTTCCATAATCGTTTCATGGTGGTGCCAAAGGTTATTTTAGATGTACTGTGTCAGTTTAGATGTACTAGATAATATATCATGTTTTTGAAGTGCAGAAGTAAGCATATACCCTAAAAACATGGCAAACTCCACACAGAAAATATCCATCTGAGATATGAAATCGAGATTATCTAATCCATTCATTGCCACCTTCAATTTTCTTGTTTTTCAGTGTTCTTGGTGCTTGTTGTAATACAACCAATCTGTTTCCTTCTTTACGATTAACGACTTGGCAAGTATTACTAGGGAAATTGTGTATTGTTGGTTTTTATTATTGTCATTTCCCTGCTACATTTACATTTATGCATTTAGCAGACGCTTTTATCCAAAGCGAGTTACAAAAAGAGGATTTAACATTGAACTACGATGCAATTTACCTGCAATATGCTAGAAGAGGATGTAACATTAATGATGACACTCATTTACAGCATTTAGTTAAATACAGAAGGCCCAAGTACAATAAACTGAGTGCTAAATTATATCAGTAATATATGAATCAATAGATAATCTCGGAAGAGCTGGCTCTTCAAGGATTTCTTGAAGGTGGAAAGAGAATCTGATGCCCTGTTTGTGCATGTAAGGTCGTTCCAGCGTGGAACCGCAAATGAGAAGTTTAGATTGACCTGCACAGGGCTTTAGATGGCGCTCCTTCCATTGCAAATACATTTTTAATTAACCACTTAAATAGGTAGTGGGTATTTTATAGCACGTAGCAATCATGTACTGATTTGTCTTAGTTTGGATTCATTTGTATGAATATGTAATGGTTCAGTTCATAATAGTTTTGTCATAGAGGCTACTGGGGACTCTTTTGGCCCTAGTGGATGCTCTGCAGTTGACCTAAGTGTCAAATGGCACAGTGATTATCGGATTTTAATATTACATAACCTAATGAACTTTGTCTGCATTAATTACTATTGCTCGCCAAATCAAAACAAATGCTTGGATTGGGCACATGATAGATTTTTTTTTTTGTTGATAAAATTAGCTATTTTCTGATATTCCTAATTTCTTCACATTCAAGACATGTCAAGGGACAAGCTACCATATGTTGCAAAATAACTAACAATGACAGTAATTTATATATGTCATTGTTTCTTTCTGTATTCATGATACTTTGCCTTACTATTATAGATTTTTTTTGTGTGCGTTTGCACACAAAGTTTAGAAACCGCACCAATGCAAGTTCGTATCAGTGATATAGAAAAAGCAGAATATCAGTTATGAACTGCTTCAACCAGTAATGGCATTGGCAGATTAATTGTGTTTATGTGAAATCAGCAGCTGTTGTATTTTGGTTTACCATTGACACAAAGACAAATGAGAAATGCACTTTTGATCTTTTTTTAATTATCAGAGTCTAATATCCCATAACTAAGCTCCACTAAAGGTTTATTTGATTTGAAAGTTCGGGTTTTGCTGAAATGTTACACAATAGCATCACAAAGCGCTGAATATGCTAAAAGTAGAATATACTGTATGGTTGAATCATTGCTTATGTTCTTAGTTCCAAACACTGTTACTAACAAATGTAGTTTTTGTTGTGGAAAACATTGCCTCGACATCTTAGAAGTGTTGCCAAGGAATACTTTTAAAACTTTTTAAACAAACAATTTCTTAATGCATCCAAGCGACTGTTTAAACCAGACCTAAACATACCGCCATTGTTTTCTGGTTCTTGGCTCATCTATATTTGAATGTTAATCCATTGTTTGATAAATCAGAATGTGCAATCACTTTTGAACACAAACAGAAAATCAAACACATATTGCAATGTGTAGAAAATTACACAGCACGTTTTTTTTTTTTTTTTTTTTTTTTTTTAACATTACATTTCACACATGTTCCAGAACCACATTTTATGGGCATCTTTTTGGTCTGTTAAGAACAACCTCATGTCAGTCCGTTAAGACTGTTGCTATTTCGTACACTTAAGTGATGAAATCAAATCTTGGGTTTTGGTCGAACCCATTTGGAGCCAATTTAAACTTTATCCAAAGTGTGAAGATTTTGAAAGATATATGGTTGTTAAAAGACCTTCGGAATGAATTATTTCAAAGATATACAATTAATCCTGGGTATGTTTAATATGTCCATAGTACACAGAACAAGGTGTGAAGACAAGAGAAAGTTTATTCAGATATTATTTTGGGTATTTGTTTTGGTAATCCCTTACAAAACAATATTCTAGAACCCATGAAATTGCGCATTACAGTAAACGTCGATGTAATTCTATGTTAACAGCTGCCTTTTTTTGTAATTGTTTTAGCAACAGGTTTTTGTTTCGTGCTGCCATTGGAGCTGTCTGGTATACATACTCTATGGGTAACAGAGCAAACATCGGGCAAGAGAAACAGAGGATGGTACTGAGCGTATAGCACAGGATAAACCCCATTTAGGATCTTCTCACTCTGGTCACTATATCATCTGCATTAGAAATTGTGTTTGTTTGTTTCAAGAATAAATGAACATAAGACCTATGTGTAAAGACCACTACATATAAACCTTAATAAAATATAACAAGACCTCCTTCTTATCTTTAACAATTCAATCAAATATTTCACAGATAAAAAAAATCATTTTGATTTAGTTTGATAGGTAATAGATTGAAAAATATTTCTGAGACTTTCATTTCGATTATATGAGATTTAATTTGGACAAGATTTGTAATTTAAAGCAAGAGATGAATCACAACTCTCTGTCTCCTTGGGAATGTTTGCTTAAAGGCAGCAACAACAAATTGCAGTCATTAAGGAAAAGTGTTGTGCATGTTTCAGATGTTTCTTCTTAAACACCCCTGACTTAGATTAGTGATTCATTGGTTTGCTCCCGTGAAGTTCATGTTAACAAAGCAATGTGCTGTACAGCTCACAACATAGCTAACATAGTTAGGGTGTGTTTGCGTGCTAAAATGTGCATCAGTTTCCAGTATGTGAATTAAAAGACAAACGGAAGGATGGATGTGGTCATCTACTTCGTTTAATGCTGGGCGATCGACTCGCACTCCTCACGCAATTAACCAGTCGATTGACGTATTGGGCACCCCTGTCCTAGAGAAAGGCAGGGACCAAATATTTTTTTGGCATGTTGGAAAACACTTAGATTGAATAGGTGAGCGTCCCTTCAGGTCTCACCATTAAATGTGAAATGCTTAAATGTGTGTGTAGTAAGTACATGGATAGATAAACAGACACATAAAAATACAAAAGCTCTAATCCAAACATTGTGTCATTTCACTTAGTAGATGCTAGCAAAGTCATTCTGTGTGCAAACATTAATACAGGCCTTCTTGCTTAACATCACAAGCATTGTATGAGAAACAAAACAGCATCCTTAAGACTGCACATGCTTATCTTTGGCTTTGAAAGGTTCTACGTTTTACCTGCAGATTGACATCTGAGCCAATGGGCTGAAGCTCCTTTGAACTTGGTGATTACCATCTTGTGCTTCACAGCTCTTGAATTGCTAACTTACACCAGAATGTCGGTTTCTCACTTTACATGCTTCTTATCAACTTTTACGTGTCCTGGATTTACAGTAATTCCTGATTTGGAAGTACCTCTAGCCGAAAGTAATTTTCGACATGTGTTGTTTCATCCAATGCTGAACAATGACTATTTTAAACAAATTCTACCATTAGGTCATTTGGACAATTACCCATAAATTCTTGAATGTTTGGCTTTACAAAAACAGTACCGACAATTGAGTAACCATGACACGGTAAGAATCATTCCTGGTTCAGGACTTGGCAAGCCACAGAGGTTCAACAGACAAATGACTGCATTTTGAAGGTGTTTCTGCTTGATTAGGGTTGCTGAAACACACTTTATTAAATCCATTCAATGCGTTGGCAATTTCTCCACACTATGCAGCTATGATTTTATTCTCTGGGCCTGACTGATTGTCAAAGTAGCCTCAATCGTTTTCGACAAAGGATTATGTTTGTGAGAGTGTGTTGGATGAGTCACCAAGATTTGGTGAACAGTGACATAGAAACTATCTAACTCTCACTACATTCTCAATACTGTTAAAACTACCGATGCAATCTTGACTGTTGGGAGCTGATTGTGTGTCTGCCTTTCTGTCTGTTTGATTGCTTCAGGGAGAAAATGTCTCTTTTCACATTCAAGTATTCACAGGTGTCTAGGGTTAACATGTGTTTATAGCTCCGTCTCAGATTCTCGATCCCTTCCACTTGCTGAAGCCAAAACTTATTGCAGACCTGTTTTTAATTAACTCCTTTTTCTGCTGTCATCATTTTATTGTTTAATTCAACTCAACTCAGGTTATTTTTATGGCGCCAATTTACAACACATGTCATCTCAAGGCACTTTACAAGGAAAGTGTTTCATTCCAATCATAAATACGTCATGAGAAAATCAGTTTAAAATGATTCCAATTTAAGAAAACCCATCAGATTGCATCGAGTCAACGACTTGAAGCATTTACATCTCCGGGATGAGGAAGCCGAAACGATAGCTTGAATTGTGTTGTTCACTTTACACTAATCTGTCATACTGAGCATGCATGTAGTGACAGTGGAGAGGAAAATCTCCCCTTTAACAGGAAGGAACCTAACCTGGCTCAGAACCTGCATATCCCGTCCAGTGCAACTAGACCTGCTGATATTCTTTATAGCTGTGAGTTGGTATCAGGCATGCAGGATAAACATAAAACCTTGTCGTTTAAACATGCACTTACTTCAAAAATAAATTTCGATTCAGCACTTTCATTAATTTAACAATGACTGTGTACAACCAAAGAAACAGAATTAAATTCGTAAACCTAAATGACCACTAAATGTAAGATAGAAGTAAACTCTGTCTCAAGCTAGCTGGGGTTCTGATTCCCCTGATCCACTCCATCTTCCTTGTGAGGACCTTCTAATTTGCAAAACACTTTACAATGTTTAGTTTTGGATTTCACCTTCCATTATTGGTTCAGTTGGCCCTTAATGTTCTGTTGCTAAAAGGAAAAAAAAACACACAGATGACAAAAATGTCAACAAGAACAGCAGTGTGAAAGGCAATTGGTTTATACTCATTTCAAAGAGACTTTAATAAATATTTTATTCTGGAGATCAAGTTGTGTTAGTGCTGGCCTTGCTGTTAACTAGAGCTTTCATGCTTTTAGAGGGCCGGAGCATTTTTACTACACTAGACATCATTATGTGGGTTCCTTTAATGATAAACAATTTTTATAAGACTGTGTTGCCTTTGAGGATTTCTTCCTGTTGGATAGGACTAAACATCTAGCCTGAAACCCTTTAAATGTTTACACATGAGAGCCACGGAAAAGAGCTCTTACAGAGAGGACATTTATTAGTTACAACATACAACCTCACTTTCAAGATTTTGCCAGAAAAAGACAAGCCTTTAAAAGAGAGCTATATAAAGCAGAGGAGTGGACTTGAGCCATGTCAATTGGATTTGAGTCATAAAAGTAATAATTTTTTACTGTAAAAGACAAGACTATTAAAGACTTTAGGTTTGACTGGGACCTTTTACACATATGAGTCTTGATTTAATTTCCCCTTTGAGCTAAAAGTAATTAATATCTCTCACCAAACAGAAAGTGTTTTCCAAAGAAAAGTGATTGAACCATCCCAACCATGCCATCCAGCCCGCAGCGGGCCCTCTGGCATTTGCCAAGATGTCCTCCTTTTGTTGCTGCAACTTGTCACAGTATCTACTGAGTTGTTTACCTGTTTTTCTTCTACATCCTGCATTGGCAGCAAGCACTCCTACAGTAAAAAAGAGGTGTAGTCAGATAGGTCTGTGCAAATCTACATTGAAAAAGCTGAAGAAGGTGATGAAAAATGTAGGTTTCTAATGTCCCATATTCTCTTGTTTTTTAACTAGATTGAATTAATTTATCAAAAATACTGCTCATCAGATGCAATGGTTCAGCGTTATACTAAGGTTTAATGACACTATTCTGCTAAAATATTTTTATTTTTTATTGTTTGTTTGGACATAACACAAGTGGTCTAAAAAGACAAATTTAAGTAAACAAAAAAAAAAACTGAGTTAACAGAGAAAGGAGAACGTTTTACCTTCTCCTGACATTTAAGCTTTCGACATTTAAAATGATGAGTCAAAGCTTATTAATTGAGAAATATTTCAGATTGCTCTTTTTTTTTTTGTTTGTTTGTTTTTGTGCTCACTATTTTTATCATCGAGCCTTGAAGGTCTGAGATGTGAGCCAAAACCATAAGCAAAGTAAACACATTCAAATGGCCAAATAACACCACATCTGTTGTTACTCGTATGTAAAAGGAAGTTTATCGAGGGGTGCTTAATATGGTTTACGTCATGGAATTGTTTGCTTATCGATTAAAGGGAGAGACGACGTCTAAAAGCATGTGCCTAAACAACTGCTGCCTTGAATATGCTGGGTAACAAATTGTGGGACAATGTGTCCACTAGCAACGTTTATGACTTGGCAATCAATCTGTTAAAAAAGTGGCTATCATGGTTACTTTAAAAAAAAAAATTGAGTTGAGAAAGGAAAGACTGCACACATTGGCAATGTACTCATTGCCGACTGTGCAGCTGAGCAAGACTGATTCTAATAGGTGGTAATTGCCATGTTTCCCGTTTATATTTAATGCCGTCAGGGTTATTACAAGCGATCCATTCAAGCAAGTGGTTTTAGGTTGCCACTGTTTGTCTTTTTGTTCAGAAGAGTGTGACTAGGGGCAGCAACATCTGCTGAATAAAATATCATCCACATATGGATACAGAGACCCTGCTTGACCCAATAAAGCAAAGAAAGCAACACGGGATATAAACTTTAAGTAGTGAAACTTCATTTTTCACATTTGTGGTCATTTGGTTAACAAATTTTTTGTAATATTCTTCAAATAGGGGATGCATGTCTTTGTAGCATACACACATATGCACTTTGGCACATACTAAATAAAAGATTGGACATTAGTAAACCAATCCTGTCCACATATGCTGAGCACAGCGTCGGCTTCCATGCAGTATTGTACCGCCGTATGACATCCTGCAGGATAGGGTTTCAATTTGCAAACCATAACATGGGTCAGAGTTTAGTGAGTTGCGGTTAAACTAGGAGATTATTGGTTTCTCAGCTAATCAAAATCACAAGCATTTTAGCAGCAACATAAAGTTTTGTCAAGAATGTTATTGATTATGGAAAAAAGCATCAAAGAAGCAGAAAGTACAGAGTAAATGCTAACTTTTGAGCAGGCAGATGTATTCTCTGGCATAAGAGTTTGGAGGGCAAACTCTGCAAAACTGGCCTAATCTAGAGGATTGTGGGTGAAAAAATAAGAGACTGTTCAAAATGAACACATGAACATCTGCCATAATGAAAAATGATAGGATGTGTTTACGTAAAGCAGCACTACCTCATTCAGTATAGCTCATTACCTTTAACTAAACATATAAACTATTTACAAGGCTGGATTATGTCTAAAACCTTCAGATAGGTCTAATATTTGATGCTCTAATTCTCCTGCTAGACGGAAAGAATAGTTTTCTAGTTGGATCATATGATTTGAAATATTTTCCTGTTAATTCAAAAGTATTTTTTCATAAAGCTTTAATTAATACTCAGAAGTGGACCAGGTCTTCTTAGGAAATTATTTAAAGAATACTTTGAATGTGGCTATTATTTGTGCCTTTATAATATATTTAACGGTGTATTCTAATTACTTATTCGTAGAACAAATTAATTTCAATTTTATTTCCACCTTGTGAACGTCTTTGCTAGGTAATTACAGCTAATTATCCAAGTTTTTGGATAAGTAGTGTCATAAAAGTGGAAATGTAGGTATGTGTAACAGTCTTGCATGTCTCTCTCCAGGTAAAAGGCCATGCGTTCAGGAAAAAGCAAATTAAAATGCTGAGTGCTGCCCATAATGAGATTTTATGTGTTTCATTAATTCAATCCATGAAGTAAGGTGGAGACCATCACTGCTCTACACTTTCTGTGTAATGTGAGTAAGCCAGGCTCTTAAATCTGTTAACATCTCATCAGTTTTCCTTGGGCTTGCTTTTTATGTGTGTCACAGGCCACAATTTCAGAATGCTCTGTGTGGGAACCATCCAAAGTAACGATTCAAAAGTAAGTCCATTCAAAGGCTGAAACAGAGAAAGGCAATAACATTTGCATCATTCCTAACATCATTTTAAAATATTTTCCACACCATGCATGCAAATGTAGTTAGACGTAGCACCACCTGTCTCAGCCTCTGCTATTTAGAACAACCTAAATAGAAAATGCTAATGCTAATGGAATATAATGCTATGTTCAGTTTTTGTGTTTTTACCTGAACAATACTCCTGATTTTTGTGGAGTTACCTTGATCTGGCCTGTCATTTGATTCAATTCATTTTTTCAGTTGATTTACTGGATCAGATGACTAAGTCTCCCAGGATAATTATCAAACAAGATCTGTTTACTCTGTTCTTAGAAAAGCTACTGAAGAGATTATTCTGTTCAATAAAATGGCATGAAAAAAAATCTTGTTATGTCGAAGTAAAATAAACCGTTTTAGTTTGAATTATTTTAAATTGCAAAAGTCAGCTGAAACACCTGTTGTACACTGCCAATGTGCTTTAAGAAGAGGCTTAGAGGTTTAGAGACTGCCAGTTAAATTCCCCAAGGTGATCAGAAACACAGATCTACACCCAAATATTGCCCTCTGTTCAGTGTCTGGAGAGCATTCATCACATATTAGAATTGACCGTCCCATTGGAAGAACATAGGGAGACAAAAGAGGGTAAATATACAGACGCATCTACAATGCATTCACTTTCCCAAATAAGTTAGGTGTAAGTAAAAACAAAAAGAAAAAACAAACTCACTTTATTATTTATAGACGTTTATAGAGATCTCAGAGACAAAAGCGAACTCAATATGGGAGAATGGTGAAATTTGTGGGTAGGGGACTCCACCTGACACAAACCTATGAGTACCAATCTGGTGAGCACAACAATTTGGAAGTAGCAGATTATTAAGTCACGTTAAATTGAGAGGTGGGACAGCCATGGACTAAACATGTCATCACCATTCCCAAAACATATTATTGGCTTGCTGAAAGAGGCTACTGAAGTCAGAAATGTATATGGGTAGTTTAAACATTTTAAAGAAAACATCTACATGTATGAGAGGAGCCAAGGTTTCTTGGTGGAACAATGCCATAACCATCAAACTGCCCCAGCATGCCTTCTTTACATACAGAACCCTGGTGCCAATGGTTCCCAAGTAAGCACCATATAAACAACTGACCATCTACATGTAAAGAAAATGTGATTTTTTTATTTATTTATTTATTTATTATTTTTTTTTTTTTTCAGCTCAAGATCTGTTCTTTCACTGTATTATGGAGAAGCTTAGATTCTAACAATCCATTGTTTTGAGTTTGGTGTACAGGTATCACCATAGGCTCCCTGACTGGTCTAAGGTTATGCATTCCCATACAAAAGTGGAATGATCCCTGTACTTTAAACTTTTATTTAAGAACCATATAATATTATTGAACGTTTTGGTGCTCTTATCTACTGTCTAGATTTTTTTAAAGTCTTAAATAGGCCTTATTTTCCACCTCCAAGCTGGCTAATTTATCCTCTTTATCTTCAAGTGGAATAAGGAGAACATCGATGTTGTTTACTGAATTGTCAATGTTTACAATGTTGTGTCTATTCTTTGTTTGTCATCTCAGTACAAATGTGTAAAATGTGACCTATCACAAAGCACTGCTAGAATACAATAATACACATGATGTAATAATTTGGCGTCTATATATATATATATATATATATATACACCTTGTCTGCCTATAGTCTCTTAGGCATGTTGGATAGACCTTTCCTTTTGTTATTCTTTTATTTTTTACCTATACCCGAGATCTAAGGACTTGATCAGATCCTAAAGCGAGAGGTCAGTGGCAGCAGTTGAGCTTTGAGAGGGGAAAAAAGGAGTAGTAAAACAAATCTGGGTTTATTGCAATTGCAATTGTCAACAATATTAAAACAGTCATGTTTTTTTATATTTTACTGCCATAGATGCGGCTTAAAGCCTAAAAAGAGCATTTAAGCCAGGTTTTATTGGAGCAATTAGATTTTTTACTAAGTGTGCAGGTTTCTGTGCTGCTTTACAGGGCAGATAAAAAACTGTTTTACGTCTTGTTTATGGTTTAGGGGATACCTAGAGACAATAATTTCATTCATGGAATCTCTGAAATAAGCAATTTTTCTGTGTCTTGCCGAAATGTATAGCATGTGATTTAGGCATTTTATTCTATGGCTTTTATTGTGTTTTACGTTCAGTGATTCCAAGCATTTGATGTCAGTGCCAGAACTTATAAACAGGTTTTGAGCTCAGAGATGTACACTGAAAGTTAGTCACTGTAAATATGGTAGGACTGCAGTCCCATCCAAACAAAACTTTTATTCATCTTGTGGTCAGGGTTATGGCCATCAATCTGCGCATTAAAATTTTTGTTATTGCTTCAGAACACAATATGCAAAGCTTGCTGAACCTTAGCTTGCTCTAAGGATTTTTTTATATGTGTAAAGATAATTGTCTTGTAAAACAGTAATGTTAGAAATCATGTAATCATTTTTTCTTACCTAATACCAGTTATTTGGTATTAGCATAATTAATGTCAGTAACAACACCACCACCCATACCAGAACCATGACAAATGCAAACCTGATGAAGAGTCTAGACTTTTTCCATCCAATCATGGGTCAGACCTGTAGCCAGAAAGTAGCTGTATATTTATGAAGAAGAACAAATAGACTTTCTTCTGTTATCCTAAACATGTAGTTAACAAATAAAACCTGAATAAACTACTTGGATAAATAGGTCTAATGTGTAAATGTGGCTTAAGGGTGTTTGGGTTTGTTTAAATGTGTTAACCAAGGCTGGCTTTGGAACAATTTTTTAGGCTAAATTTAAACAGGACCAACTGATTAAATAATTTTTCATCATAATGTTGGCTAAAGACAGACAAACACTGGCCAATCTCTAAAATATCTGTAGATTTACAGCATTTGGCGAGTAGTTAGGGTTAGGCAAGTTTACGGCCAGTCTCGAATCATCCTCTGGATGTAACAAAATTAGCTTTCCTAAAAACAGGTAATATCTAATCCGGACTTAAAGAAAAGATGACTCTGTATTAATCATTGAAGTAAATTCAATGTTTGCCTCTGAGAAAACTAGATCATTGGTACATGAAAGCAGTCTGAGAGAGGTAAACAAGGTTCTTCCAAAAAGCACAGTATTCTCTGCTGTCTATCTATTCCCATGCCCACCTTCTGACCTAACCCATATTACCCTGGGCAGAGATCATGTGTCCCCCCTTTGAAATTTAACATGGGATCAAACAAAGAGTGGGCTTTTGATATTGCAACCTCATGTCAACTAAAACTCTAATGGAGGGATGCATTTGAAAAATAGGGTGACCCGGGATAAACTACTGCAAGCTTTGTAGAGACAATTTGGCATATGATTTTTCACTGCAACATTAATTAAAAAATTTAAACTTACAGTAAGACATGGCACATGTTTTTGGCTACAACCTTGCAGGTATAATTCTTAAGTGTTTTGATATTTTTTATTTCATTATTTGCAAATTCATTAAATGTGCGCAATATATTAAAAAGGTATTTTAAGGAGGAGGATTATATAATAGTGATGATTTGCAGACTTACATTGAGTCTTCTCAGTATTTTAAATTGCCCACAGGTGTTACTTTTTCTGTGTTCTCCTGCACCGTCCTATTTCATGTTTGTCCGTTCAAACCAAAATTTTTGTTGAACAGCAGTAACCAAAAAAACTTTTATTCATGCTGACATATGGACATTTTTATTTTACTTTGTTTTTGTCATTGTATCATCTGTCATTGTGAAATTTTTTGCCGTAATTCATTTCATTGCAGATGATTTTTCCAAACAAGTGGAGCAAAATGTGAGCCTTCGGATCACATATAAACACATCTACATGAGTCCAGGCCACAATGGTGCTTTGACCTGAAAACAGATTGCAAAGTAGCAGACACATTCTCACATTTCCTAAATGCTTACATTCCCCTTGGAAGTTGATCCTGCATAAAACCCTATGTCTGTCTCTTGCGTTTACAGAGTAAGCCTTATACGCAAGGTGGCGTTTGAAGGCTTTAGAGTTATGTACACAAAGAACAAGAAAAGGGAGAAAATGTTATAGAGCTTTAACAAAAAAGGATGACACTGTGGAGAAATACAGTTACATAAAAAATAAAGTTCTTCTCACTGTACTGACCATTAATGATATGCCTTTATAAACACCTTGTGTCTCCCCTCCCTTAAAGCCCCACTTCTAAAGCCCAAATATGTTGGCTTTTGATGACACATGTCAAATTTGGTTTGTGCTAACATATAATGAGTACACATGTATTGCACTAAATCTTTCCTCACTTAGCCATTAATGAAGGCAGTTTCCACTGTTGCTTTTCAGTTCGTCGTATGAGCCAAATACTTCTGTTTGCACTATGGGTGGGTTGCTTGACTATTATATTGGAGAAAGATATATCAGTTCAGTTTAATTGTGCCAGTGCCCACAATGAGGTGTCAGTACACATATGATGAAAACAATATTATCTCTGTTTAACCAGTTTATTAGATTTTTGAGGGTTGAGTATGAGTAAACACTGTTTATTTCTATGCCATGTTTATGGGGACACAGAGTGCCAAAGCACACATGGTTGTAGTTTCATTTCTGAATCTAAATTAAAAATAAATGTTTTTTTTTCTTTTTTTTGGGTTTTTTTTTACTGAGAAAAAGTTGTTCAATTTAAAATAATGATGTGACCAGCTACTTATTCCTTCAGTAACCATGTTGGAATGAGACATCAGCTATTGGGGAAAATGGTTGATTAAAAACAAAGCCATTATAAAAAATTAAAGTAACCAAAATTGAAATAAAAACAGTTAAGGCTTATCAAAACTTATTTAAAGCTTAAGTGTGCTCAGCTAAACTTGACCCTTTTTGAGTTTTCTAAATAGCATATAGTTAAAGGCACTACTATATTATTTGAAAGGTAAACAATTTCTATGTATTTATTTATGTGTACATGAAATCTGTTTGTAAAGCACTGTTTGCCGTTATATTTAAATGTAATGCTGCTCTAACTTATAAAACTAAATAAATATTGCCTTTCAACATACAAGACATTCTGATTCAGCTTTTGTGTAATTTGCTGCCCCCAGGTGGCCGATCATTATATCCTTGATATCAAAGCAACTAAAATAACCTGCCAATTAAACCTACTTCAACATCTGTAAGAACAGCTAATTCCAAATCTAAATAACAGTTTGACATATTAAGCAATACTTGACTATTAAATTGACTTTTCACCTTTATTCCCTTTGTTGTTTGAGACAGATGGCTGTTCAGTGTTATCTAGATCAAGCTACTCTATCTTCATTGATGCCTACCACCCCCCTCTGCTCTCTTAGCCCCCTGGCTCTCTTGGGCCCAAGCATGATGTACTTATAATAGGCAGCTCTGGAAACTCAAACCCTCATTACCTCCTTCATTACTCCCTGTTGCACAATGGGGACCTGTTCGCTGGCTTTGACTCCTTCTCCACACTAAAGGCACACACACATTCATTTGGATGCACACATATGACTAAAATGCACCTCATGCTCCTGTCTGGCTCTCTGTTGATTCCTTTTCACCCTTTCTCACTGGTTGAAGGCTCTGGTTATCAGGTGTCCGTGGCTTTTTGTCTGTTCTTTTTTATGGCGGAACAAAGGTAGTCTGTCTCTAAATCTCCTCTGTTTTGTTTTTTCTTCAAACTTACTCTCTGTCTGTGCTTCTTCATTGTCAATTTCAACTGTCAGAATCTACTTATTTTACTTATTCCACTTTATAACTCCCTTTTGTTCAAGTTCTAGGGGGATACAGAATTCAAATATAAAAGCTTTCTGTTTCAATGTTCAGTTTCAAATGCAGACCACTGGAGAGCAGCAATCCTCTTGAGAATCTTAATGGGAAAATTATAGTTGAAACAAAAGTTTTGAGACAGAAATATTTAATTAACCTTTACATACAACTTTATAAACCTGGATGAAAAATGTATTTAAAACAATCTTTTTGGGGCAAAGGATTGACTGCACTGTAAATATACAAAAAGGCCCCCACTTCAAAATTGGGACTCATTTACCCTTTTGCTTAGAAAGCTGAGTTTAATTCATACCCATTCCTGATTACTGTCAGACATGTAACCAACACATCTTATATACGGAACCTGTTTGACAAAATAGGTTATTTAGGACTCAATTCTCATATAAGCAGAAACTCAAGTTGATTTTCAATTACAAAAAAAAGTCTCAACCAAAAAACTCCCTTAAAAACAAAAAAAGCATATCTGTATAAAAAACTATATACAAAAGCTAAAATCATTTTACTTATTCAATTAGATATCATTACTTGGTAAAAAAAAAAACCTCAATGTTTACAGAAACATTTCACAATCATTGATTTTTGAGTGAAACATCACATGCAGCTATCCATGGCAAATACAGACAGGTTCAATCTGTTTCCCTTGTTGTCTTGGCATTGTTCTCATTGTGTGACAATTCATTTCAGTTTTTACCTGTAACTTCATTTACAGACAGATATGCTCGGATTGCTTTGTAAATGTGGATTATTTGGGTCATTGCTGACATCTGGTGTCAATTTTGTAGAAATGACACCATTAGGAAGGTTTTGACTTCACAAAAATGTTCAATTGTTCAATGATTATTTAAACCACTGTATATAGATTTGTTGTTGTCGATATGGAACGTCTCAGTCTTTTAGCCCTTCAAGATTATTAGTAGATGAATTTAGGCAAAGGGAATAAAATTATAAAAATGTGAAGTATGTTAATCCTTCTTCCAAGGGAAGAATTTCAAGCAAAATCAACATATAATCAACGTTTGACAGATTATGGAAGGAAACTAGAGTTTCTGTGTTACAAAGCAGCAGGAAATGCAGTTATAAGGTGATTAGCAAGTTGCCAGGTTTACTTTTTTTAAATTTATGCTTCCTGAATGACAGGACATCGAGCACATACTTTTATATTATATCAGGATAATTGTGATGGAAAAGATAGGGAGAAGTGAGATATTTTTTAAAACATCCTTTTTAAAATGTCAGATAGTTGTTGATAACTACGATGAACTGGAATGTATGTACAAATGAATTTAAATGAATTATCTTGGTGAATTATCTTTGCTTCCTTTCGCACAAAGGCCGCTAGAAATAACCCTTGAAATAAAAAAAGAAAGGAATGCAGAGATTAAAAAAAATACCAATTAAATAATAAATGCTTCAAAGTCTGTATATTTGCAATATATTTGTTTTCCATTTGTAAATAAATGGTGCACTGCAAATAGGAATCTGATAATGTAGCTTTAATAAGGAGAGACTCCATCTGGTTGCCAGAAGCATTATTCCACCATGTGTAATCATGACAAAAACAGAATTCAGGAATATCTTACCACCGTCAACACTTACTCACAGATATGCACACGTGCTAGATACACACAGGGATGCTTGTAAAAAAGAGAAGGAGACAAACGACTTTGTATTGAGTTGTTTGGTATTTTGGACAATCAACCATCTCTAAACAAGAAGCTTGCCTTGTGCCTTAATTTAAACATAATCTTTGACAATTTCTCTCTTTTTACATATACAGACATATGTGCATACAAACAACCTACCAAAAAATTGTCCAACAGCCTCTTCAGAAAGGGTTTTGTGGAAAAACTGTGCAATGCATTACAGAGAAAAAGAAATCAGAGAATGTTTTTTTTTTTTTTTCACAAACACATGGAGTGCACGTTTACCATTTTCATTTTCCAGCTTGGCAAGATTATCTCAGGGTGATCTACAATAAGTGATAGTGATTCCCTTAAGAATGGTATTTTGAAGTAAATAAAAGTACAAATTCTCGACTAGACAGACAATCATACTCACAAACCTATACACATGAAAATAACTAAAATGCGAAAGAAACTCTTTGTGTGCCCACACGTGTAAATGATTACTGAACGTGGCACAGTTCCTTTTATGCCCCAAGCTTCTAATTAGCAGCTTCTTTCCATTTCTTATTCTGCCTTGTGATGAAGTTATCTATAAAGATTTAAATTACACATGAGCTCAGTGTGCTTAGGTCACTAATTGCAATCATAATAACTGAAGGTTGCCCTGAAGAAATCTGTTCCCACCATCTCTCTTCTAAAGGAAAAAGGGGCTGTCTGAAAGAAAAGTAAATCCAGTAAGAAACATGATAAAACAACCCTTCTGAAATGGACACATTATTTAAAGAACAATTAAATTTGCTCTAATTCTGTAAACAAAATATGAAATGTACCTTTTTTTGTTTTTTGAGTGATGAATGGAGTTGTTTTGTTTGTAAAAATGATTATAAATTCACCTGTAAAACAGACAGAAAAACATCTGGCAGTGGTCCTAAAGACTTATCAAAGTGAAATGTTTTACTTTTTTTAAATTTTTTTTACTTAAATCACAATTCAGTCAGAGTAATATTGTTGTGTGAGAATATTGCCTTCTTACTGTATTCAACAGCTTTTCTCTTTGGCTATTTGATTTAAAACCTTTCTTTTAACTTCTGGGTTATGTAATATTTAATTCCCTGCAAAGAAAAACAAATAAAATAAAAACATCTACACCTTTGTGAGTGTCTTTCTGCCTCTTTCTAATCAGTGCATGGAGTGAATAATTCACTCAGGTCACTGGGGATTGATGCTCTTTGATTGGCAGCTTTATTTACCAATCTCTTACATTATTAAAATGCCTCTACTGGGTATTTCTACTATAAGGAAAGCGAGTGCAGGCCAGAGGGTTAATTACTAGTTTATTGTGCAGGCTTTCCTTTTATTCCAAAACATTCATATGCAAAGGTGCATTTAGGGAACTTGAGGTCCTTTTACAAAGTAAAAAGCAATAAAATTCAAACATGGTATCATTGTTTTTTCCTCCATCCAGCATTTTTAGTCCAAAATACAAGGCCATTAGTGGTCAGTTAGTTTGGATTTAGAAAAACTTCAAGAACACTGCAAAAATCCTGAAACACTGTGATCTTTAAAAAACTGCCGTTTTTAAAGCACTAAAACACAACTAACTGCTTTGTTTATAAATTTGTTATAATCAGTTTTTTAGTCCATTATTATTAACCTTAGTTTACTCAAAGCTGAATTAGATGTTGGTCTTTGTCAAGTTTTTTAAGATTATTTTTGGTAGTCTTTTGTAAAAATCCATATTTCAGTATCTAGCCTAAAATTATTGGTAGTTTAAACTTAGGGAAAAAACTGCCAGCTAAAATTTCCTTTAATACTTCAAGGCATTAAAAAAATGTTTTACCTCGTTGCTGTAGAGTTGGCTGCAGGGGGATCTTGGCGTCAGGGGTGCTGAGCATGTGTCTGGATCCGGGCGTTGGAAGGCTCCTGGTTGGTGCGCCATGTATCTAGTCTGGGAGTCTGCATTGGCTACCCGTGAGTGGTGCTGCTGCACGGTGGTTGATGGGTCCTTTGTGGGGCTCGGGCGGCGGCTGCCTGTGTTTTGCTGGGGGTGCGGGGCTGGGGCTCTGGTCCCAGGGGGGCCTCCTACGCCTGGTTGTGAGGTCTGGGGGGTTCGGGCTGCCTTGGACAAGCCGGCATAGTGGTGGATTGGTGCGAGCACCCGGCCTAGGCCAGGTGCTCCGGGATCTCTGTTAGGTCTGCAGGATTCCACACAGGAGTCTGTTGGTGGGGGTGGGGCTGGGTGGGTTGGGGGTGTGTGTGTGTGTTTCTCCCTTGCGGGGTGGTATTTGGGGACCTGGAGGTACGTGATCTTAGGCCCATGTTCCCACCCAGAGTGAATGCAGTGAGTACCTGATTATTATTATTGCCGCCCCCCCATCTTCTTTTCTCCCCAACCACCTCTTGCCCAGCCGGTTGGTGTCCTGGGGTTGTCGTGGCTCTCGGGGCATGGTCACGGCTGCCCTTGGTCGGGCAGACTTTGGACCTTCCTGCCCCCTGGTGGCTGCTTTTCGGACGCCTCTGCTCCCGCTCTTGCACACCTTACTCCCCTCTTCTCTCTGGCTCGAGTCCACAACACTCATCCACACACTTAGGGTCTTTAGGGAGGAAGGGATGATTTCTGGAGGGGGGTGAAATAGACCTTTGCCGCACTCCATGAACCACTCTCCCTCATTGTTAATTGCAAATTAGTCGCTGTTACATACCACACAATCACACCACATACAAGGCGGTTGGTGGGGGGGGGGGCTTTGCAGCAGCTGGAGAGTGGGGATCACATTGCCGGTTCCGCGTGGTTTCTGCATGTTTCCCTCCACATCCCCTCCCCTACCATTTGAATTACATTATAGTTATCAGCATTTTGGGGCCAGAGGGGAGAGGTTTCCCGCACCCCTGTTTCCTGGGTGCTACCTGGTTAGATGTTCTGCGGGCTTTGGGGCAGTGGAGGCAGCATCGGTGGGGATGCTTCTTGTCCCGGGGGCTGCCCAATGTGTTGCACCAGAGGCTGGTCCCCCCAACCACCAACCCCCCATCTGTACCTTGAGTGACTGTGTAAGTAAGTTTGTGAGTGAGTGAGCATATTAGATTGTGTATGAATGTGGATGGGGCTGGGTCTGGGTGTCCTTTGGCTTTCCATGCTATTCCCGTGTGCTGCTGCACTTACCTGCGGCAGACTGGGCACTGCGGTGCCGAAAAAACCCCTCCAACCTGAATTGACACAAAGCATTGCATCCATGAGCTTTATAAAATCCTAGCTGAAAGTCTGGTTCATGCAAGAAACTTGTTTCCATACTATACAATGGTATTCTATCGTCTAAACAAGGTGATACAAACTACATAAGAAACAAGTGGGTAAAAGAAGGAAATTTACCTATCTCAACTGAAGTCAGTTGGGAACGGATTAACAAATTACACCGGATGACCTCAAGCTCCAATACATTAAGGCTGTCCTGTTGGAACAACACTGTTTGATATTTTGTAACTCCAGTTCAGAAGAAACAGGGCAGTGGAGACACATGTTGGAGACTCTGTGGAACAAATGGGGCAAATCACAATCACATTTTCTGTGGTTGTCCAGTAAATAAAGTTTTTTGGGAACAAATGTGTTCCCACACAAATAACATCTTTACTGAAAGAATCCCATCTAAATGTGAATCCCTATAATAGGAAACATTTCATTTGTTAACTGGACTGCTGTTAGTTCTCCAGGCAGCAAGCAAAAAGACAATCACGAGAAAGTCGTCAAAGGTTGAAGCACCTACAATTGGTGACTGTGTCAATATTGTACAGCACATGTACATTCCGGAGAAGTTATCTTTTTCAGTTCAAGGTCAAAGGGAATCATTCTTCAGTATCTCGTCTAAATGGACAAACTATGTAAAATCAGTAATTCCTGTGGACTATACATGTCTATCACATGCAATTACAGTTATGCTGTGTATGGTACCCTGGTTCATTTATATGGCAAACTTATGCAATTGATTGTGTTTTTTCCCTTAACATAAGGAAAATAAGACCAGACCCACCCCAACCCTCCACCCACTCTTCCATTATGGATGTTTGGTTACCACACAAAAACCCTGGACTCCATTCCATGGAGGCTGGATTGTACAAAATAATTGTAACTTGCCTTTCTAAATAAAAGACAAATAAAAAAAATCCTAGCTGAATTTAAACTTAACCTTTACCCTCTTTAACTTTTTTCTATCAAGTACCTCTCTATCATATAACCCATATTTTTGCAGTTGAACCCCATAACAATGGTGTTATTATTAGGTTAGACATTAACAACTCTTAGGCTAGCACATGCGTCTGAAATTATTTTCCCAAGAACACTCACAGCTCCTGTAACCTCACACCCTGTCTGTATAATAAAGCGATAGATTGGAGGGCAAAATGATTCTTATTCTTAAAGATATTGAAGGTACCATATCTGATTGTCGGAGATTTTAATGTGCATCAATGATGTCTGTCCAAACCTATGGCCAAAGAGTTTATGGACTTGATTGAAGCTTTTAATTTGACACATGTCACTGGCCCAACACAAGTGCATGGGCACACCTTAGATCTGGTATTGTCTCATGGCTTTTGTGTTGACAATGTTGTGGTTGATGATGCCGTTTTCTCAGGCAACTGTCCTATCTTGTTTGATTTTAGTTTGACCTTAGACATGGAGTTGCCAGCTGTGCCTCGTGGTCGTGTTGTTAATTCTAACACTGCAGCGGTGTTTAACCCTCCCGCGGCTCAGTGCCTTTTGAACTCCACTGCAGCCATGAATATCGAGCAACTTATGAATTATTTTATTTCCACCTGTACGGATGTTCTGAAAGTGTCACTCCCTTAAAATCAAGCGCCGCAAGCCAAGACAAGAGCTTTGGCTCAATGACATCATGCACGCGTGCCGGTGTAGGTGGAAAAAGGACCGTCCGGAGATTTCCTACCAAATTCTTAAACAGAGCTGGAGGCATTACCAGCATATTGTTAAAGCTGAGAAAACTAAATATTTCTCTGATTTAATCATGAATAGTCCGCAAGCCTCATGTTCTTTTTAAAACTATTAATTTTGTTTTTAATCAGAATCCTCCCACTTTTCTGGAAATGACCAATGACACTTGTGAAAAGTTCCTTTCTTATTTTAATGACAAGGTTACTGCTATTAGAGCCAAAATATCTGTCTCATCAGTGTGTGTTTGTAAGTCCAGAGGAATCCTGAGTGCTCGGATGTTTTCTACCAATTTGAACCTATGCCACTGTCTGACCTCACACGTATAGTTAGCAGAATTAAACCCTCCTCTTGTCCCACTGACCCGTTACCTCCTCGTCTTTTTAAAGAGGTCTGGGACACTATTGGCTCCTTTGTCAGGGATATAATTAACAAAAGTCTGGCCATGGATGCTGTTCCCATATTTTTGTAAACGCTGTAGTTGAACCTCTAATGAAAAGAAACGGTCTTGACCCATTGGTTTTAGCGAATTATCATCCGATTTCTAAATTACCACTGGCTTCCAAGATTTTAGAGAAATGTGTCCTTGCCCAACTACATCTGGTTTTAGACACCAATGGCCTTTTAGACCCGTTCCAGTCAAGCTATAAAGCCTTCCATGGCACTGAGTCTGCACTTCTTAAGGTTTTAGTGACTGATTCTGGTAGCTTTGCCATTTTAGTGCTCTTAGATCTCACAGCTGCGTTTGACACAGTGGACTATGCAATTCTTTTATCACGTCTGGAAAACTGTGTGGATGTCAGGGGGACAGTCCTTAAATGGCTTCAGTCGTACCTGAGTGAGAGGTCCTACTCTGTCAGGTTGGCCCAAAAATTTTTAAAGCTAAATGAGGGAAAGACTGAAGTCATGTTGTCTGTTCAAACTTACATGCGTCCCAAAGTCACCAGACTTGGCGTCACCTTGGACAGTAATTTTAAACTGGATAAACATGTTAATGCGGTTTTAAAATCAAGTTTTTATCACTTTAGATTTTTATCAAAAGTCAAACCTTTTTTATCTTTTAATTTTCTGCACCAACTTGTGCACACCTTTATCTCTTCTCGTCTGGACTACTGCAATGCCCTATACTCTGGTGTTTGTAACACGGCTCTTTCCCATCTGCAGTTAGTCCAGAACTCTCCAGCACGACTTTTAATAGGGGCCAAGAAGCATGAACACATCACCCTTATTTTAGCTTCACTGCACTGGCTGGCTGGATGTTTTGGAATAGATTTTAAAATATTATTGTTTGTTTTTAAAGCTTTAAATGGACTGGCTCCAAAGTACATTTCCGATTGCCTCCACGTTTATACTCCATTGCGCACTCTGATGTCTTGGGGCCAGTCCCAGCTCACAGTCCCTAAGACTAGACTTAAAACTAGGGGGGACAGGGGGTTCTCTGCTGTTGGTCCCAGACTCTGGAACGCTCTGCCCCTCCGTGTTCGAACTCCCCCCACTGTGGAGTGTTTAAAGTCTCGTCTGAAGGCCCACTTTTATTCTTTGGCTTTTAGCACTGCATGAGTTGTATGGTCCTATGTGTCTTTTACTGTGTTAGCTGATTGTCTTATTTTATTTTTAATTATTTTATTTATTGTATTATTTTATTGTTCTCTTATATTATTTTAGTTTGTTTTATGTCTATTTTTTTATTTTTTTATCATGTATTTCATATGTGCAGCACTTTGGTGGACATGTTCCAGTTTTAAATGTGCTATATAAATAAAGTGGATTGGATTGGATTGTAATGTAATAGAAGTTTTAGAGTTCCAGTGTCATTTTGGTTGTTCAATGGATGTACATCTGTGTGTTTCTATTTTTTTCATATAAGTTTAATTCACACTGTCTCACATCCCCTAGATGTCTGAGGAAGTAATTTGCTAAAGTGGGTTTCTAGTGAGGTGCGTGGAAATTGAGGGTAGCTCCTTCCAGTACATCTGTTATTTGTGTGTCGGCTATTTCTGGGACAGTTTTTATTTGCCCTGATTGCTCCAGTTGCTTATGTCTTCCACAGTCTCAATGCTATTAGCCTTCTGCCCTGTTGTAAAGGTAAAGTTGGGACAAAACACTGCTGTGCCTACAGTAAGTGTGTGCCCTGAACAGCTTATCTCCTTTAAAACTTAACAGCATTTACTTTCAAAGTCCTTGAAGTCTTGTCTATTTGAAATTAATAAAAGGTACAAATGTCCTGGCTTAAAATCTCTGAGAAATCTAAGGATTTTTGCCTGACTATTATCAACTTTCAAGGTGTTTTTAGTCAGTCAAATACTGTAACAAAAGTCAAAGGATCCAAGCTTCGTATGGAAAGAGTTCGTGGAACAGAAGAAGGATGATAGATGGGAAGAGAAATTGACTCATAGCTAGGGCAGACAGACCAATGGGCTTGAGTAAGGATGGTCATAAGACAGAAAATTTAGTCCAATTATTCTCCAGAAGGGGCAAGGCATGGCAGGGAGGTCAGAAACAAGACATGGTCAAGATCGGGTAGGCAAGAAAGGGAATGCTGGATATCTCCTGACTCCCTATGCATGCAGGAGGTATATGAAGGCAGATGAAACAATGCATGGAATGAGCTTGATTGCACTGCAGAGCTGCAACTCATAAGTGCATCAAATGATTGCTTACAGAGCAGGGAGACAGGCCAGAATACTCACAATTACTTATAGAGTACCTGGCAAAAGTATCTACTTAAAATATTCTATCACTGCAGCTTTTAGTGATAGACTAAAACAGGGTAGCACATAGACTAAAACAGGGTAGCACATACTGTTAATTGGCATGTTCAGTATACAAGCCAGTGTTCCTATAGATTTCTTTCAACAACGTCTTTCTCTATTATACTCCTTAGTGTATTTGTGTGGACATAATTCCTCACCTGAACTCTTTAGTTGGGTGACCTATCTTATTAAGTTTGCAGTTGTCATAATCTTTTATTTTTTGGGGAAAAAGATTGAACATGAGTAAGGCTTTCAATAATGTTTAATAACTAAGGTACAGTATGCATTAAACCTTTCCACAAGTTCCTTGCTGACCTGTGTGATATGTTCCTTGATCTACGTTTGAATACGATATAGTAACTTCACAGATAAAGATTTGTATGTCTGCAAGTTTTTTCTAAGCTTCATTTCTAAAATTATACCTGCTGCAGTGTAAGTTATCAAAACCCATCAGTGGATGAAAACTGTTGGCGAGTAGTCTCATTTTGTCCCTCGAAAAACAATAGGAGTAATCAGGGGCTGTGAATGGGACAATAACCCATTCTCTAAAACCACTTCTCTGTTACTTTTGAGTGGGCAGTCCTTTCACTATAGTACTCACTGTCACATGCCAACAAGCAAACAGCTGTGTCTAATATCTGTTCAGCAGGAATTCAGTTATGTCTGTATTTTCTGCTCTTCTTATGGAAAGACATTCTCACGTAAGGACTTGTGTTTCTACCTACGTGTGTCCACCGAGCAACGCAAACTGGTCTAATTTACAATATCTGCTTTGACTTCAGCCTCACCACCTGATTTTATTCTTTTGTTTTCCTCAAGCCCACTCCTTGCATGTAAAGTTGAAGCAGAAGGTTTCAAATAATCAAAAAGAAGCAAACTTCACTCTGACACACCGCTGTCTGTGGGGTTGTGAATCTACTAATCCGTCAAAAACAAAGCAAACTCCATAACTGATTATGCTAAATACCTGTCACTGGAAACGGTGCTACCTCAGCTGCATTTTCAACTGACCCCAAATTGTCCCACACGTGCTATACATCTGGTCGAGGTTGCAGGGCTGCTGATTTTCAACAAATTGATATAAAAGTAACTAATACATATTGTCAATTACAATACCTTTATTAGCATGCTATGTTGGTAACTGCACCAGTCCAAATTACCTGCCACGTTAGGGTTCAAGAACCAGACATTACCGTTGTCCGCTCTAGTTGATTCAGGCTGTGAACAGAATCTCATTGACAGCTCTCTAGTCCAACAAATGTCTATCGAGACCGAACCACTAACTGTCCTTCTACGAGGCAGGGCCATTGATGGAAGATCCCTTCCCCAAATAACTCTTCAGACTAAACAGCTACATTTAGGCCCTCGTCAACGATGTTTTGAGGGATTTCCTAAACATCTTCGTGTTTGTATACCTCGATGATATTCTGATCTACTCCACAACTCTTGAGGAACACAAACATCATGTCCGTCTGGTCCTACAACGTCTCCTAGAAAATAAATGATATGTCAAAGCAGAGAAATGTGAGTTTCATCAACCATCTGTTTCATTCCTCGGATTCATTCACATTAGGGGGCGGACAGATAAGGCCGACCCCTGAGACCCGCAAACGACTACAGCGTTTCCTCGGATTCCCCAACTTTTACCGTAGGTTCATCCGTAATTATAGCCAAACCGCCCTGCCATTAACTGCCCTCAACTCTACCAAGATCTCCTTCAGTTGGACCCCGGAGGCTGAAGCCGCTTTCACTCGACTCAAGAACCTCTTCGCCAACGCCCCTGTACTCATCCAACCTGACCCATCTAATCAGTTCATCGTCGAAATTCACGCGCCGGATACTGGAGTGGGAGCCATGCTGTCCCAGATCTCCTCCCATGACAATAAAACTCACCCTTGTGCCTTTTTTTCTCGCAGATTATCACCTCCGGAGCGCAACTATGATGTGGGAGATTGTGAACTATTGGCCATTAAGTTGGCTCTGGAGGAGTGGCGGCACTGGCTGGAGGGAGCTGAATATCCGGTACTAGTCTGGACCGACCATAAAAACCTGTTGTACATACAATCAGCGAAGAGGCTTAACCCTCGTCAGTCACGTTGGTCATTGTTTTTCTCCAGATTTAACCTCTCCATTTCCTACCGTCCAGGGTCCCGTAACATAAAGCCAGATGCCCTGTGTGTCTACATTCACCTGACGACTCTGAGAGAGTTCCAGCCACTATTCTTCCCCCAAGCTGGACTGTGGCCGCAGTTACCTTGGAGATAGAGGATCTAATAAAGCAGGCTCAACTGTCCGAACAAGCCCCTGACTCGTGCCCAGCTAACAGGATCTATGTACCTACCTCCGTTCGAGCCCGTGTCCTGCAGTGGATCCACGCTTCCAAGTTTTCAGGTCATCCAGGTATCAGTCGAACCATTGCTCTTGTTAACCGTAAATTCTGGTGGCCCTCTGTTCATAAGGACGTAAAAAAGTACGTCCTAGCCTGCACGATCTGTTCCAGAAATAAATCATCCCATAAACCCCCGTCCGGTCTCCTTCAGCCTCTTCCTATACCCAAACGCCCATGGTCCCACATTTCCGTAGACTTTGTCACCGGATTGCCACCATCCAAAGGCATGACCACCATTTTTACCATTGTGGATCGTTTTTTTAAAGCCTGTCACTTCGATCCTCTCCGAAGATTGCCCTCAGCCTTTCAGACCGCACAACTACTGATCAAACACGTGTTTTGCCTTCATGGAATCCCGTTGAAGATCCTGTCCGACAGGGGACCCCAATTTATATCTCAGGTTTGGAAATGTTTCTGTACTGCACTTTATGCGAAGATTTCACTGACTTCTGGTTTTTATCCTCCTACTACTCCCGTCCGAAGAGGCCAACATCTCTGTGACCTTGGTTCCCCACCACATCCGGTGGGGATGTGGTAGGGAATAATTCCATCATGACAGTTGTAAGATCACAATAGGTAAAATCTACATACCCCTTTTCCAACAAGCTGTATCCAGTGCTGGTTCGGTGCTAGAGTCAGAGTTAGCACCGGTTCTTTGTGTTTCCACCGACCAAACTGGTTCCAAACTGGTGCTTTGCTGGCACCAACTCTTTCTGGGGCCAGGGGAAAGAACTAGTTTAATGTGATGACGTCAGGGACTGGGTGCAGGGCTACGGAACAACTAATAGCCAGTAAACGGGTAAAGACCGGCAGTTTTTAAACAACACTGGAGTTGCTTATGCGACAGTTCTATAACAAAACAAACAAAATGGACCTGAAGTCACAGCAGCAGTGGTCAGTGGAGGAGACAAACTTCCTGCTCTCAGACATATAGTCCACGGTAGTGCAAAAGTCTACGTTCGAACGTAGACTGTAGACTGGCCAATCAGGGCGCCGCTTGCTCGCCGCTGTAGACTTTTGAACGTAGACAGGCCAGTCAGGGCGCCGCCTGCTCACCACTGTAGACTTTCGAACGTAGACTACAAATCGGATTGCCTCCTCCGCCTCCGCCATTCTTCTCAACCAATCACCTCCGGCTGCCATTTCCCACTACACTCATTCATAAAATCAAACCAGGTATCTGTAGACTCTCCCCCTATCACGTTCAGGGATAATTGCACTTCCCACCGCTCCTTCCGCGCTCACAGTATGGTCCTCCTCCAAAGTGCAAA
The DNA here is from genome assembly GCA_032876305.1 of Orestias chungarensis. Taxonomy (NCBI): domain Eukaryota; kingdom Metazoa; phylum Chordata; class Actinopteri; order Cyprinodontiformes; family Cyprinodontidae; genus Orestias; species Orestias chungarensis. The sequence continues at coordinate 6,742,817 of JAVLVB010000890.1, read as the reverse complement.
AAAACTTGAGGGGGCTTCAAATACATATTGCAGGGTTTTGCCCTTCAAGAGCACCACGAAAAAACAGCAGCAGCATTTGCCACACACCGTAACCTTCCATCTTTGTTGTGGTCTTCTGCCGGTTGGATATGGCTCCCACTTGGAACCAACCGCGAATCGGCTCTAGCACCAGCACGGAACCAGCCCTTGGTGGAAAGCAGGTAACATTTGAGCAGTTGGTAGCACTTACCTTGCAGCAAGAAGGCTCTGGGTTTAATTCCACCTTGGGTCTTTCCAAAAGGAGTTTTCATATTCTCGCACGGAATAGGCATCAGAGACCCCCATGACCCCACAAGGGGGATACAGTGAGGATACAGCACTGAATGTAGCTGTACAGCTACATTGCACTGTGTTGATTCAGTTAAGCTTTAAATTATCACAAATATTGATTTTGTGTAAATCTTCATCTAGCATGTTGGTTCTAATCCCAACCAAATCATACTGTTCCCTTCGATTACTACCCCAATTTTAGATATGATTAGTCACTCCTTAGTAAATTGATATGTACCTCAGGCTTTTAATGTAGATGTAATTAAACACTTATGTAACAAACCTTGTCTTGACCAAGAACACTTAATGAATTACAGAGCAAGATCTAATTTTTTTACTCACCAAAAGCCTTGAAACAATGTTTTTAATCAACTGATGAAGGATCTGAGCAATAATGACCTCTTTGAAGAGTTTCAGTCAGGTTTCAGACCTTATCATACCCAAAACAGCTTTGCTAAAACTCAATAACCATATTTGCATTGCTTTGAATAAAGGAGTTGTCTTTCTCTAGTTCTGTTAGATCTCACTGCCACTTTTGACAGAGTGAATTACAATATTCTCATGAAAAGGCTTAGACGCATTAGGGATCACTGGCCTGGTTTAAATCTTATTCATCTGATGGATTTAATATTGTTCATCTTAACGATAAATCTTATATATCGTTAAGATGTGGGACTATATATATATATATATATATGACAGCATGGTATACATTTCCGCTGTTATGCTGATGGTATACAGCTTGGTTGATTACAGACATGTCTTGCAGACATAAAAGTTTGATGATTTCTAATTTGATTTTGAAATTGTCATCTTTTGACATCAGAACTGTTTAGTCACTAAACTAGCCTCTAGTAATAAAATAAAGGAACTTTGTGTAAGGTTTGACTAACATATGTCAATTAATTCCCATATAAAACAGGTCTCTAAGATTTCCTTCTTTCACTTACATTTGCCAAATTGTGAAATATTCTGTACATGGATAATGCTGAAAAACCATTCCATCCATTTGTTACTTCAATGTGGGGCTACAGTTTTTTACTTTTAGAAAATCCATAAAATCAACTGAAACAAAACCCTGTAGCAAGATTTATGATAAAAAACAACTATGGATAATAATTTAGCTTCCCTACATTATCTCCCTGCTAAATCCAGAAAAGAGACCTTATTGCTCTATATGTTTCCAAATGAGCCCTTTGCTCTCAGACTGAAAGTTTAGTGGTGGCTAATTCTAAAAGTAGAATACGATGCAGATGTTTATAGTTATCAAGTTCCAGTCTTGTGGAACCATCTTCCAGCTTTAGTCCATAAGGCAGACATCCTGTTTATTTTTAAGACAGTTAAGTTACAAGATGGTTCACTCTCGCTCTACCTCTCTCATGCCTCATACTAAAGTATTACGTTATCATAAACTGAACATGATGCCCAATTTAACTACTAAGATCAATTAGAATCTGTTGTATCGTATTGAATTGAATTGAAGACAATATGAATTTGAACAAAATAAATTGTGCTAGTGAGACTTTGCATTCAGATGGACAAACAATTACCTAAACAATGCAGTCTCATATTAGTTTCTTTGCACATATGTTTAACATGAAGTGTTGGCTAGTTATTTACTGGTTGTTGTTTCAAAAAATTTAAAAAGTTAGGAACCAGAGGCAAGACAGCAAGAAATAAAGGATGAAATACCTGTGCTTACTGCAAAGACAGGCTGACCCACTAAGCGATGAATGTGCCGCTGTAAAGAGGACGTATGCCTAGGTTGAGGAGCTCACCAAGGAGCTCCAGGCAGATATGTGCTTAGTTGTAAGTTTAATAATGACTTATTACCTCTCAAACAAGGTGGATGCATGGTCAGGAGTGAAGGTTACCACTTAGCTTTTTGTAGTAATGTGTTTTTCCACAATTTCTGGGTGTAAAAAACACAGAATCACAGCATGTTTTAGTGTGTACTCTGCAGCCAGCTTAACAACATGAGTGTTTAAATTTTTATCCCCAAATTAGATTTTCTGACATCATCATGAGCTTTAAATACTTTAGTTGCTCTTCAGCTGAGCTGTTGCTGTCCATTGTGAATTTGCTCATTTAGATTTACCCACAATTAAGCATTTTCATCCCAGTTTTACAAGGAGAAAAGGTTAATATCTTCTTATTTTAATAAGGAACGTTTTATTTTTCCTCCCCGCAACGTGTGTTGCGTGAAAATAGGTTGGTTTTTCTCAACAGACAACTGTTAAGAAAATCTGAAGGTAATTAACAAAAAATTACCATAAAGACAAAGGTATTGAATAATTCACATAGCACCTCTCTAATATACAAGAGTTTAATGACAAATTCAACCTTCCAGTAAAAAATAAATTCAATTCAATAAAAAAATATATATTTCCAACTCAATAAGACAACATCAATCTCCTAACTAACAAATGAACGATGAAATAATTGAACTTAATACCAAAATTTAAAAAATGAATAATATTAAATGATGCAAATAAATAACTACATTTATGTGATAATACCAGTTCCATCCAAACTGCAAATGTAAAGAAAAACAAAACAAAAACAGGAAAAAAAAGGAATTTTGTAAATTAGGCTTAGATTAGTTTCGATCAACAACAAAGTTCAGCAGCAGTCCTGGGGATACTGGTGGTAGGTGGTGGTTAGCCTCTTCTCAGCTTCAAGTCTGGTCTACTAAACAAAGGCAGTTAGCTTCATCTAAAACCACTGTTATTGCACTCCAGCTGGATTTTGGGATGTATTTAGCTCTGCTCTAAAACAGCTTCAGTAGCCAGGGTTCGGCTTGGCTGCAAGTGGCTGGGACTGAGTTTAGGTCTCTCCTCCTTCAGTGCAACGGCAGCTGGCGTAAGTTCGCAGATGAAGATCAAAGACACATCTCTGATTTGGAAATCAATTATACAGACATTACCTCGGCAGGTTTATGAATACAGTCAGGTCAAAGCTAATTTCTTTAGGATGGAAAAGAAACACTGGGTTCTTTCAAACCAAATGCTGCTGGGACGATACAGGCCTATCTTCACCAGTGAAAAGCTGGTTTATGTGTTGATCTCTTCGGCAGCACATACCAACCAGCAATGAAAGAAATAAAAGAGCTGAAGCTTTGTGCTCATACTAATTGTGGAACTCCGCTCTTTCCTGCTGAACGAAGTGGGTTAATGCAGTGCATTGTGGGATTATGTTTCTTGTAGTTTGGTCCATCACGGATAGTCCCAAAACATTCCTTTAATGTTTTGATCAACATGCATCTGAACTTTTACATTTTAATCCACAACTTCCTTGAATTAAAAAAAAAAAAACTTTACATATTTTTCAATCAACTGTAATAGGAATGCACAGAATATTACCCAATTAACCCTCCTGCATTGGTTCTATTGTTTTGGTTAAAGAAATCCATACACCATGCTGTATTATATTCAGTCTCTTAGAATTTTTTTCAAATCATTGTTTCTTTTGTTGTTTTTTGTTGTCTTTCTTTCTAAAAATACATGACGGAGGGAATACAGAGAGTATGCTGCTTTACTGGCAGGATAGTCCCACAACTCTTGTGGGACTTTACTTTATATATTATCCATGCCTGCATATAGTCTGCTACTAGACATGTTCAAATTATGCCATGACGCACATTCTAAAACCCTTCAGACAACCTTTGCTGTATCTAATTAAGCCTTAAAACCACATGTCAGATGGTGTCACAGTGTGTTTTCAGCAAGTGAAACAAAAAGCACAGCCAATAAAGGACATGCTTTGATGGAACTGTGTCTATTTGTCTATCCTTTATTTGTCCAGCCATGCGTGGTGGGGCACATACATGTTCCATGCAGGCGCTTAAGATGTATTTAGATGCTTTTATCTAAGCAGCACCCAGAAAACTCTATCAGGTTCAATCAAGTTCAAAGTGTCTTAACCAGCTGAAATTTTACAGTCTTTATCCTCCATGTTCACCGTTTTGTCCCACATCTCTATCTCTGTTGCTGAGGCCCTGACATGGATCCTGGTCAGTCAAGCTTCATTCGACAGATTGGCACTGTCCTCTTTAATTTGGTTCTTTTGCTCCTCTCTACCTCCGCTGATACTCTGTCATGTGCAGCTGCATGTAAGCCCTCATATGTTACTCTAATTTGAATGTTTGCTAAATCAGTCCACACTTGCAGGTGCTCCATACCCATACGTATACTCTTTAAACAAATATTCTTTGGCAGCACTTTATGTGCTGTTACTGTTTATGGCTGTGTGGCTAAGAACAAGATGTGGACTTACAGAGAACGTTGCACAAGATTAATAGCAAGAAAAAGACTCAATAAATAAACATTTAATTCATACAAAGACATGGGTTATCTTGTAGTAAGATGGACTCGTACATATTTGCAAGTTCTTTTATACAGTTAAAATTGTTACAGCCGCAAACTTTATTTTAATGGGACTTTATATGCTGAACAAACACATATATTATTGTAAGGTGTGACTAAAGTCTTAAATATTGTACATAGATAAAAATTTAAGATTGTATTTTTCTTTGCAAACTAACCTAATTCCTGGCAAATTAGATTCCTTATTGCCACAGATCCACAGCTAGATTTAGATCTTGACCCTTCTAACATAAGAACATACCTCCACCCTGTCCTCAGATCTTCTGAGTCTCTGACAGGTTCTCTTACTTTGACAGGTTAAACTGGGCTTCCATTTAGGATCAACAAATCAGTTTTGGTCTCATCTGGCTGTGTCCCATACACCCCTGATGGCAAGTAGAATTTGTCATGGGTTTCTGTACTCAATTGCTTTTTGTGTGTTCCTTTGTTTGTTTGTTTTTTGGCTTTTTAACCTTAAGTTTTCTATATCAAACCTCCATTAGCCCTAATAGCTCAAATGGATTTATGTTGAGATTATATATGGTTTCCCCTGTTTTTTTAATTTATTTTGTTTTTATTTTGTTTTTTACTAAAAAGCTTCTAAATGCATTTAGTTGCAGTAGTTTTATTGGGCATTTCATATCAAACAAGTGTAAAAGACAACTAGTTGGAACTAGTTGAATACAAAAAAGCCTAAAAAGATTATGTGAAGTTTAGGGTTTTTAAACATCGAAACATCATGAAATTCTAAGGGTATGAATACTTTTGTAAGGTACCATGATGTCATGAGTGAATGTAGCACTGACTTACAGTAGCTAAAGAAAAAAAAAAAAGCTTTTCAAATGTAAGCCTTTGCCACTTGATAACTTAGAGTTAAACGATAAATGTTTAATTCTTATTATCTATTCTTGTTATTTATTATTATTCTAGTTTTTTTCTATTTAAGTACTATCACATATTTTTATTTTGCAACCACCTTTCTTTGCCGCTGTTGGAAATACCCTGAGGCATCTCATGGGAACCATAGCCAGAAATCCCCTTCAACCTTCTCCACAGATCAGGGAAGATGTAATCAAGCACAATTCTGATGGGATGTCTTTGAGGTATTGTGTAACAACCCTCCATGCCAATACTGTAGTCACAAAATCCAACAGAATCCTGCTAAACATGCCAACATTCATCTTTTAGTTTGTCCCACTGTTTAGTATGAAAAGAGTAGCCTTTTATTTAATGAATTTGTCAAAAGAATAACTAAAATGGCAAAACATTGAGGTAACATACAAAAACAAGAGAGAAACAAAAAACATGTAGTATGAAAAAGATATAAATAAAATGATTGAACTTGGTTTGTTTTTTATGTTAGGTGAAAAATTCTAATGTAGAAATTATTGACTGGGGGAAACGTGAACTGGGTGCACACATTTCTAAACAAGATTGTTTTCTCATCCTTTCCCCAGGAGTCTTTAGAGCATGTTACTATGCATCCATGAAAAGACGATCCAAACCAGTCCAGTTCCTCAAGTGTAACCAGATGTCCACAACCTCAAATGAACCCAAATTCATGTGCTCTGCCACATTCCACTTTGGATGCATTCAAGTGCAATGTGCAAGGTAGCTTAATTTCATAGGTTAATCAGGGAGTTTGGAGTGGTACTATATTTAACGTGGAGGGAGGAAACCACATAAGAAGGCCCTTTGGCAGTCCCAGAGCTTTTTTCCCTGTAGAATGACTGGCCCTTTTTATTGCAAGACTGCTTCAATGTGGCCTCAATAAGAAAACAGGGTCCACGTGAAATGTGCCGCAGCTACAAGCCGCACATTCAAATCCCTTTTACTGTGAACGACAACAAAACTTATATTGATCATAGAAATGAATAATTACTACATATTGTAAAAAGTTTAACAGGATCTATATATTTACAGGGAAAATAAACCACTCAAGACTTGGGGTGGTACAAAGAGTTTCACTCTTAAAACAATTATGTTTTAATAATTTGTAATTAAGTTCTATATTAGATGCTTATTTGCTGTCATTGTTAGAAAAACCCAAGCACAAAAGATGTGAAACTTCGAAATATTTTACAAACATCGTAATGGCATCTGTAGAGCATTAAAAAAACAGCAAAGGGTTTTTATGCTGCTGTTTTTAATTTTGTCATGTAATTAGGAGATGGTACGAAGGAATGAAAGAGGTCAGTCAATAAAAAGAAAGAATGTTTTTATTTAAAATGTGTACATTGTCAATTTTAGACAAAAGGCAACTGCTCAAACTAAAAACATTAAAAAAAAAAAAGAGTACAATAGGCAGCTGTATCCTTTCCTTCCAAAATAAGGTTATTTCACAATGGACCTGTTAAACAGGCACAGTGTAGTTGTTACAAAGCTCAACTGACATGTGTGTATAAATTAGAGCCAGCACATCAAAACAAACATCTCAGGACATAAACTCTTTCATCAGTCTTGGGATTACAAGGCTGCCTAACTTGTCCTCATATGGAGCACTCTCTTTGTTAATGAGCTGCTGTGTTCTTGCATAAAAACAGCTGAAGACTGGCAGATGTAACTATATTACTTTATATAGGTGTACGTTAAAAAGTTGAAGGATTTAGATTACAAAAGAGCCTTTATAAAAAAAATTCTCACAAGCAGCATAGAGAAGAAATATTGATAGAGATCTGTCAAGCACGTTTTATTTGGCATGGTAGATTATTTTAAGTATTTTCCACAAATTTTCAACGGGGTTAGGTTTGAAGCTGTGGGAAAGTCAAGTAGCTCCCACTTAATCCGTGGGCTCCATTATGAGGGAAGAAGTCTAAGCAGAGAGGTCCAGACTTTCCTCTTCACAGACACTTGGGACATTTAACACAGAGGCATCCTAAACTGTTCACAAGTCGGCCAAAAAACTGAGTACAACCAATTTGTCTCGAGTCTTCCTTTGGGTCTCCTACCAGTGTGATGTGCCAGGAACACTCCAGGCATCCTTACAAGATTTCAAGCTGCCTCAGCTGGTTCCTCTCATTGTGGAGGAGTGGCCGCTCTAATCTGAGTCCCTCCCGGATGATACTACCCGGAGCTTGTGAGCATAAATGAGAGTTGTAGGGATAGATCAACCAGCAAATCTAGAGATTCACCTTTTAGCTCAGCTCTCTCTTTACCATGGCGGAACACCACAGTACTGATAAACTGTACATTGGCCTGAAAGCTTCGCATAGTTTCCTTCAAATAGACTTATTATTCCAGCTTGACACCAAATATCAACCTATCAAGCTTTTGATTTGAAGAATTTTCAACTGTCCAAGGGGAGTGCTGCCAAAGTGTCAAGATTGTACCAAAATCGTCTTAAATGCGTTTGCACTGACTCTCTGAACTGCTATTTAAAACATGGGGGAACACTAGGATTCCACCATCATATGAGTGGCTTGAGCTTCGATGTTGTTGGTCCCCTCCTTAAAACGTTTATCAATCTCTCTTCAGATCAAGAGTTTAGTTCTACTGGTTGAAACCTGGACATCATTAGGTGTTCAAACAAAACAGTGATGCTGAGAAAGTACTTTTGATCTGAGCTGTGTGTGAGTCATTGAATATTCAATGTTAAATGTATATAGTGTACTCTTTTCACTGTTACCTTTTACAAAGTTTGAAATTTTTTTTAACATTCATTTATTTTTCACACATTAACCAATGCACTAAACATATAGATTTTGTTGTTTTTGTATAAAAAATATGCAACTTGATGTTGCCACTGGGTGCCTACGTTGATAAGCGACTTTATAGATTAGTTCAGCCATTTGCTACTAAATTAAATGTAATCTGGAGGAAGCAGATGTTGTTGGGCTGCAAACACAGTCATCTCTCACAATTACTTATCTTTCTTTCCCCCTTTCCTTCCTTTGGCGCTTTGTTCCTTCCACTATGTCCTAGTGCATTTCTGTGTGCTCGGATGTAATTTACCCATAAACTGAAGGTAAAATAGATAGATAAAGAAAACAAACGCAATTCAATTTGTTGAAGACAGTAGCAGACCAGACATGACAACTGTTAGAGAACTTAATGACGCCTCATAAATTCAGTTTTTTTTTCTGGTGACTAGATTCAGCTCAACTGGCTGTAAGCTGTCATGGTTGTGTTCAGATTTTCCTCAGTGCGCATCAAAACACTCGGATGCATACATATTTAGCTCTGGAAGTCATATGCATGAGAGGGAATCGACTGTTTGTGGGTGTTTAAATTCTCCTGGGAGAATGAGGAAATCTGTGTCATTTCCTGACATTCCTGACGCAGCTGATATGTCTTAGCAAAAATAAATAAATAGGCTGCAGAAATAGCTTCATAGTCCCACATAAATTAAAGATCTCTAAACATTTGTTGCGAAGTGTCATTTATAAACAAAAACAACAAAAAACCCATCATTTGATTCATGTTATCTTTATGGGGAAACACAATATATACATTAATCACACAAATTGATGTTCAGAAACCTTTGGAATATGTGGAATATGGTGATTTCTTTGAATCTTTGCGTATGGAAAAAAATATTCATTGTCTTTCAGCAGAATAATGACAAAACAAAACAAAAAACAAAATAAAGCAATGTAAATAGTATTTTCTTCTGAAATTTGTATTTGTATTTATACTTTTAAAACCACACAGGTTTGGGTAATATGCAGGGATTTTTGAGGCAAACACGTCATGTATAATTGTTCAGTTGATCACTAATTTCGAAAATAGGTGAGTCATAAATCGCGTCCATCACCTGCATATGCTTTCTGTAAGGTTTCGGTACTTGGTTGAGAGTAAGAAGTGACCTAAGGTGATGGAAATTCAGAACACACTCTTTTGCTTCAATAATAAATGGGCTGTGATATATTTATAAGTAGCCTAATTAAAAACTGTCCTGTCTGTGAGGAATGACCTTGTTTAAAATGTGTGTGCGTGTGTGTGTGTGTGTGTGTGTGTGTGTGTGTGTGTGTGTGTGTGTGTGTGTGTGTGTGTGTGTGTGTGTGTGTGTGTGTGTGTG